>CM065138.1:14905000-15505000 GCA_033026305.1 Cirrhinus molitorella | reverse complement strand
TTTTATAACTAGGCCTCAGATCCTTTCTGTGTTGGTTGGAGGGGTGAACGTTGAGGTCTTGGGTGTGACTGGTTGCTTCAGCTGCAGAAATGTTCCCTGTGGGGGTCTCCTCTATGCTCCTGGAGGCCTCCAGGGATGTATTCCTCACGCCTACTTTTCCTTTGCTGTGGTTAACCTACTTCATCTTCTAAGATCCTTTCGTGCTCTAAACCTTGTGCATATTTTGTGGGAAAGCCTGTGGTTGAAAGCTTCCTGTGGATGGGGGCTGAACTTCCTCTCAGACTTACCTAGGATAGCCCTAAAGTGGGGTGGATTATGGACTTGTTGCTTCTTGTGTTTGCACTGCTGTGCTGACGATCTGTGTGAGAGGAGATGGGGGGAGCGGGTTGACAAAGGGAAGATCAAGCACAGCAGTGGGACTAAATGCTGTTTGAGAGGTTTTTGTTTCATAGCCATTGGTGAGCCTGTCATCCTGTCCAGTCAGCTGGTGGTGGGACAAGCTGGTAATTACAGTCGTCAGAAGTTCCACAATGAGTCAATGTCCAAAGTCAGCTCATGAAACGTGCTGATTCAATTCAGAACAAAGGAGATTAGAAATAAAATGGGTGTATAAGCAATGGTTCTCAAACTTTTTCAAGGTTTGAACCACCTTGCACTTTAAATCAGTGTCAAAATGATCACCTATTCTTGATTTATACCTTTTATCTTGACATAGCATTGGTTTTGCTATAGAGATGCACTGAATTAATCAATTTAATGAATAAAGTGTAGTACTACTTTGTACTGTTTTTCTACAGTAATTTAATTGTGATTAGTAAGGCAATCTGATTTAAAATTATTACATTTTAATTAAATTGGTCAAAAGTTATAGAAAAGACATTGGCATGTTACATAATATTTCCATTTCAAGTAATTCAATTCTGAAAAAAAAAAGTTTCACATTTCCAGAAAATTTGAAACAACACAACCATTTTCAACATTAATAATAAAAAAAAGTTTCTTGAGCAATACGTTATCAGCATATTGAAACACTTTCTGAAGGATCATGTGACACTGAAGACAGGGGTAATTATGCTAAAAATTAATATATTAATGGTTGTGTACAGTGTGTTCAAATAATTAATTTTATTTAATTATTTGATTATTAATTATTATTTTTTTAATTTAATTCTATGTTTGTGCTTTCTCAATATTATTTATATTTATATATATATATATAGGGCCCTATGAAATCCATTTTATTTTTTTCAAAATTCCATTTAATTTTTCCCTTATTTATTTATTTTTTCTGGATTTAGTTTTAGTGGTTAAAAAAAATCAAAAAGCATGTCTAATTAATTGAAACAATGAAACTTGCACAGTTTTACAGCAATTACAAGTTCAACAAAAATTAAATTGAAGGCCCTATGAAATACGTTTTATTTTTCCTCTCAAATTCAGTTTTATTTTTATCAAATTCTTTGTGTTCCATTTAATTTTCTGGATTCCATTTTAATGGGTTCATTAAATTGTATTAATCAAAAGAATCTTCAATTAATTAATTTGATCAAAATAATAATAATGTAGAAATACTGTTTTATGCATATACTTTTTTTTTTTTCTTTTTTTCCTGGTAAATAAACTCCAGTAAATAATTTTTCTGTTAAATATTCCTTAATAAAATAATGTTTTAAGTATAATTGTGTTGTTAGTAGTAGTACTTCCATTACATTAAGTAATATATTTCTGTCACAGTTTCTTCAAGTTAAACCAAACTTATTTTGATGGGTTGCTGTGAAGACCTTTACTTCTCTGTTTGTATATGATATAACTAAAGTTTTTCTCAAAAAAAAGGGTAAAATGCTCATGAAGGTGACTCTCAGAGCAGTTTTAGAGTTTGTTTGTGTTCATCTACTACTATATTGAGGCATTAGAGGTATACATCTATGTGCCATTCATTCACACATAGACAAACAAAACATACAGGATTTAAATTTAAATAGTTTTTAGTAGTTTAATATTCAGACACTAATCCATATGACATTTTATTTTAAGTGTACTGAACTACTTTTGATATATTAATCCAGAATTTGGCAAATTCGGTGACATTCCACATTATTCAGTAAATTCCGTTTTTATGACTGGATTTCGTGATTCCGTCTGCGTTTTCTGTATCACGGAAGTCTTGGGGCTCTCTCTCTTTCTCTCTCTATGTATATATGTATCAATATATATCAGTCAGTCAACTTTGTTACCTCAGTGGTAAGAAATGACACAAACATGCTCTATTCCTTAGAGAACAGAAAAAATAGAGACACTTTCCTTCCTTCAGGTACCTTAAGTCCAGGTAACTGTATAATTCCCGGGAAAGTGAGGTTAGCTCACTGAAAATAACAATGTCACTCATTATACGAGCAGTCAGCTTATCATGGGTGAAGAGGTCACTGTCTCTCACTGCACTGTTTGAATAGATTCTCTAAGGAGCAGTATTACCTACCACCCCCTCCCTACTCCATGAGAGCCTCTGATTGGTTAAATTAGTCCGGTAGAATGGTTTTGTTTGCCACAGCCCCCTTCCAGGCCATTGACACCGTCCCCATGGCAACAGACTCTTCCCAGGCTCACGATAGAAAGCTTGTTCTCTTGAGGGATACCTGTGCCTCCTGTCACAGAGAAACAAGAGGGGTTAGAGAGTGGATCAAAGAGGGCAATTCTGCGGGAAAAAAAGGAGATGGGAAATGGGTGGTGGAGCTTGAGACAGGAAGAAGGGAGGAGTCAAAGATGGACCAAGGTTAAAAAGGAGAACTGGGGTATGACGCAACAAAAATGCATGCGTGAAACTGAAATATGGCATTATAAATTTCTACTATAAAAGACGGACACTTTAAAAGGCTGTGATCTGTCATTGTGACCAAGGCATTTTCTTCCTTTTTTTTCCTTCCGGAGAGAATATTTCCTTTTGGAAAATTTGTCATTTTTTGACTCTTTCTGCTTCCCAGATATCCATCTTTTATGACACATTTTTCCACTAATACATCACAGTGGTCATGAAATCGTTCCCTCACTGGTAGGCTGTTATTAAATGTTCAGTGCTCAGTTTTAGAGAGTCTCTGGTTTATCAGAAACAGAATCCTGGAAAGTGTTACTGCGCTTATTATTTCACAGTCACAGATATACTAGGTGGGGTTTTACAAATATGTAACCAAATATAGTGATATTAATTATCATCCAGTTGGTTTCAAAGATGTCATGTTAACTACTAAATGTATATTACAACACAAATACTCAGCATTATATGTATGTTGTTGTTTTTTCTTTCTTTCAGCATGGCAAATTTTTGTCACCATTAAAGGGATAGTTCACCCAAAAATTATTATTTTGTCATTAATTACTCGCCGTCATGTTGTTCCACACCTGTAAGAACTTTGTTCATCTTCGGAACACACATTAAGACATTTTTGATGAAATCCGAGAGCTTCTGAAACATTGAAGACACAGGTAGTAAGGACATTGTTAAAATAGTCAATGTGACAGTGGTTCAACCTTGATTTTACAACGCTACAAGAATACTTTTTGTGTGCAAAGAAAACAAAAATAACGACTTTATTCAACAATTTCTTCTCTTTCGTGTTAGCCTTGAATGCATGTTCAGGAGAGTACCACGACACAATCTTTTTTACCTTTCTGGGTCTTGAACGTAGTAATTGCATTGCTGACTATGCAGGGTCAGAAAGCTCTTGAATTTCATCAAAAATATCTTAATTTGGTTTTCGAAGATTAATGAAGATCTTCTGGATCTGGAACGAAATGAGGGTGAGTAATTAATGACAGAATTTTTGGGGTAAACTATCCCTTTAATAATTCAGCGTAAAGAAAGAAGAAAAATAACCTCTCTTTACAGTTTTTTTTTTTTCTTCTGGATAATTTATTTACTTTAGACTGTGAGTCACTGATTTGTGGGTCATTTGCAACTGAATTCCTTTTAAATTTTTTTAACAATTTGAATTAAGGTAGCAAATGATGCAGAATTGCTGTTTGAATTGACATATAAAGAAGTAGAATTAAAATGGTTTCATACAATAATTTTTAACTAGTGAAGTCTTATCAAGACTGACATTTTAAAATTTTTGAGAAAAAAAAAGATAAGAAGCATTTTGTCCTTTTGAAGTAAATAAAATTATTAAATGGAAGCCTGATTCTGCCACTGAATAAATAATTGTTACTATTTATCCCCCAATTTTTTCTTGCAGCTGCAAGTTTACAAATTCTCAGAATTGTGATATAAAATCACAATTGTGTGTTATAAAGACAGAATTCTGAGAAATAAACTTGCAATTCTGAGAAATAAACACTCAATCCTGAGAAATAAAATAACTTCTGAGAAATAAAGTCGCAATTCTGAGAAATAAAATCAATTCTTAGAAAGTCCCAATTCTGATAAGTAAACTCGCAAAATAAACTTCTGGGAAATAAATTCTCAATTCTGGGAAATAAACTCTCAATTCTGGGAAATAAACTCTCAATTCTGGGAAATAAATTCTCAATTCTGGGAAATAAACTCTCAATTCTGGGAAATAAACTCTCAATTCTGGGAAATAAACAAACCTGAGAAATAAAATAAATTCTGAAAAAAAAAGTCGCAATTCTGAGAAATAAATTAAATTCTTAGAAAGTCCCAATTCTGATAAGTGAACTTATCAATTCTGGGAAATAAACTCACAATTCTGAGAAATAAAATTACAATTCTGAGAAATAAACTAACTTCTGGGAAATAAATTCAGAATTTTAAGAAATAAACACACAATTCTGAGAAATAAAATCACAATTCTGAGAAATAAAGTAAGAATTGTGAAATATAAGGTCATAATACATAAAGTAATTTTTTTTTCTCACAATTGCAAGTTATAAAGTCCATTTTTGGGCGGAAAGAATGATATGTTCTCAGAATTCCGAGTTTATATATCACAATTCTGACTTAACTTACAGCTGTGTATTATAAAGTCAGAATTGCGAGATATAAACTTGCAATTCTCAGAATTGTTAGTTTATACCTCACAGTTTTGAATTGCGATTTCTCAGAATTGCGAGTGTATATTTCTCTATTCAAGTGGCGGAAACAGGCTTCCATACAATGATTCAAGGAGTATGTTTTAAAAGAAAATGCAAGATGTAACGATTATTTTATTGTTGCTTGCCTTTTCTTTGTAATTTAATTGTGAAATTTTATGAGTTTTTCTGAGTAAAGGTGTATACGATAATGAAAGGTATTTTGGAAAACCCAAAATGGTTCTACTATGGCATCTCCATGAAACCACCTATTAAAGCCTTTGGTAGATGGAGACCACCCAGAATCAACTGCTCTTCTCTACAATTGCAGACACTACAACCCCTTCATAAAAATCTGGCAGTTTAAACAATGGCATTAACAATAGAAGATGACCTCTGACACTTGACCTACCTATCTCCCTTCATTTGCCAGAACAAACCTCTTGACATCACTTAAGCGGCGGTCTTTCTCTTGTCTAGTGACCTCTATTAAGCCTTTTGGTCAGCTGCATCATAAACCTTCGCCCTTTTCAAGGTTATTTCTCCAGTTCCTCTCATCGCCCCATGCACAGACTATTTGAGTTTCACAGTAATTAAGACTCATGGGTCGTGAAAACACAACAGAAACCCTTTCCGGTCCAACATAGACAAACCTCCTACCTGCACTCCAATATGGCTATCAGGTGTCAGCCAGCAGGGAGGGCCAGCTTTCTCCATGTAACATTTACCAGAATGCATTGTGGTGCTTTATCCCCCACCCAGCTCCTGTTATCAAATACCCGCCGAGAGCGTTGAATGTGTTACGGGGTGTCCATGTCTGATACGACAACCTGAGACCCATAACACTCAGTCTAAGAGAAACACCTGATCCCTTTAATCAGGTTTAAAGATGCCTGCCACCCCTGAACCGGCTCTAAGCGAGTGTGAACTCATTTAATCCTCCATTTCTCTGGGATCACCTCTGCTCTGAGCCATGAGTCTAGAAACCTTAAATCTGCTTGGTAAACATCTCTTAGAAGGAATGAGAGCATCTTCAAAGGATACGGTTCAAGTCTGGACTCACCTGGGAAAGGTCTTAAGTCCAGTGGGGTTAAAGCGAGCCACTAAAAGGCACCTGAATTATGGTCACGGCACTTAAGAAGAAAACCACAGAAGAGAGACCAACAGATTTTGTTTGTTTGTTGAGGATCGTTGAGAGAAATAGCTCAAGAAAAAGCTCAAAACTTGTATATTTACACATAAACACACAAAAAAAAAACATAATTTTCTCGAGGTTTATTTAAAGTTTACTAAAGTATGATCCAACAACCCTTAATTTAAAATAAATGTGCAAACTTGAAGGGATAGTTTACGCAAAAATGAAAATTATCCCGTGATTTACTCACCTTCAAGCTGTTCTAGATATAAATGACTTGTATAGGAGTTATATTAAAAATGTCATCCGCTGGAACACCACTTTCTCATGAACGTGTACGACAGTTAGCAGATGCTTATGGTTTCTAAAGTTTTAAATATGGATGTTTTTCTTACACAATCACATCGATTCACTTCAGAAGGCCTTTATTAACCCCCTGGAGCTATGTGGAGTACTTTTTATGATGGATTGATGCACTTTTTTGGACTTCAAAATTCCAACACCCATATTATAAAGCTTGAAAAAGCCAGGACATTTTTTTAATATAACTGCAATTGTATTTTTCTAAAGGAAGAAAGCCATTTAAAGCTAGGATGGCTTCAGTGTGAGTAAATCATGGCGTCATTTATATTTTTGTGTGAACTATTGCTTCAAAAGTTTTGCTTTAGAGCACATTTTAAACCATTAAGGTTTATCGTTTAATAAAGAAGCACACTTATTTTGATGTGCTGATTAACTGCATTAAGCTAAATTTCATTTAAAGTGATTTTGAAATTAAAGTATAGTTTTTTTCATAAATGCTTGTTGGTTCATTCATTAACCATATTTCAAAGATAATATGAAGTCTTACTACTGAAACACTGAATTTAATATTAAATTGGACTTAATCTATGATATATTATTTTTATAATAAGTATGCTCTAAGTGTCTCTAAAGCATATCTTTTTCACATGGGAAATTTAGTTTCAAAGTGAATAAACCAAACATCTGTGGATTTATTATTTGTATTTTTTGAGGTGAATATTGTGGAACAAGCAACAGCTTTAACCCTTGCTGAAGTGAACTGTAAAGGGTCTTGTGACTCACTGTGGGGGGCCCATCTGTGGTATTACCCGCCAGACGGTAGAATGATGGCCTCTCCCCTGCCCCCTCCCAGCCCTGCCACCGTCCCTGACCATTGTTCCCGTACACTGAACCACAAATAATCCCAAACGAAGGTAAACCTCCAGAAAACATCTACAGAGCTATACATAGAGACTAGACTGGATGCTAAGCTATGTGCTAATTAGTAATAGAAGAGTGTGAAGGGTAGCGAGGAGATTTTCGTGAAGAAACAACATGTGAATGTTGGGAACACTCTCAGTTACTAAAAGAGTTCCTCTCTTATCCTTAATCTCTCCTTGGATATTGTACAAAACCAGCCATGTCTTATTGTTATACATTATGAGATTAGAGGTCAACGTGGTGAATTTGCACCTAAAAATGCATGGGGAAATGTTAAACCCTCATACAAAATTCCAGAATTCCTATCCACCTTATTCTTCAATGCGGGATAAGCTTATGGGCGAGACTTCTGGTTCATTAGTTGCTATAGGGAAATAACAAGTATAACAACATACAGTAAATGGTAAAACTGTTGGTACTATGTATCAGTGTGCTTATAAGTGTTCATAATTAAGATAAGACACACCAATTTGCAATATCAATCAGCAAAACAAGCTTTTGTACAGCTAAAAATAACTGGATGCGGATAAGACAGGAAACCTAAATGAAATATATTAACAATTTGTGAATTTTACTACTATATTATATTTATTCTCAATGTCTAACAAACAAATACTTATCAGCCAGCTATGACGTCACCGAGGTCCGGACCTCGTAAATATTGCATATCGTCGCTGTCGGGCGGAAACCTCGTATGTCCAAATTTTGTAAATTTCATATTTTTTCACAAATCGATGCTATTGGTCAGTGCCCACGTGGATCTGTAATTTTTACAAATTATTAACCAATCTAAAGTGTTGAAAATAGCTTGAGAGCAAATCTCTTAACTCATTTGAACACTTCAACTGTCTGAGAAGAGCTCGTATCTCCACCTTTTCTTCACTCCGCTGGAGCGTCGGGGCATATGTCCCCTTCCATCTTCTTGTCACAAAGCACCGGCAAAAATAATTAGCATTGAATGTGTCGGTGGAAACAGTAAGGAGATATTTGAATGATCCATTAATAAACTAGTGTATTCTGAGATAATGTCGCAAAGACCCTGACTCGCAATCTCTTCTTTGGACGCAACTTTTGAAGGAAAGCATCTTTCCGGATTACATAATGAAAGCGTTTTTTTCTGATTTGTTTTATTTCGTTAAGTAATAATTTAAAGCTTTCTATTTATTTATTTATTTATTTGTCATGTTTGTGAGGCATGTAGCCTATTCGCTGAAAAATGTGATCGCGCTGACTCCCCATGTCCTGCAAAGCGATTTCAGCTTCTCCTCTTCAAAAACAATATTCACATAATAGCGCACATTTATCTAGGTTTAATGTTTAAACTAAAATTGTTCTATAGCTACTTTAACTGTTTTAGATCTATAGATTTTATTTTATGCAAGTCGTAATGATTTAAAAGGCAAAAGTCTTCCGCTGGCCGCTGTTCCTAAAAAAAACCAAACAAACAAACTGATATTTAACGAACAAAAAAATGCTCCAAAAGTTTTTCTAAATTAACTTAATAAGAAAACGAAACGAAATATAACCACTTTGGCATTGCATACAAAACGTAACTATGTTAATAGCTGAAACAGTAGTATAAGCTGTTCTGGAAGAATTAAGGGGAAAAAAGACGGACTCAATTTTTTTGTATTGCATCATAGCTCTTAAACCTTTAAAATAGAGTTTAGGAAGATGTATGTAACCACAGTCGTTAGCTTTGGTTAACTATTGAAGCCTTTTCTCTTGTCAAAAGGCTCAATGCGACCGCAGACTTTGTTTGCCTGCAGATTAATTTCCGCCTATTAGACAGTTTATCGCTTTATTTTGGTATTGCATCACTCATAGCACTAACGTTTAAAATAGAGTTTAGGAAAATGTATGTAACCACAGTCGTTAGCTTTGGTTAACTATTGAAGCCTTTTCTCGACCGCAGACTTTGATGAACACTGCTGGCAGCAGCGAAGTCTGTGTCTGTACCATTCTTATCAATGACGGCGTAATCTCGTATCTCCCTGCTCGCAAGTCATAAAACCTCGTATCTCCGATAAAACATGATTTTGGGGAAATGTTGTCTTAATGTTGGTACACAACAGTGTATGATAGCAATATATGGTATAATACTAACTTTAACGATAAAATATGCAGTTTTTTTCATTTCCTGAAAAATGACGGTTTTGGAGATACGAGGATTCCGCCCGACAGCGACGATATTCAAAAATACAATTTGTTCTCTGAATGACTAATTTGCTGTTTAAAACTCGGCATATGAGTGTCTGCATGTATATTTAAGTTTAGACCGTTTGCAAGAATTGAAAAATCACTGTGAGACACTAGCGCAGTGAAAGGGTTGTTCCAACCCAAAATGAACATTCTAAAACCGTAAAAGCTTTTGTTCGTCTGCGGAACACATTTTAAGATATTTTGGATAAAACCGCGTGATGCAGCTGACGGATAACAGCATACTCTCCTAAATGGCGCTACGGTGACACGGAAGAGACGAATTGTTGAATAATTTTGACGACGTCTTTCATACTTTTCTGGGCCTTGACAGTGTTATTTACTTGGCAGTCAATGGGACAGCCACCAAGCTGCCGATTTTCATCCATAATATCTTAAATTAAGTTCCGAAGACGAAAAAGCTTTTACGGGTTTAGAACGACATGGGGGTAAGTGATTAATGACAAAATTAATTTTGGATTAGAGTAACGTTAACCCCTGGACAAAGCTTGAGAGAGTTGTGAGCGAGGGCGCATGCGTGTTGCCAGATCCAGCTATTGTAAGCCTCTTTGAATCTCTCTTTTCCACATAATTCGACACTTAGGAAGTTACTAAAGTGGGAATTGGCAGTTTAGAGTTAGCGATATCCTTATCTTATCTTATTTACAAAAGAGTTCAACTAATTTCGGTTTATATATTATTTATTTTTCGGTTAATATTTGTTTTCATAGTAAATCCTGGCAACACAGCATCGACGGCACATGCACTGACAGTAATCAAAAAAGCCCACAGACAGGTTGGTTGACAGGATACCACATTCGGTACTGCAAACGAAAAAAAAAACGTCATCATATTATCTGTCAGAAATGTTATCAACGCTATCAAAAGCAGTAGCATTTATCACTAGTACACAGATAAGTAGGTTAAAGAATTAAATGAAATACACACTAGCCATGAAGAAGTCTATGTTAATTCTTTCAGTATAGTAGCTAAATGTATACAAAGTCATGCTAAAAACATTTAGAGCACTAGACAAAGTTATCATCTATAGAGTGTTTTCAGGATGCGTCATCAATTGGCTATACTGGCAGCACTGAACCGAACAAAACTTGCATATTTTGCTGATTATTGCTGCTGAAAATGGTCAATTGTTGTCATGTTTTGGGCTGTACTAATAGGTCAGACCGGGGAAAATATATTTGTTATAACAAATCAAGGAGAAAAGTGTAAAAACTGTTTTAGGAACAAAAAGCGTGTATGGTTGGCCAAACTGAACCAGGATTTCCAGGACAAGAATCTTGACAACACGTTTGTTCTTATTTCCGATCAGGTAGGTGAAATATTAGGCTAATATCTTAAATAATACTGCTCACGTATCTTTACCACCTATTAACTTTTGTTTGTCAAAATATTGTGCCCTTTTCTGCTTACTAAGTCCTTCTCTATATGATTTAGCACTTAGCAGCTTCCACACATTTTTGTCGTGGTTTAGACAGCATAAATTAGCAGAAAAACATATTCATGCAACCCATGCTGTTGTTTACATCCAGGTATCGCCTGATAAAAGTGCAAACCCTCTATATAGCAATGGTTATTAATGAAAACTATAACAGTAAAATGTACTGTTGCATGAATAATAAACAACTGATAAAATTATCCACCTCAAACCGTGGTTATGGCCATGTTCCACATAAGCATTTCCATCCCCTTGGTATAAAATGAGCCCTGTGATATTAAAAATTAGTATCAAATGATATAAGAAAAAAATATATATTGTGATAATGTTTTTAGCCATAGCACCCAGCCCTAGTGGCACAGACATTACATGCTTTACTTTTAACTCTTCACAAGCTGCAGAAATCATATTTTTTATTACACTGCCTTCTGATAATGCCGTATGGACTTGCTGTGCAAAGATCTGTCGCAAGCCTGGTTGAATCACCACTGTGCCAAACCTCCAATTCAGTGCCAAACTTTTTGCTAACAATCTCCATCCCATTGCTTGTTTTTAGCCACAATCCTCTCTCCTCCTGTCACCTTATGCCCTCAACCTCCTGCTCTCACGGTCTTTATTCTTCCAGTGCCAGCTTCTGTCAGACCCCTCGTGAGCCGGACGTGTGCTCAGCAGGCCAAATATTTACCGCTTGCTACCCTTAAACGATCACTATTGAATGACTTGTGACTGAACATCCTGTTCTGTTCTCCTGTGAGAGCAGAGGTGAGCTAACAGTAACAGCACTGTGGTAATTATTGGGTTCTCGACCATAAAACCTTAAGGGAAAACACTCAATAATACGTTCAATTGATTTGTGTTAAGGAAAAAATACAAACAAGGCACAATGCTAAACGCTTTTTTTATTTCCTGTTCAGTGACCGCGAATAGAGTTTCATACCATTGGTCAGGTGGCAAAGTTGAGTAATATGGTGGTGTTGTTCCACCCTTTTTTGTTGATCATCCAAAAGGGCGGTCTTTGAGTTTAATTAATCTTAATTAATGGATGTAATCCTTTTACAGGAGTCCCGTTGTGGGGATAATGAGCTAGAAAGCTCATTGATTCTGTTGAACTTGCTAAATGAAGTTGCGCAAGAGTGTGAAACTCACCGTAAAAGTGAACGAGAGAGGAGGTTGTAATGACAGAGAAAGAGAGTGGAAGGGAAAGCTGGAGGAAGGAGTGCAGCAAAGCATAAGAGCACGGCAGGGTGGGAGAGACAGTACCAGCAGGCTTTAAAGGAGGGCGGCATGGGGTCCTAATTACTGAGCCTTAGAGCTGGCTGACTACAGCTTGCCCCTGCCAACCTCTGCACAACCCACCCATCCACCTGACTCGCCATAAAAACAAACAGCTAGTTCTCATTCACTCTTACTCTTGATTAACAAATACTCTAACAATAAATCCACCAGGACAGAGGATGTGCACTGTAAAATACTCATTTATGCACTGGCATCTGCCCAACTTGAATGTTTGAATTTTTTTTACTTTACCATGAAATATTATGATTATGATTTGCTGATTTCTCCACATTTTACTTTCATTTTGACACATTTAAGAGTAAAAATAAGAAAATAATAGGCTGGTAATTACTTTTATTTACTAGCAACTGATCTTGATCTTGAAAAGTGAGTGTTTCAAATCAAGAAATGAGCTAAGAAGATTTTGGCAACTGGTTTGATCCATGTACTTTTAAGTTCATTCATTTTTCATTTTCCAAATCCTTCGGGTCCCACAAATCAGGTTTTTCAGCATTTTTGTGTATTTGAACCGTTTCCAACAATGACTGTATGATTTTGAGATCCATCTTTTCACACCGAGGACAACTGAGGGACTCATATCCAACTATTACAGAAGGTATAAATGCTCACTGATGCTCCAGAAGGAAAAAAACAATGCATTAAGTAACTTTTGAACAGTAAGACGATGTGTACATTTTTTTTTATTCTACCTAAATATCATATTTTTTCATTTAGTACTGTCCTTTAGTGGCTACAGATGATAGTTGCATGTTTCCCAGAAGACGAAATAGGTTAAATTTACCCTGATCTTTAATTTCAAAAGTTTTCACCCCCCAGCTTAATTCATGTTTTTTCCTTCTGAAGCAGGGATCTTCAAATCTGGCTTGTGAGATCCACTTTCTTGCTGAGTTTAGCTCTAACCCTTATCAAACACACCTGAGCATGCTAATTAATGTCTTCAGGATCATTAGAAAATCACAGGTAGGTGAGTTTGATCAGGGCTGAAGCTAAAATCTGCTGGAAAGTGGATCTCACAAGCCAGATTTGAGGATCCCTGTTCTGAAGCATTAGTGAGCGTTTGAACCTTCTGTAATAGTTATTGCTGGAAAGGGTTCAAATACACAAAAATCCTGAAAACCAAAGAATTTGTGGGACCTGAAGGATTTTTCTGAAGAACAGGGAGCAGTTTTACTGTTCAGGACAAACAAGGGACTCATGAACAACTATCACTAAACAAAACAGCTGTGAATCATTCAGGTAACAACACAGTATTAAGTGTATGTAAACTTTTGAACGGGGTCATCAACTATTATTTTCTCATGTGGACTATATGTAAATGTATTTTATGTGAAATATCTTATTCAGGTCAGTACTAAATAAAAAAATAGCATGCATTTTCTATGATCCCTTTTATTTTGGTAAAATAATTAACATTTTGCAGGTTCTTCAAGGTGCATGTAAACTTTAGACCTCAACTGTATTTTCTCTTACCTCCCACTTTTGTTTTCTTTTAGTTAAACTTTAAATCTATAAGAAGTGTGTTTTAATTACTTGTGTGTAAATAAATACTAAATGTATTCATTTATTTATTTCTCTCTCAACTGTTCTGGCTGCATGAGCTTTCAGTTTTTGCTGACTCTGTCCTCACTGTTTGGGTTGTCACATCTTTATTCACATCTTTATTTAACTGAGCTGTCTTGTAGTCTCTTGCTGTTTTCTTGTTTGTCTTTTGCAATCTACATCCACACATGCTGAACTTTAGTGTGTTACATACAGTTGTGAGTTGCTTTAACAGGCTTAGCTGTTTCGTGATTTTTTTGTTATCCATTGTGGCATTTATCTGTTCTATGCCAAGATCAGCAGTGGTTTTGTCTTGTCTTGTAACACGCTGAAGATAATTTCACTGGAACTTGATGTACCTCCAGTTTCGCTGGCTGTGTTTATTTATTAATTAGCTTTTGTTTTTGCTCGCTGTGTTGCGGTGCATTTCAGACATGTCTCAGAAGCAGATGACATCCTCCATGGCTATTGCTGGGGCCGTGATGGGAGCTGTGCTGGCGCTCTTCCTCATCACTGTCTTCACCATCGTCCTCATCACAGCACGCAAGGCTCCCCCACCCACGTACACAGATAAAGTGTGAGTATATGCAATGTCTTCACTGACAGATGATCTGACAGGATAAGATCTGCAAGAATGCCGTCTTAAGTCCAAAAACGTATATTTTTCATACATTTGTTAGTGTAACATTCTTAAAGGGATAGTTCACCCAAAAATGAACACAAATTAAGATATATTTGAAGAAATCTGAGAGCTTTCTGACCCTGCATAGACAGCAACGCAATTACCACGACACGTGAATGTCAGTTACATTTCTGTCTATGCAGGGTCAGGCAGCTCTTGGATTTTCACAGTCACCTGCTTTGCCACACATAGACCTTCAATGTGTAGGACATCATGTGCACTTACCTGGTGAATTATTTAATCATTACCCTGCTTCCTCAGCAACTTCCTGACCGTTCTTTTAACCTGGAATGACAGCATAAAACCTAACTACTGCAACCCTTCGATCATTGACCTTACAGACTTCACTTTGACAGGAAAACATTGAATGAAACCGGTTTCTTGGTAGCTTTTTGTGCTCATTGATGTAATCATGCGTTACGGTTTTGGTCTTAATGCTAAACCGATTTACGGAGAGTCACATATGTGTTTTGTTGAAGTGAATAGTTGATTGAAAACTGTTGTTTGTCCAGTCAGGATATCATTAAGTACATTACACTCCACTTCAGCGCTGTCCGGCTCACCTGTTGGCCTGTCAGTACGAGGCATTTCACGCTACAGCACCTCCTTGCGGCTTAACCTTTGATTATCCGCCTTAGCCATAATAGATTTTGTCTGGTCAATTATTACTGAGCCCAGAAACCCAGTCAAGACTGTAAATGTTCTATTCTAGAGAGAGCAATGTCAGATGGTTTCCTTTTGTTTCCTGGAAAGGCAACTGTATGTCATCACAGAGAGAGACTAGTTACAATAGACTCCAGTTGTGTATTTGCGTTTGCAGTATACAGAGACTACCACACGATACATCATTGCAGAACTTCTGTGGGCAAAGGAGCTTCAGCTGGTTCCTTTTTTGACAGAGCATGTTGACTTTTCAGTTGTTTTTGTTTGGTTCTCGCAAAAAGAGCTTTATTGTTCTGTCACTGCGAGTGTCTCGAGACGTGAGCCCACAGACGTCTCATTTCAGCCAGCCTGGAGGTCTCCCTTTTCCCACAGCCTTCAAAAAGCAACTCCAATATGCTCCTCAGAGTTTCTGCTCTACAGGGCTTTTCACACTGCACTTAACCCTGGGTTATCATCTTGTTAAGCTTAGTTTGAGGGCGCTAATTAATCCTGGTAAAGTGGCGTTTCACAGTTGTAGTATTAACATAGTTTTTAACCCTGAGTTAGCATCTCTTTTACTGTGCCAAATGTATAACATAAAACGATTCCCGACTAAATGGTGCTTAAAGGTGCAAACTCATTTATCGCTGTTCGATTAATTTTCGTGAGCAAAAGTTTAGTAAGATGCCATGGGATTTTCACGTGGGGGTGAAAGTTTTCCCCATGCACACAAATTCACCTCGAAAGCACCTTTGTTTGAAAGTGTCTTCTGTGTGAAAAAGTATCTGTAGTTTTCACAAAAGCCCTGAAGCTGTCAGAAATTCGCTGGATGATGCGTTTTACAAGGCGGGAAAAAGATGGAAAAATCATTCAAATTGTTCATTTACTTATACTACCAACATTGTAGCGACACTTGGAGCTGGTTAAAACTCAGTAAACTTGTAGAAACTTTCGCACGCTGTTTAGTTTCAGTGTTTGGTAGAAAAATGACTGCTGAATGTGCAACAACTGTCAAACAAATGGTCAAACGATCAAGCGGTAATGGCAAACAAACTGTTGTTTTGATTTTGTAGGTTCAAAGTGGCTTAAAATGGCTACAATAGAAGAATCGTTCTTGTCGAGATTGTCTCAGACTGGCAAGCAATTAAATAATCTAAACTGTGATATGTTCATCCAGTTGTTATTGACCATATAAATATGCAAATTACCCTAGGTTAACCTAGGTTTACAAATGTATTGTGCCCGAGACCACATAGATTTGTTGTAGATGTTTTTATTCTCTCAGGGACCCACTATAGTTAGTTTACCACAGGTTGTTAATGTTTGTGTCAGCAGAAATAGTACTAAATATGGGATGTTCTTCTCGCTTTCTATAAAAGAAAGTAGCGTAAATACAAGAACATAAATAGTTAAGCAAACATGGCAAAAAATCGTGTTTTCTAGTCTTAGTGATGGATGCGGTTCTCATGAGGATGAGGTCACAGTGGAGTCTCGCGTGATACAGCTGTTCACAGGGAAAATTGTATTGGGGAACAGGGGAAATGAGGCCGGCGGACAATTCTCAGTGCTCAAATGTCTGGACTCCATATGATTTGTGGACCTTACAATTTGTCTCAGAATTTTCTCAAACCGTCTATTGTAGTCTCTGTTGTAATATGACCTGGGCTTGTTATCCAAACATGACAGCTAAGGGGCTGTTCACACGGGATGCATTTAGGAGTTTATGGCTTTTAGCTGTCTGTTAGCTATAGTGTGCTCTTAGACATGCACAAAATTATCTTTTATCAGATGTACATCTCGGTTCACATAGAAATTATTCACCTTGCTGGCAGAGGATATTTACAGTGATATTTACAGAAAATTATTTGATAACCTGCTGATTTTGTATGTTTGCCCACAAAGAAATGATCAGTCTTTAAAATTATCAGATGATAATTTAAATGTTAGGTTTATTTGAACAGTAAGAGACAACAACAAAAATCCAGAAAAACGCATTTCAAAAAAATTTTAAATGAGTGAAATAAGTATTTGTTTCCCTTATCAATCTGCAAGATTTCTGGTTCCTAGGTGTCTTTTATACAGGTAATAAACTGAGATTAAGAGCACTCTCTTGAAGGGAGTGCTCCTAATCTCAGTTTGTTACCTGTATAAAAGACACCTGTCCACAGAAGCAATCGATCAATCAGCCAAGACCAAAGAGCTGTCCAAGGATATCAGGGATTGTAGGCATACACAAGGCTGAAATTGGCTACAAGTAGCTTGGTGAGAAGGTGACAATGTTGGTACGATTATTCGCAAATGTAAGAGAAACAAAATAACTGTTAATCTCCCTCAGTCTGGGGCTCCATGCAAGATCTCACCTTGTGGTGTTTCAATGATCATGAGAACAGTGAGGAATCAGCCCAGAACTGCACAGGAGGATCTTGTTAAAAATCTCAAGGCAGCTGGGACCATAGTAACCAAGAAAACAATTGGTAACACACTATGCCGTGAAGGACTTAAATCCTGTAGTGCCTGCAAGGTCCCCCTGCTCAAGAAAGCACATGTACAGGCCCAATGAACATCTAAATGATTCAGAGGAGAATTGGTTGAAAGTGTTGTGGTCAGACGAGACTCGACGTGTTTGGAGGAGGAGGAGGAATGCTGCCTATGACCCCAAGAACACCATCCCCACCATCAAACATGGAGTTGGAAACATTATGATTTGGGCGTGTTTTTCTGCTAAGGGGACAGGACAATTGCAATGCATTAAAAGGGAGGATGGACGGGGCCATGTACCATCAAATTCTTGGCTGAGAATCTCCTTCCCTCATTGAAAATTGATCGTGGATGGGTATTCCAGCATGACAATGACTCAACACATGGGCAAGGCAACAAAGGAGTGGCTCAAGAAGAAGCACATTAAGGTCCTTGTGTGGCCTATAGCCAGTCTCCAGAACTTAATCCCATAGAAAATCTGTGGAGGGATCTGAAGGATCGAGTTGCCAAATGTCAGCCTCGAAACCTTAATGACTTGGAGAGGATCTGCAAAGAGGAGTGGGACAGAATCCCTCCTGAGATGTCTGCAAATCTGGTGGCCAACTACAAGAAACGTCTGACCTCTGTGATTGCCAACAAGGATTTTGCCACCAATACTAAGTCAAGGGGTCAAATACTTATTTCACTCATTAAAGTGCAAATCGATTCATAACTTTTTTGAAATGCATTTTTGTTGTTGTTCTGTCTCTCACTGCAGGGGATTAAATTATTTTTTCCCTGGTTGGGCAACCTAATCTAATGGCAATTCATATATTATACGTGGTGGCTAATTCGTACAAATTAGAATGTTTTTTTTTAGCAAAATATATTTTACAAGTTCCCCAATCCAAATGAATTCGTACGAATGACCTACCCATAATCCCACACCCAAACCTACTGGGGTCTAGACAAATTGTATAAAATCATATGAGTTAGATCATACAAATTCATACGAATTAGCCACCTCGTAAAATATGTACAAACTGGTTGTGAAATAGCATTGGGTTGTCAACATTAAAAAGGTGCCTGTTAAATAAGGGTTCTAGTAACATAGATGGTAAAACAGTGACTTTTTGACAGGATTAACCCGAGTTTCAATCCACCTTTTGCCAAAGTCATTCTTCTCCCCTTTTCACATCACATATCAGATCGGAAAAGCATATATGTTTAATAAAATCAAGGAAATAATTGAAAAGTGTAAAATATAGTGCCTTAGGGGTGTTTATCGGTTAGGGTTAGGGGAAGGTGTAGGTCTTTATTGTCCCAAGGCGGCATCCATTTAATAATTTTAATAAAAATGATAATTTACATTATCATTGCATACTGGTTTATAATGTATTACAATACTGAGTTGCAAATATCTGCCACTTGCAGTACATAGTATAAATACTAAATATTATAGCAAAGAAAATACTGCTATTTTACAGTGTAAATAGAATATATCACTATTTGCACTAGTGTAAATAGCATATCACTAAGAATATACTGCTATTTTTACTTAGTGTAAATAGCATCTATCGCTGAAAACTCAGCGTTGCACCTACAGAAATAAATTACATTTTCAAATATATCAGTAAAATGCAGTTATTGTAAATTTGAATATGTTTAACTGCAAACATCATTTAAAATGTGTATTTACTCTCTTTAAGGAAATCGAACCAAAATATTACTACTAAAATATAATACTATCCACATCCAACTAGCAAGTAGAAATTAAAAATCATGGTTTTTACGTAAATTAATTGCCTATTTAAATAAAAAACAATTACTAGAGAACGCATCCTGTGTGAACGACCCCTAAGGTTTTCAAATTTGCTGAATTGTTAACTTCTGCTTTTTATTTATTACTTGTTTTCTGCTGTGCTATCTTTATCAACATCATCTATCTTCAAGTGAGCCCTCTCTGAAGTTTCTCAGCAGTGCTGTCAGAAGCGTCACTCTCAGAAGAGGTGAAAGAGATGCTCTTATCTGTTTCGGCTGATCCCTGTTCAGCCTCGGTGTGTCTTGGCTGGGCTTTGCTTTGGCTGCAGGCTGCATGCAGATCAGTGTGGTGAGACAGCTGGGTTTGGTCTGATGGATGATGCTGCCTCTGCGCTGGAGACAGCAGGGACTCTGCGAGAGATAAGCAGCATTGGGACTCTGACACATGGCGCTTTTGCAGAAATGAAAGCAAAAAATGTCCACATAACTCTTGACATTTAGATCTGATTGTACCCGGTATAGTAAAGAATGAGACTGTGTGCTTCCTTCAAATGCTTCAAGAGGCAATTTTTTTAAAGGTTTTGCCATTTTGATCGGATTAATGTGAGCTTTCCGCATTTATTTTCCACCAAGTCATGATGATTTTGTGTTTTGATTTTCTTTTTCTTTTCTTTTTTTTTTTTTTTTGATAGTTACTATTCATCTAAAGTGACCTTGAATTTATCCTTCACTAGATGATGTGGCTGCATTCAAAGTGTTCAAGTAGTTTATATGTCAAGGACTTGGCTTAAAAGCAAGACAATTGGAAAATATTCCAGGAGGAAAACAAATTAATCTGACCTTCAACTGTGTATTGAATACGTGAGAGAGATGAAAATACATGAGAACAATACAATCTCATTCCCTCTTTGATTAAAAGTCCAAAACTGTGGCCTTGTTTGGTCTCTTTGGACATCCAGGTGGATCCAGTGAGCGTATCCAGGCCTGTCTGCATCTCTTCCTGCTCATGCTACACAAATACACTAACCATATCCTCTCTCCAGTCCGTGAATTGCATTGACTGCTTTTAAATCCTCTATTTCGGCCATAAGTTTTCATGGGAAATGCTAATGTGAGTCCATATAGACTTAATGAGTCATAAAACACTGTTGTACACTTTTCCATCTCCGTCCGGTTTAGACTTCATGTAGGGAGGGCAGGGGACACATTAGACAGACTGATAGTCCATTGAAAATCAATTATACAAAACAATGTACTACTAATGGTTAGAGATTAATGTTCACAGGAAGTGGGGGGAAAAAAGAAAAGCTGATCCCTTGAGGAATGGGGAGCTTATGGATGTACTTTGAGAAAATGTATGAAGAGAGGTCATAGTTCACCTGTTTTCCCTGAAGGGTTTTTAACAAAGAGGTGTGAACGAACTTTTTATTTTAAGAGCTTGTTCTCACTGGTTGTCAACTAGCAGTGAAGGTTTAAGATTCCTTGTTTGTTTACTAATGGCTCTCTAGACTATCTTTATGACCTTCTGTGGATGACCTTTAGGACACACATGGCAGTATCTAAATCCAGGGAGTGAGGAAAGGTATCTTTTCATATATTAGGCATTCTGGGAATTCAAGGTCAGGGCAGGGTGACCCTCAGGACCTCCCAATGCCTGGGGCTACAAAGCAGAAGCTCAATAAACATTAGTCCATCACTCAGTTGAATCATGTCAAAACTCATCAATACCGAACTAGAAATTGAATGGGGATCTCAAGAGAGTCAACTGAGGAAGACAGGAAAGAAAGAGATGATGGATAAGGAAAATGTATGAACCAAGATGTGCTATAGGGGATTTAAAGGATTAGTTCACTTCCAGAATAAAAAATTCCTAATAGTTTACTCACCCCCATGTCAACCAAGATGTTTGTGCCTTTCCATCTTCAGTCGAAAGAAGGTTTTTGAGGAAAACATTCCAGGATTTTTCTCCATATAGTGACCAATGGGTTGAAGGTCCAAATTGCAAATTTTCAATGCAGCTTCAAAGGGCTCTACACAATCCCAGCCGAGGAATAAGAGTCTTATCTAGTAAAACGATTTGTCATTTTCTAAAAAAACAATAAAAATGTATATACTTTTTAACCAAATTTATACTTTTTTAACATATTCTATGGACGTTTAGGACATTAACACATGAGGAACTGTTCAAAAGAAATGTAACATGATTTTTTTGATTGCACATGTTCTTAGAGAGTCACTGCGGTGATTCACAAGCCAAACCAAAAGACAGAGTCATTTGTTTCCATTTCTCTCAGTATTGTTTGGAGTTTTAAAATGGGCTCCAGTTGTATTTATGTATATCGCTAATATACACCTCCGCCCACATGTGTACCCACACAAAGTTACTCTAGATGGGGTCCATTGTGGCCTGCTGGTGTTTGGTTTAGAGGTTCAGAGAGCATGAGAAAGTATGTTTCAGTGTGACTATAGGGGCTTTAGAGACATGGAGGCCATTTTGAGTAGCTGGTGATTGAGTCAAAAGCGACACCTTGCATGAAAAGTGTGGGAGCTGGGACAGTCTCAGATTCACTTAACCCTAAAAATGCGATTCAGCTCGAAAAATTAGCAGTTTTGATATGGATGTAAAACAGACAAAAAAGTTCCATTCTGCTTTCAGAACAAAAACAAGGTGTGGTTGTTATTGTTCCTCAGACTAAACACAGTTCAAACTTTAGTCTAGTCCTGACCAGCATTTCCTCCATCTACTGACATCAAGACAAAACAGTCACTCCAAAAAGTGTTATCATCTAACAAACTTCTTTTTGTATAATATTCAGCCTGAAAATAGTGTCTAAACAGTATATTTCTACAAAACAGATGCCATTTGGTTTTAATATTTTATGTCACGCAGTGACATTCATGCCGAGTTCTGTCATGAAACTCTAGATTGCGCAGGTGATGGGTCGTTAACGCAAACCGATGATATTCACAGCATTAAACTGTTTGGCACAAGCTGATTGGTTCATGTTGCTTTCACAGCCAATGAGCGTACTGCTTTACATTTAAGTGGCTGGTTATAATGGCTTTTTTAGAGCTCCACCTGTATAGATCTGCTATAGGATATTATATATGCTATTTGTGGAGCAATATTTCCTAAATACTCACAGCACCATATATGTGTATGTATTGACAGTAGCAAGTTCTACAAAAACAGCAGTCTGCAACTACAAGCAATAACAGCAGTGATGTAGAATATATATTATCCCAAGACCAAATACATTAACATTGTAATATCCATTACCATGTCATGATATAAATACGGCTGAGGTGTAAAAGTTTACATACACCTTGCAGAATCTGCAAATATAAATTATTTGACCAAAATAAGAGGGATCATACAAAATGCATGTTATTTTTTATATATTATTGACCTGAATAAGATGTTTCACATAAAAGATGTTTACATATAGTCCACAAGAGAAAATATTTGTTGAATTTATAAAAATAACCTTGTTCAAAAGTTTACATACTCTTCATTCTTAATACTGTGTTAACTGAATGGTCTACAGCTGTGTTTATTTGTTCAGTGATTAATCCTTCAGAAAAATCCTTCAGGTCCCACAAATTCTTTTGTTTTTCCAGCATTTTTGTGCATTTGAACCCTTTTCAACAATGACTGTATGATTTTGAGATCTATCTTTTTACACTGATGCTTCAGGAGGAAACACAATGCATTAAGAGCCAGGGGGTGAAACTTTCTGTAATAGTATGCATACGAGTCCCACAGTTGTCCTTAGTGTGAAAAGATCGAACTCCAAATCATATAGTCATTGTTGGAAAGGATTCAAATACGCAAAAATAATTGAAGAATTTGAAGAATTATTTAGAAGAACAATAGATAGTTTAACTGTTCAGGACAAACAATGGACTCATGAACAACTGTCACTAAATAAAGAAAACAGCTGTGGATCATTTAGGTATTTTGTATGATCCCTCTAATTTTGATAAAATAATTAACATTTTGCAGATTCTGCAAGGTGTATGTAAACTTTTTACCTTAACTGTGTACTTTGAGGTGCAGGTTAAATGTGTCTAGATACTTCAGGTTCACTGAAAGCTTGTGAGTCATGCAACGTCTACAGTCAGTGATATACGTCCTCTGACTGCTGTTGGTTTTCATCCCTCTACAGGATTGACCTCCCTCCAACTCACAAGCCACCTCCTCCATATACAGAGAGACCTCCTGCCATCCCACTGGCCTCTCAGGCCCCTCAGGTGGCCTCATTCTCTCAGGTAAACCTCACACTGCTCTGTTTACTCAGTGGGGGTCCTGTCTCTACAGTCTGATTTACTCTCCTTCTGTGGTACTTTATAATGGAGCTGCATTTGAAAGATGACCACTGGTATGTTCCTTATTATTTAAGGAGTGATTATATGCTCACTTTTTCCAGAATATGTTTTTTTCTTTTTGCCTTTTCTGGCTTTTTCACCCATCCAACACATAGCCCTGCTAAAAAATACACCAGCCTCAAGGTGGTTTGCTGGTTTAAATTGGTCTGGATGGTCTCCCACACAGACAAAAACGGTGGTCAGGTTGGTCCAAAACAAGCTGGTGTTGTGAAAAGTGGCCAAAACCTACTCAA
Source organism: Cirrhinus molitorella (assembly GCA_033026305.1). Lineage (NCBI taxonomy): Eukaryota > Metazoa > Chordata > Actinopteri > Cypriniformes > Cyprinidae > Cirrhinus > Cirrhinus molitorella. The sequence continues at coordinate 15,480,962 of CM065138.1, read as the reverse complement.
AATAATCAAAACGGTCTGCTTGTCTTCCAAGCACACTGGTTTTGAGAGACTAGAAGACCATTTTAGCCTGGTTTTAAGTGTTTTCAGTATTTCAGCAGAGAAAAATTACAACTGCCAATTGACCCTTCACTGGGAGTTCGATTGACAGGCGATCTGACCAATCATAACATTAAATCTGCCATTTTGTCCCCAAAAAAACAGACAGGAATGTAAATTTACATCAGTGGACTTAAACTTTTAAAAAATTGTGTGAATTGATGACTTTTCATGGCTGAAACAAGATGTTCATTCATGTTTATTTTGTGCTATAACTAGTAAAGAAGAAGAGATGATTGGTTCACATGGGCACTACAGTGATCTGTCAAAAACATTAAAGAGCCCCAAAAAACTATATTGCTTGATTTTTCCAAAAAAAAAGGAATAATTTCAAAGATTTAGTTTCATACTAAAAGTACCCTGCTCTGTCTTTTCTGTCGCTGCGCCACAGAATTCATTAAACAGCAGATTTCATTGTCTAACAGCATTAGCTCCCAGGGGAGCTGCTAATAATATTTAGCCTTTTCTATGAGTATGTAGATGCATACTAATATATTTTATATCTGTTGTGTCATTGTAAAGGCTCGTCGGATGGAGAGGCGCTACGAACTGGCTGATCGGGCACCAGGAAGGATGGCTCGCAGAGACCTCCAGAGCCCCACTCACCATTCGCTCTCCTATCAGGAGTGGATATGTCATCAGAACGGGGCGGAACGCGTTTACATCAACCATAGAGAACACTACGTGTGACGGCGTCCCCGTGTCAACTGCAGCGCACTGCCAGCCCCAAAGTGAAAACTGTTTACGAGAATACTGGGAGCAAAACAAAATGGGCGCTAAACGGTAATTAGAACACTGAACTATTACTGGTGTATGTACAAGGTCTATATAATGCACAATGAAAACCCTGGCAGCATATATGTGTAATAGGTCTGGCTTGTTTAACATGTACAGTGCAGTCCAATATAAAATAAATGACCTAGGCTGTCTATATGAGTCTCTTTGTTCACTCATATTTCAAATCTAGTGGTCAAACTGAGGACGACTACAACTGAAATGTACAAAATGTTATTTTTCTTTAGGGATCATTGCTCTTTGTTTGATTGTTTTAATCATATGTTCCATTACACAATGACTTTTTCCTTGGTAAAATGTTATTTTTATTCATTGTAGACCAGTTGTCATTTTAGGTGTGAGTAACTGAGATTTGATTTTTGGCTTATGACTGCTAAAGGTCATTTGCCATAAGTTTTCACTGCAATTTGTACATAATTCTTAAAAATAAAGGTTCTTTTTTTGGGCATCTATGGTTCCATGAACTTTTAACATCCATGGAAACATTCCATTGGAAACAACAGTGTGAAAAACGTTTTCAGATTATTAAAATGTTCTTCACTCTAGTAAAATTGTTCTGTTTAATGAACTGTTTACTGAAAGGCTGTTTGGGCGGCCCAAAATGGATCTTCTGTGGCATCACTGTGAACACCCTCTGTTGGAACCTTTATTTTTAAGAGTATAGTTGTGAATTTGAATCATAAGGCACATGCTTACAGTGCCTTGCGAAATTATTCTTTTTTTTTTTTACTTTTATGTTGCAGCCTTATGTTAAACTGCTTTAAATTACTTTTTTCCCCACATCAATTTACACTCCATACACCATAGTGACAAAGGGGAAAAAAAAAAAAGGCAGATTTGTGACAACTTTGCAACTTTATTAAAAATAACATGGAAATAAGTACACTGCATAAGTATTCATACCCTTAACTTAGTACTTATTTGAAGTACCTTTACAGCCTCAAGTCTTTCTGGATATTATGTGACAAGCTTTGCATCTGCATTTGTCAGTTATCTGCCATTCTTCTGCTCACCTCTTCACCTCTCAAGCTCTGTCAGCTTGGATGGGGTCTGGCAGACATTTTCAGGTTTCTCCAGAAATATTTGATTTTTTTTTTTTCAGCCAAAGCTCTTGCTGGGCTACTTAATGGCATTCACAAAGTTGTCTATAAGCCACTCTTGCTGTGTGCAGTTGTTTTGCAAATTCCAAGTGGGTTTTCATGTGGCTTCACTGAGGAGAGGATTGAGTTTGGCCACACCACCATAAAGACTGGATTGGTGGAGTGTTGCAGTGATGTTTTTCCTTCTGTATGTTCATACATGCATATATGACCATGGAGTTCAACTAAAGTGACCATCAATTTCTAGGTCACCAGTATAACCAAGCCCCTTTACATCAATTGCTCAGTTTGGCCAGAAGGCCAGCACTAGGAAGAGCCCTAGTTGTTCCAATCTTCTTCCATCATGAATAATGAAGGCTACATGCTTCTGTGAACCTCGAATGCAGCAGAATTTGTTTCTGAACTCTTCCCCAGATCTGTGCCTTGACGCAAGCCTGTTTTTGAGCTCTACAGGCAGTTATTTTAACATCAGGGCTGGTCTTTGCTCTGATATGCATTTTCAAATCATACTCATTGAGTGAATTTGCCACAGTTTAACTCTACTTGAAGTGTAGTAACATCTAGAAGCATTATGAGCTAAATTTCAAGTGTCCCAGAACTTAATGGAATCTTTTCAGTTTTATATTTCTAATAATTTTGCAAAGTTGTTACAAACCTGTTTTGTGATTTGTCATTATGGTGAATGTAGATTGATGTGGGGTGGGGGGGGGGGTAATTTAAAGCAGTTTAACATATGGCTGCAACATAAAACGTGTAAATATTAAGGGGTATGAATACTTTCGCAAGGTGAAATGTATTATGTATTATGTACCATGTAAATATCTAAGCTCATAATCATTGTACTTCACAATAAACTGTGAATAGAGGCTTTTTCTCAATTAGATCATGTTCACTTTTTCAGTCAGTGTAGTGAAGTGTGAATTTTGAATCTCATAACCAAAGCAATCTTTGCATTACATCATACCGATAATCGAATAAAGTGATGTAACCAGTACATATGAGACTTGTTTTATTGCAGTACATTATCAAATGACGTCATTGTCCATCTAAAATAACTAACTGGAGTTATAGGCCTAATATAAAGACTAGACTGCACTGCTACTTCTAAAATCTGCACACAATCTTATTAGACAGAGTCAAATATAGGTTGTAAAACCTGATGAATGCTTAAAACGCTGCTCTATAGTCATCAAGACTGCTGGACAACTTTCCCCAGTCGATGATGGAAAATCTCAGACCGCAAAATGCTCTCTGGGAAGGCGCGAGAGACAGCAAATGGGGCGGCGGGAGTGCTAGTAAGAGCCTTTCGGCACAGACTTCTGTCTGCATGTCAACTTATGACTTGTGTTGTAGGTAAACAAACCGGTTATCTGCTGGGCAACTGGATGGGCAAAGCCATTAAACAGCAGGCTTTTAATGAGGTGGTGGCCACCAGGGAGCAATCTATACTATTCTGGCCCCACCGTTCGGGGGAATGTCAGCCAGTGGACCCCCGAACACTCAGTGAGAGCATTGTTTATTGCATCGGTGAGTCACCTTTCTGGAATGCATCCACCATCGCTATATAAAAATGTGTCAGTCCCACAATAAAGTGTAAGACTGGACTCATCCAAGATTAATCCAGTTAGGCTAATAAAGGTGCGCGTCTCAGTCCAAATCTATTACCGAGCATGCAATAATACAGCAGGCTTCTCATCACCTAATACAAACCAGAGACAGCCATCCTTTGATATACGCACTCGTCTACCGTTTCTTGACAGAGCTTGTATATTCTTTCAAGTTTTGTCTCCTGATCTCCTGTTTGTGTGTCTGACCTGCGGTGGATCTGATATTTCACCGCATTAAGAAGCCATCTGAGGGATTTGAGGTGCTGAGGTCTATAATTTTCACGTGAGAGATTTCGTATTTGTTCTGGATGAGCAACCCCTCTCTCGTTCCAGCAAAGGTCTCGGTTTTGCGAGACTCTAGACACCATGTGGAATGTTGCATAAATATTTTTCCAATGGTATCTTCGGAGAACCAAACCTTTGGGAGCTTTATAATATGTAGACATTGAGCTCCTCTCTACTTTCCACCAAGCATGAAACATTTTTGGTTAACTACAATGTAAATTAATATTTTAAACCGACAGTTCACACAAAAATAAAAATTATGATGACATTTACTCACCGTCGTCATGTTAGTCCATTGTTTGTGATGGCGATGTCAAATTCGAGAACGAATACGCCTTTTAGGTTGAATTTTACAAGTAATAGGTTGATTTGTTTCACAGAATTGGTCTCAATTATTTCTTCATGGATTGTTAAATTTTCAGTCAGTTTCTCACACTAAGCTAACGTGCAGCTTCAGAAACTTGGTATTGTGTCATATAAACCACATTTATGATAGTTTGCAACCTTTTTGGACCACAGGGCCCCCAGGTAAGATATTTCCTCTAGTATTTCTGCTGTAATTATGACAAAGCTGTTTGTAAATCATTTTTTGATAAACATAAACTGGTAAACAACGTCGTACTTTGACTCCCTTGGCGCTTTGCTGAGGACCCCAAGTGGGTTCTGGGCCCCTTGTTGAGAACCATTGTTTTAAAGATATAGTTCACCCAAAAATGAAAATTCTGTCATTACTCACCCTCATATGGTTCCAAATATGCAAGAACTTTGTTTGTCTTCAAAACACAAATTAAGATCATTTTGTTGAAATCCGAAAGCTTCCTAACCTTCCATAGACAGCAACCACTCAACGTTCAACCACTGATGTCACATTAACTGGTCAATGTTCTTGTTACCTTTTTGGACCTTGAACATGGTAGGACTCTTGCTGTCTATGGAGCTCTCGGATTTCATCAAAAATATCTTATCACTTAACACTTATCTAGTGTTTTGAAGAGGTGTTTGAAACGACATGAGGGTGAGTAATTGATGTAATTTTCATTTTTGATTAAACTATGCCTTTAAGGAGTTTTTCTGTCCTTTACAGCATCAGTGAGATTTCAACTAATTTCAATATTTAAGCAAACTAACCTTTTAAACTATACGCATCACTTTAAATGCACATATAGAGTCTGGTTTACATTAGCCTACTAATCGTGAATATCTATGTGAATTCCAAAAAAACAGCAGGGAATTCAGGAAAATTTCTTCTAGCTGCTTGTGAAATGTCATTTGTCACTTTAGATTAACGTGGACCATCACTGGCGTGATGCTGAAGTATGAAGTAGGGCCATAAAGTGCCTCTTAACACAGCAAAGTACATCCAAAAATTCTGTCTTGCAACTGTTATCAAGAGACTGGTTAACTTTATTAGAACTGGAACCATCTGCGATGTCTGTCTGCTTGTCTGCATCTCCTTCTCTTGAAATTCTGAACCCACCTTTAACGCTGACACGTAATGGAGATGCAGTCAACGGCAGCCATACTGGACACCTGCCACGCTGTACGGCCATTAAACTATTAAGTCAGCTGGCCCCAGAGTGACCGTCCAGCGCAGATTTACAGCCCCACCGAAGAGAAGGGAGATAAGGGGAGGGGGACAGTGGGGGATGGTTAGCATAGTCCAACATTACAGATTTATGACGATGGAGCAGGAGGTACTATGGGCCTCCTCCTTTTCTACTCTTTTCTCCTTCACGGCTGAAAGTCACCCTGTTGTCTTTAAAAGACAGAGCTGACGTAAGGAACAGGAATAGCTGAGGTAACTCTGAGCTCAGGATAGGACTGGGATGCAACGATCTTGACAGACAAATTGTCAGACAAAGGAACATCAAACGTGGCTCATTTCTGTGGTAAATTTCTTCATGTACTCAGAGGAAAGACAGCAGAATTCAGAATGGGATCAAGGATGGGCCGTTTTTTCTCGCAATTGCGAGTTTATGTCTCACTTGTCAGACTTTTCAAAATTAAGCCTGGCTCACACTACAGGATTTTTAAAATCCTAACCAATTATGAAATCTGGTTGCAGTGCACACATAAGGAGAATCTTTGCAGATTGTCTTCCCTCGCTACAAGATTTGGAAATTCTGGCACATAACACACTACAAGATATTATTAAGATTACCCCATTTTGTGTGTGGGCAGATCGGGAGGTGTAAGATTCGATCTGTGAACGCCTCACATTACTAGACTTTTGATTTTTGCTCCGATTCTCGTGAGGGGAAAATCAGGGCTGAATCGGGCTAAAAATCCTGTAGTGTGAGTCAGGCTTTAGTTTATATCTCACAATTCTGAGTTTATAATTAGCTGTTCTGAATCGCAAGAAACAATTGTGAAATATATATATATACAGTTGTGCTCAAAAGCAGAATCTGAGAATCATACAAAATGCATATTATTTTTTATTTTGTACTGACCTGAATAAGATATTTTACATAAAAGACATTTACATATAGTCCACAAGAGAAAACAGTAGTTGAATTAATGAAAAAATGACCCTGTTCAAAAGTTTACATACCCTTGATTCTTAATACTGTGTTGTTACCTGAATGACCCACAGCTGTGTTTTTTTGTTTATTGATAGTTTCCATGAGTCCCTTGTTTGTCCTGAACAGTTAAACTGTCTGCTCTTCATCAGAAAAATCCTTCAGCTCCCACAAATTCTTTGGTTTTCCAGCATTTTTGTGTATTTGAACCCTTTCCAACAATGACTGTATAATTTTGAGATCCATCTTTTCACACTGAGGACAACTGAGGGACTCATATGCAATTATTACAGAAGGTTCAAACACTCACTGATGCTCCAGAAGGAAAAAAAACATGCATTAAGAGCCGGGGGGTGAAACTTTTGAAATTTGAAGATCATGGTAAATTTAAGTAATTTTGTCTTCTTGGAAACATGCAAGTATCTTCTGTAGCTTCTGAAGGGCAGTATTAAAAAAAAATATATATATCTATTATATTTAGGCAAAATAAGAAAAAATGTACACATTCTCATTCTGCTCAAAAGTTTTCACCCCTGGCTCTAAATGCATCATTTTTTCTTCCGAAGCATCAGTGATCATTTGAACTTTCTGTAATAATAATAGTTGCATATGAGTCCCTCAGTGTCCTCAGAGTGCAAAGATGGATCTCAAAATCATAGACATTTTTGGAAAGGGTTCAAACCAAAGAATTTGTGGTAGCTGAAGGATTTTTCTGATGAATAGCAGACAGTTTAACTGTTCAGGACAAAGAAGGGACTCATGAACAACTATCACTCAACAAAACAAAAAAAAACAAAAAAAAACAAAAAAAAAAAAAAACCCCGGCTGTGGGTCATTCAGGTAACAACACAGTATTAAGAATCAAGGGTATGTAAACTTTTGAACAGGGTCATTTTTATAAATTCAACTATTGTTTTCTCTTGTGGACTATACGTCTTTTATGTAAAATATCGTATTCAGGTCAGTACTAAATAAAAAAATAACGCATTTTGTATGATCCCTCTTATTTTGTTAAAAGAATTAACATTTTACAGATTCTGCAAGGGGTATGTAAACTTTTGAGTAACGTTACAACTGTAAGATGTTTGTAAAGCTAAAGCTATTTGCTCGTCAGTCTGTTGTTTGTGATTATAATACATTAAAATAATATATCAGTTTGCAATATAAAAAAAGCACAACAATTTTTTTTGTTTTTGTACTGGTAAAATACCCCGGAAGCCTCGCGTGTATTTTGAATATCCTGCATACCTAAAAAATACATTTCAGCATGAGCCAGTAGATGGCAACGTGTGACTTATTCAAACAACCTAATCCTTCAAAAACGATTATTTATTCAGTAACTAAACGCCACATCGCGTTCGTCAGAGAAGGACAGCGGTTCATTTTGGATCTATTTTAGTTGGCGGAGCAAAAGACACTAGCATGATTTTGCACAACGCCGGAAATGACAGCCCATGAAGCGAAGAAGACAGCATCCGGGTGGAGCTAAATGGATGGCTTTCTTCAGGTACATTATACTTCGTTGATTCAATATGATAAAGACTTCATCAATCACATCTAGATTGGACCCATTTCACTGGACAGTGAAATAACATCCCTCTTACTTGCTGACTCATAATTTTTGTTGTCTAATAAGATATCTGATAAAGATAGATGAAAAGTTATGCGGAGTCATTCATTCACCCATTGATTTGTGTCAGTATATGGGACACTGCGGTTCATCATAACTTCCTAAAGAGATTACAAAGAGGAGCCAGACAGCTGCTGCAGAACTTAAAATCATCCACATTTATCTCACGTCTAGATGAAAAACAGCTGTTTATAAAGCCTGCCACTAGTAAGTGCCTGTTGTCTTTTGGCAATAAAAATGCAATAATGGAGAGACACAATAATTCAGCTTATGGCTGTGAGTGTGTTATTATTAAAGTGAAAGTGGTTCTCAGCTGTAGAGTCACGAGGCAAATGACTCATGAATCAGTTCAAGATTCAGATTCAGATTCATTCTTACTTCAGTACCCACACTTGCAGTCTTCGTGTTCCATATGTTTGGCTCTGGTGTTAAAGTAGGTGTGAAGACCGCAAGTGTGGACAGAACTTTTGATCACCTGATAGGACACACTGGGCTATACTCTTTTAAAATAATATAACTTTATTTATACAATTTATCTATGATTTAAAGTCTCGAAACATTTCAACTTTATTTTTGTAATTTCGACTTTATTCTCGAAATAGTTTGACTTTATTCCGAAAATATTACAACTTTAATCTCGTAATTTTAGATTTTTTGTTATTTTTTTAACCGGGCACTAAAATGCAGTCGTACTAAATCATAGTGTTGTTAAAAAAATTAAATAAAATATAAAGATACAGATTTGTATCATACTGTAGTGTTATAGTAAAAAAAAAAAAGGTAAAAATTGAACAAATACATTTTTCATCATTCTTTAACAAAGTGATGTCTGGTTGTAAAAAAAGTAAAAAAAAAAAAAAATAAAAAAAAAGATGGGTGAAATTATCAACAAAATATTCAAACAGGCAGAAATCAGCATCAAACTAGAAAAAGTATTATACAAAATACACTGCCGTTCAAACGTTTGGGATCAGTAATATTTGTAATGTTTTTTTTAAAGGAGTCTCTTTTGCACATCAAGTTAAAATAGAATTCTTTTGTAACCATATACACTACCATTCAAAACTTGGGGTCAGTCATTTTTTTCTTTTATTGTTTTAAAGAAATTAATTGTTTTATTTACAAGGATGTGTTAAACAATACTTATATTGTTAGAAAATATTTCTATTTTGAATAAATGCTGTTCTTTTGAAATGTAGATTCGTCAAAAAAAATATGAAAAAAGTATCACAACTGTTTACAAATGATTAATGGTGTATATGACTTTCTCATTCCAGACAAACACAGTCAGAGTTGTTTTAAAATGTATCCTGGCTCTTCCAAGCTTTATAATGGTAGTGGATAGTGGCTGATATTTTGAAGCTCCAAAAAGTGCATATATCTGTTGTAAAACTCATATATATATAATGCATGCATGTCTTCTGAAGCGGATCCATAGGATTTTATAACAAAAATATTTCTATTTTTAAAATTATAAACTCAAATCATTGACTTCCAGCAACGGCGTATGTACGTTCACGTTAGTCGAGATCCAGCTTCTTCATTGACCTCTGACTCGTAAGCCACATTCGTAGTGTAAGCTCTGGTGAAAATAAACAAACGAGGACAGAGCAATACGAAAAGGCGGTAACGAATTAAAAGTCGAAAATGAGAAGTTAAAAAAAAATGTCTGCAGAATTCACTATAAGAAAAGAAGAGCTTGAGTTTCAGCCTTATTTGTTTGAACCGTAACGCTACACCGACCAGGAACTCGCAAACGCACATACGGCCTATTATTTGCGTTTATGATTTTAAAAATATAAATATTTTTGTTATATAAATCATGGGGAAATTTTCATTTTTGGGTGAACTATTCCTTTAAAACGATTTCTGGAGAATCATGTGACACTGAAGACTGGATTAATGTGATGCTGAAAATTCAGCTTTGCATTGCAGTAATAAATTATATTTTAAAGTACATTAAAATAAAAAAAACCCTGTATTTTAAAAAGCAGTAGTATTTTACAATATTACAGTTTTTTTTGTATTTTTCATCAAATAAATGCAGCCTTGATGAGCAATAAGAGACTTAAAAAAGAAATAAATAAAAATATTACTGATCCCTGAACTTTTGAACGGCAGTGTAGAAAAACACAGTGTAATATCTTCAGGTAAAACCTGAAGCAAAACCACTGCAGTATGCAATAGCTTAGCTGTATACAAATCAATACAAAATGTTGGTCTTTACAGTATAAGATGGTACTGTGTCTTTCTTTTCCAGACACTCTTGTGATATCTCTCCTGTTAAACCAAGCTATGTCAGGCACTGCCCTTATTGGATTGAAACTGTGAGACTGTTTCGCCCAACTTCTCTTCCTTTCTAATCATTATTTATGAGTTTTTTCTCAGTTCCGTTCTGGCCGTTGAAAGAGAGAGGTTCTCTCTCTCTCTCTCTCTCTCTCTCTCTTTTTTTTTTTTTTTACAGAAGCCCAAAAATAGCATACATTTTTCTTTGTTAGTGAATGCCGAGGCAATTCAGGCTCGGACGCCGAGATTGTGGAGAATACATCTGGTGTTATAAAGGAGAATATGTGTATGCAAGTGTTTTGTTAACACCAGAGGGATCAAGGTGCCCTATGGTGATGGGGGATGGTCATGTGAACGATTGATTCTGCTCAATGTCTCAATACGTCATCCTCCCCTCTTTCTCTCTACCTCTCTCTCGCTCAATTGTCCTGCTATTTCTTCATTTGTCCATCCATTCCCTAAAGATTGCCACCACACAGGCCTCTCCAGTTGTTTTTTCCCTGACTATTTTCACAGCTTCCTCTGCCATAGTGCTTCATTTGACCTTCAAACCACCTAATGAACATCTTAAAGTACAGATGAACAAAAAGGGCAATAGAGCAGAAATGCTATACGAATAACAGCTGCCTCATACAGCCACAGTATGATTGAGACATTAGTGAACCTACTGTATCCCTGCTGATAGCTACATAATCTCCACACTATTCGGCCTGTAGCGTTCCGGATGGATGTATCCGCAGGGACAGCTGCGATAGTCCGAGATATTCCCGGTTAACAGCGCGACCCCTTCCTCTAGACTCACTCACAGAAGTTTCCTTGAATAATTTCCCTCTCACAGGAACAAAGAGATTCTCTCTCAGTCTGTCCCAGTGATTATCTGAGGCCATTGTGGCATTTCGGCTCAGTGAATGAGATCATTCAAGCGGCTTTCACAAAGCCAAAAGCACTGCTAGAAAGAGTTTTAACTCTTAATTGAAATTGCTCGCTATAAAATTACAAGTCATAAAGGTCAGAAGTTTGTGAAGTATGAAAACCTCTATTTGTTTTTCACGTCTGCGTCTAAGTAAGATGGGTGCTGTAAATGTACAAGAGCTCTCAGCAAAGAGTGCACATCAATACAGAAAGGAAAAAAAACATTGGAGCGTATGATCAATGAACAGGCATTTGTAGCAGAGCGCAGATCCATTTAGACAATCAATAATATTAAACAAGCAATGAATGATTGTTCTTCTTATGAAGTCATTCGTTTCAGCCTTTGTGGTAAAAATGTCCAGTTCTGACTTTCCTGACCTATAAAAAGAGATTTCTGTGACTCACCTTGCAATGATCTCTCCATGACGCAGTTCTTGCTGTGAAAGCACTTTCTCTAAAACTCAATTACCGCATCTTTGCCAGACAGCCTCATGTAGGACTAGTGAGAATGACCAGCACTCAAATGTTACTTCCACTTCCACTTCTTTCCCATAATGCCGCTGGGCGAATCCTGCTGGGAGATCATGTTCTATCAATTGAGAATACACAGCTTAGTGTTCTTTAATTGATTCAAGGTGCGTGTATCCGTGTCTGATTCAGCTGGAATCGTGTGTTGTTTGTGTCTGATGGCTGCTGATGAATTGCATGGCCAATCGATTCTTCATTTCGTGTCACTTTTAGGCATTTTGAGTTATTTTCTGTTTAGTTATTTATTTTGTTTCGTTGCAGATGTTTCTGGTCAAGTGTAAGAAGCACAGTTCGTTCATGCTGACGTACTCAAGATAGTATTTCCTTCTGCCGCTTTTGTACAACCACAATCCCAAAACGTGTTGGCAGAATCATCTGTGAGGATGTCATCATGGACAAAATTATAGCTTATTATCCTTCTTATTTCTTTGCTTTATGATCAGGGGATTTGTGAAAAAAAGGATCATGTTTGCAGAGAATGGATATCTTTTTACATCTTAACCCACATTACACTCTTAAAAAAGGTTCTTTATTGGAATCAATGGTTCCATGAAGAACCTTTAAACATCCATGGAATGTTTCAATGTAGAAAAGCTTCTTTATAGTGGAAAAAGGAACATTTTTCAAATGTTCTTCAGAATGGTTCTTTTAAGAACTGTTCACTGAAAGGTTCTTTGGGGAGTCAAAAATAGTTCTTCTATGGCATCACTGCAAAACACCCCTTTGGAACTTATTTTTAAGAGTGTATGTGCAAAATAGTGTTTGTGGAATTTGCTTGCTTGTTGGAAAATTGTGATAAATTACAAACTTTAGATTTTGTGTTTTCCCTATTGTTCCATTTATTATATTTCACTTATCTAAGCAGAAAGTGTAATTATGCATTCAGGATCAGCAGAAGATAAGTTAAAAAAACAGGAAAACACTGACACATGGCTCAACAAGAAGGACGGCTTGATGATGTGAGAAATTTTCGGGGGAGTCTGTTGATTCATATTCATGTGCTTTTATACCTTGCACAATGAACATTACTGCTATGAAATCTGCTTATTTAAACATGCCACAAGGTTATCAGGCTCCAAATGAAAATTTATTGGAAATTATGGTCGGCTCATCATATTCCATCTTTTTCTAGCAAAAGGGTGTTTGGGAATTTATGAATCATGGAGTTTACAGATATTATTAAAAAATAAGACTTTTTTTGTGCATTGGTCTCATTATGAAAACATACCTCTGGGAACTTTTTCACATTTCGTGACATACTCGATGTGAAATGTACACTGGGTGGCGCTACACAATAAAAAAAAAACAAACTTTAAAATAATTTGTTACCCTGCTGCCTTAAATTTTAAGTTGAATCAACTTAAAAATCTAAGTTGTCACTTAGTACAACTTAAAATTTCAAGTTGACTAAACGTCTTTGAGTTTACTGAACCTAAAATTTTATGGCATTTGACTCAACAAATAATTTTTTTACAAGAGTTTTCAATTTTTCGAACTGTAAGTCTAATGCTCCGTGACATTTTAAAATAACGGATCGTCTGCACTACACCTAAACCTACCTGATAGCGAATGTGACATACAAACACGATCGCAAGAATGCTGTTTTAGCTTGTTTTTAGATTTCTTTTAGCTCTTTCATTGTGATTCGTGAGTCATTTTTCATGGGATTCGTACCCAAAGATTCCACATGATAAGTCCAGTTCCATGCAGGCTGAGCTCCCAAAAGCTTGTTATGTCCGAAAAGCAAAACATATGGAGCTGTAATCATAACTGTGTACAAAAATTGATTACAAGTGCTCGCTGTTTTACCGCCTCTAGTGGGCATTTCTGTTGGAAACTTGTGTATACATAGACGGCCCTCCAAGAGTTTGGAAACGCGCTCAAAAGTGGGATTTTGAACAATATTGGTATGAATCCTTTTTAATTTGTGATAATTTTGCACTGATAAAGGACAACACAAACTACGAAAACATATTTTATTACATAAAGAGTTTATACCTAGAAAAAAAAATCATTTTTGATTCATCAAAATATACATCATTAGCAGTTATTACAGCTCTGCATAATCTGGGCATCCGAGCTGTGAGTTTATTCAAACATTGACTTGATATATTACTCCAAGCCTCCTGAAGGATTGCCCAAAGATGATTCACACTGGACACTTCTTACGGACATCACGGTCCAGTTCCTCCCATGGAAGCTCAATTGGGTTGAGGTCGGGTGATTGGGGAGGCCATTCCTTGACAGACATGATGGTCTTCCATGATAATGTCAAGTTACTTTAATGTATTTGCACCAAAAAATATGGATTTATACTGATATTGTCCAAAACCACACTTTGTGTCTTTTTTCAAACTTTTGAAACAAACTAAATTAGAGAACAACCTGCAATTGCCTGAATTTCAAGGTCACTGCTTAGTTCTATTTGAAGTTATCTTAACAGGAGTAGAAGGCCAGTTGCTTAAGCATATTTCATAAATGAACTGTATTCTGAAGCACAGTATAAAAAACCTAAATGAGACATTTGAAAAAGAGCACAGACATGTACAAGTTATTGGTGTTAATCTGGCACCTGGTGCTAATTTCCTTAATTATATGACAAACCCCATTTAACTGGCAGCATTGTAGTAGTTCTGTAATTTTGATCACTGTTTTCCTCAAAATAAAGGTTTTTGTTGAAATACCTTTCAACATGTTAGTAGAACAGTGGTATACTTACTGCTAATATTCCATCAATATTTCATAAAAAAATCAAGTATATATATATATTGTTTATAGATTGTTCTCTAATTTTGACCTCCACTGTATATATTTATTTTTATCTAGCCTGTAATAATCTAAAATTAATAATATACTTTATATGTTTGGTTTTTTTAAACAAAAAATATGCTGCTAAAAATGAAGTACATTTTTATTGTGATTGTACACAGCCAAAATATCTAAAAATTCTTAAATCAAGAAAGATTTTCTAGACAAGTAAAAATTATTGTTTCTTATAAATATTAATATCTTGTTTAAAAAAAAAAAAGTTAAATTTAAGAGAGTCTTTGCTTGAAACAAGCAAAATAATCTGCTAATGGGGTAAACAAAATAATCTAGTTTTCTATTAATTATTAAAATTCTCTTAATTATGGCGTTTTTTTTCTGAAAACAAGACAATAATTTGTACTTGTCTAGAAAATCCTTCTTGATTTAAGAATTTTTAGATATTTTAGCTGGAAACAAGACAAAAAAATCTAAGTAAGAAAAGCATTTTCTGCAGTGTACAAATCTGAACTTCAAAGACAGTCAAAAAATCCTCTTAGTCCCATTGAATTTGAGTCAGTAGATTCATGAAAGAATTTAGCTGATCCAATAGACGAGGCATTTAATAAATTTGAATAGCTTAATAAAGTGAAGAACCTCTAGAATGTAATTTTTCTTCATATCCTCATTTAAAGATTTCCCATTACTGCCATATAACAAACAATGACACACAGGGGTAGTTTAAAACTAAAGTCAGTCTGAAGTAGGTTATTTAAAATGGCAATGAATACAAAATGTTCCTCTGAGTGCCACTGTTCTTGTCAGTGGAGTATTGCTATTTTTTATTTTTTTTTGACTTGCATCCCTGAGTGTTCCTGCAGTGCGCATGAAACTGTCTTCCCGTAGTGTGCGAGGCGTTCTTTTCGTGCTTTATAAACATCCCCCTCCATAAATTCTGAAGCAACATCATTTTACGGATGGTACAGATACTCTCTTAAAAGCCTGTGAAGACAATTACCAGATTTTGTTTATCACCATTCTGGCATGGAAGTATTTGTACATCAAAAGACATCCTATATTTGTTTCTGTTCACCATTAGAATGTCATCTGCAAACAGTATGTAACTGAGTGTTTTGAAATTGCCGTTGCTAGGGCTCTTCGAAGTCTTCTCGAATGAGTTTGCATCCTTAGCAGCTGCTTGTTTCCCACAAAAGAAGCATTTCTGTGCAAGGCCGAAAATATATGATGTGATGTTTTGCATGTTGTCAGATACAAAAAAAGGCAAATAACATTGAAAACACGTGTTTACTGGGGGGGGTCATGTTGCACAAAAGACGTACAAAGTCTGGAAAGCAAAACAAGACTTGTTCTAAAGTGATTCATAAATTAGTTTTGAATTGCTCTGTAACTTGTAACATTTAGAATTAAATATTAAATATTACAACACAAATTATAAGAACAATCCCAGCAGGAAATGTAATTTTCAAAAATGTCAAACAAATTTACATGACAGAATTTCTGCAACATGCTGTCCCTGACTCAGAACTGCTGTGATTGTATGGTCTCATTGTACCCTCTAGTGGACAAAAACATACTAGCAACTCTCACTAGGTTTAACTTTTTCTATGAAAATCAGTAGAAAAAAAGCCTTGTTGAGCAATGAACCAGTAATTATAAATATTACTCAGCTGTATATAGTTTGACAGTTTGAGTTAAATGAATACATTAGACATACACCTTGACTTCTTTTGACTGAAGTATGCTTCTTGAAGAAGCCTGTTGAAGAATCTCCCTTTACCATTAAGAAACATACTGTAAAACACAACGCTCGTTCATAACCCCCAAACCCCCTGACTCTGCTGAACTCCCAGGGCCGCAGCTGCAGCGTAAGACTTTGTTTGTTCAGTGTACTCCACGTTTCTGCTCCTCACCCCCATCGCTGTCTCCATCCTCTTCATTTAGTCTTCTGTTTATGTTTTAGTGTAGGGGCAGGGGAAGGTGCTGGAGCTGGTGGAGGTTTGGCCAGTGAAATCACAAGATCAACTCTAGAAAGAAAAATGAGTGGCAAAGAAAACATGATCAATTCAAGAAAGTAAACCATTGTTGTTTTAGTCAGTCATAATGAATGTGGTTTGATTGTAACTTGTGTCTTTGCAGGGAAAAGTTAAACATTTGGATTCATTTAGACGTAAAGGAGTAGTTCACAGAAAAATTACAAAATCGGAACAGGTTTGGAGAAATTTTAACATTGCATCAGTCACTCAGCAGTGGGATCCTCTGCAGTGAATGGGTGCCGTCAGAATGACCAAGTAAGCTACACAACTCCAGTTAATTTCCAGTTAACTTCAGGGTTACTACACATTTTCCATTTCAAAATTCTATACTTTTTAATTCTATACCTTACTGTTTTTCAGACCATATTTAACAAACAGTTCATTATTTTCAGCTTTATATTTGCTATTTCGTACAGTCATCTGTAAATATTTGTATTTTCTCAGGATTTTTTTTTTTTTTTTATTTTCTCATAAAAAAAAATACATACACACACACAAACACTATAAATAAAATGAAAACATGGATGCACATGAATTAACAGAGATATACTTTGATATAATTTGGCTTTTCTTATGATAGTACCCAGTAGCGGCTCGTCGGGGGAGGCACGGCTTCCCCAACATTTTGAGGTGAAAATGAGAGGCGGACGATTTAAGGTAAATAAAATTCACAGTGCATTTCAGTTCATGTCTCAAAATGTGTATTTTTTGTTTGTAATTTCACAGCACTAATACCATAACATGTTACTGATGTTAGAGAGCGCCGCTTTTCTTTCGCGAATGTGCCGAATCTGCTGATGTAATTACAACCGCTAAATGACAGAGAAGGGGAGGGGGAGGCCTGGGAAGATCTGAGCTCTTGTGCCTTCATTGGTTAAAAAATAAAATAAAATTAGCCAATCACCATCGAGTGTTCACTTTCAACGCTGAGTAGTGTCGAGAAAAGAAACATCTCATCTCCCGCTGCGCTGATAACGTAACCAAGTACTTATGATGAGTCATAGGCGCCGATCCCGAGCACCCACGGAAAAACACGAGATATTCTCGGTTCATTTTAACCAATAAAAAGTGTATTGTAGCTTGTACGACCGCATTCTCGTTTTCATAGTTTTTTTGAGGCAGGTTTTGGCGTTTTTGTAATGGCAAATGTAAAGAGTGCATTATTGTAATACGAGAGGGTGCCGGTACGAATATCTCGGATTGCAGCGGGTTTGCGAGGGGCTCTGCGCTTCCTCTGATATTACGTGTGCACCCTCGAATTGTGTACGCGCGAATAAGTCCTTATTGTAAACAGGTACATATTAAATCATTTTATTCAGTGAATCACAGCCCTCATAGAAAAAAGTGTGTGTTGGTTACTAAATAATGTATTTGCAGTACGTGTGTTTCACTTTGCAAGATAAATTTGTGTAGTGAATTTACCAATGCACCATCCAAGGGAGTGTACTCAAGAAAAAAAACCTAAAACCCAGTATAATAAATTACTGAATAATGAGAATGAAATATTTGAAAATATTAAATTCGTTGCCCATGTGTATGATATGTATTCAAGGCTATCTCATGGGAATTCGTACTTATTTTACAAGGTGGCTAATTCGTAGAATTCTTGGCCGCTTTGAATGGCCAAGGCCCGCCCATTGGGCCATATGACTGACAAGTAAAACAACCAATCGCGTTTCATTTTGTGCCGCGTCATGTTTAGGGGCGTGGAAATGTCGCCACAATAACAGGCCGATGTGTGAAACTCTCGGACATATTTTAAAGATTCTATGCCGTGAACTTGACATTTTTCACATTCTTTTGAAAGTCTAGCCTTTAGTTGATCCTAATAGGCGCTCCTCGTCACAGTTGTAAATACGACGACTTTCTAATTTGTGAGGGAGCTGGGCGCCATGGCATTTTTGTTTCCAGGCGGAACGTTAAAGAACGCGACACACGTGTCTCCCGGAAATCCCGTATAATCTAACCAATCCTGTGACGACTTCGAAACTCCTGAAGTGTTTCCAGATTGGATAAGTGTGCCATATGCATCAGACGTTTAGCCAAGTTTTCGTGGGCGTGACGTCTGAGGCTGAGACTATTTTAAAGTGGTTAGGCAAATAGTAATAGTAATCGGCAGAGATCCCCAGACCAATACAATTAGTGTTCCTCCTCTATTTTAAAACCCAGGAGCCGCCACTGGTAGTACCTCTAATATCAAGGTCCAATGCCTATTTTAGCACATCCTCTGTGACGAAAAAATCGTGACATGAAATGGGCTGATAGCATAAAATTTGGCAAGTTCAAGGGCTATAAAAAAAGAGATGTGCTGTAAAAATGTTTTAAAAGTATTCAAAACTCGACTTTCGTTAGGGCAGTATGTCATATTCCAAGGCCTCAGATCTCTTTAATACATACTTTGTAAAGGCCAAGAAACCACTCCACATAATGGGTTAATAGCACAATAAATGGCATTGTGCACTGTCCTATATGCTAAGTTTAATGTTTTCTTGTGCACATAGAAGTCTGGTTATTTTTTAAGGTCCTGGATGTAATACGCTGCTAAGAATAGAGTGAGAAGAAACCCAAAGCACTTATAACCTGCATTTTGCATAATGGAAAAAGTGCACTTTGAATTCATTCAGTCGTATATGACAATCACTAAAGAATTAGAGAAAAACACCTGCCAAAAAAGCTCACTTCTTGTACAATAAATTTACTTGAATTAAATTCTTAATTTTCTATTATAAAAAAATTAAATAGGGACAAAAGAAAAACAAATATTTTCCCATACACTGCTTTCTTTTTTCAATACTTTTCCAGACCTGGAAAATTCTCAAATTCCATACTTTTTAAACCCTGTAGGAATGCTGTAACATCTTGTGATGTGAAAAGCTATGTGTTTGTAATAAACAAATCCATCATTGTGATGTTTTTAGCTTTAAACTGTTGTTTCTGGCTAAAATATGACTCCTCTATCCTTGATATTGCTTTCTCTTCCAAACCAATAGAGACATATGCACAGATCAAGTACCGTTTACTAGTGAAAACAGTTCAAATATTTAATTGGATTTTGATGTCCAAGAGGGGGTGGAAGGAAGTGTTATTATTATGGATTATGGGTTTTAAAATTACTTAAAATTACTGTGATGTTTTTATCTGCTGTTTGGACTCTCATTCTGACGGCACCCATTCATTGCAGAGCATCCATTGGTGAACAAGATGTGTAAAGCTAAATTTCTTTTTCTCTTTTCAAATGAGTAAATAGATTCATCTTCATCTTGTATGGCCTGAGAGTGAGTAGATTTTCAGCAGATTTTCATTTTTGGGTGAACTATTCCACTTAGGAATCAAGGTGTAGACTTACATTTCGGTGCCTTTTTCTACAAGTTTTTTGATTGCTTTGACAACCTTGTCAATCCTCTCCTGTTAAAAATAAAACAAAAAATGTTAAGTCTGAAATCTGTGCATAAATTAGTGATACCTGATAATAAGTGCATTTCTGGTTAGAAAAATGAGGAGAAGGCGAAAGAACATTAGGGTCCTTTTCCCCAAATATAAACAGTGCCTTGCGTAAGTATTCATACCCCTTAATTGTTTCACGTTTTGTTATGTTGCTGCCTTATGTTAAACTGCTTTAAATGACTTTTTCCCCCACATCAATCTACACTCCATACACCAAAATGACAAGAATTGTCACACAGAATTGGAATTGAGGTTTAACAGAGAATCTTGTTTCTCACAGTCTGAGGGTCCTTTAGGTGCTTTTTTTGCAAATTGTGTTTTCATGTGTCTTCACTGAGGAGAGGATTGATTTTGGCCACACCGCCATAAACCCCCAGATCGCTGGAGTGTTGCAATGATGTATGTTCTTCTGTAAGTTTCTCGTATCTCAAGTAGCTCAAATATAGTGACCATCAGGTCCTTGGTCGCCACTCTAGACAAAGCCCTTCCCCATCAGTTGCTCAGTTTGGCCAGGAGGCCAGCTCTAGGAAGAGTCCTAGCTGTTCCAAGCTTCTTTCATTATGGATAACGCTTCTGTGCACCTTCAGTGCAGCAGAATTTTTTTTCTGAACTCTTCCCCAGATGGGTGGCTTGACACAATTCTGTTTCTGAGATCTACAGTCAGTTCCTTTGACCTCAGGGCTTGTTTTTTGCTCTAATATACTTTTTCAGCTGTTAGACCTTTTTTTAAGACATGTACACCTTTCCAAATCACCCATTCAGTTGAATTTGCCACAGGTTAACTAAGTGTAGTAACATCTACAAGTGATATGAATGCTCCTGAACTAAATTTAAACTGTCTCAGATAAGGGTATGAATACTTATGCAATGGAATATATATATATATATATATATATATATATATATATATATATTGATTTGCAAAGATGTTAAAAACCTGTTTTTGCTTTGCATTTATTGTTTATGGAGTGTAGACTAATGTGGGGAAAAAAGTAATTTAAAGCCGTTTAACATAAGGCAGCAACATTACAAAACATGAGAAAATGAAGGGGTATGAATACTTTCGCAAGGCACTGTATATATATATTTTTTCTTTTTTGAATATAGGTCTGTGTGTAAAATCCAGCTGAGGCACACTTACCTGTTGAAGTTTGTACAAGAGTGGTAGAGAGAAAGCACATATCACACCTGTTCAGAGGTGAACAAAATTGTTTAGTTACTGACATTAGGTCAAAAATAGTGATAGCTGTGATGTGTGATGAATTTCAACAGGATGTCCTTACCGGTCATTACCAGTGTGAGACCATTGGTTTGGACCCCCACATAGCTTAACAAATACAGGAACACAACAAACTACACAAACAAAAAATACAATCATTTAGATAAAAGCAGTATATTTCATTCTGAATCATTTTACTTAAGATTTCAAATTGTGTATTTAAGGTAGCCTATATATTTTTAGCTATATTTGAGTTTCCTGGGAATTTAATCTATTGCTAGCACCTTGCTGAACATTATGTTCTTATAATAATAAAGGTTGATTTTTCTTTTCCAAATACGAATTTTTCTTTACTTTCACACGTGCTTATTCTCACAGAACCGTTGCCTTTGGGAGGGAAAGCACATGGTAATAGTTCATATCAGGACTAATTACGTAAGTGAGTAGTATCCCCTGATGTAGTGAAAGTAGGCCATAAATTGCAGTTAAAGCGTAAAAATTGCTCGGTGTAGCTGAGGTGAGATATTTAAGACGTGTGTGAGACCTTCACAGAGTCCATGATGCTATCGATGAAGAACAGCCTCTTCAACTCGGTGACAGCCGTAGCAATCAGCAGAACGATTTGTTCCGCCATGCGAACTGTGTCCTCATCTGTCAGCGTACGGTCCTCATCCAGATATGACCTTTTTAATACAGAAAAGTGGACCAGCTGAGAAAGATTACATGTATTAATCCAGACTTATTTGAGTTGCTTTCCCCTCCGTCGAGCTCCTGCCAAATCATCCAATATTTTTTTTTATATCTGCACATCTGTTATGCATCTCAAGAATTAATATTTAACTTGCAAAGCTTGCAAATAGGACAAACTGGGAGTTGTTGTTGTTTCCACAGCACACCACAGTTGTGACTGATGTTTTATATAGTTCAATAAACATCAAGTTAACATTGTAATATTCTAAACAAAGTTGTAGTTTACATTTAAGACAGTGTTAGAAGTTACTTAAAGGAACACTCCACTTAAAAAAAAAAAAAAAAAAAGGCTCATTTTCCAACTCCCCTAGAGTTAAACAGATGAGTTTTACCGTTTTTGAATCCATTCAGCCGTCTCCGGGTCTGCTGGTAGCACTTTTAGCATAGCTTAATATAAATCGTTGAATCTGATTGGACAATTAGCATCTTGTTCAAAAATGACCAAATATTTTCAATATTTTTCCTATTTAAAACTTGACTCTTCTGTAGTTACATTGTGTACTAAGGCCAACAGAAAATGAAAATTTTCCAGGCTGATATGGATAGGAACTATACTCTTATTCTGGCGTAATAATTCTGCTCTTATTCTGCTGTACCATGGATGCAGCAGACGCAATAGTATTACACAGCGCCTGAAAATAGCCCCTAAAAATCATTGAGTCATTTTCATTTTTGGGTGAACTATCCCAAGTCCATGATCATTTATTCTGTTGTTAAATTTAAACAGTGGCCATGATTTAGTAAATATATATTGCCCACAACCCACTGTGCTTTGGAAGAGGATTCAGTTCTAAACTACAACACAAAATAAAAAGTGTTAAACTACAAAAATTTTAAATGACTTGCACTTGTTTTGTTGTTAAATGAATGAGTGTACGCAAACACAGACAAGCAGAGTGACAAGATTTCTGCTACTACTCCATCTGCTTCAAGAGGTACAGTAAACAGCAGTATCAGTTACACCTTTAGGGTTATATCTGTGTAAAAAACTTATTTGTTTTGCAGCATACTCACTGAAAAGGATGAGATCCGTCATTGAGGCGGACAAGTGTCATGGCTTTGTAGAGCAAACACAGAGGGAGGGTGAAGGCCATAATGCCCAAACCGAGGTTGGACAGGATCGTGATGGCACTGAGCTGGAACAAACAAGCCAAACCCACAACCAAACCTGTAAACACCAGCCCGGTGGTCCCCACATCTCGCCAGTACAACAGATCCAACACTAGAAAGGGTAAGAAAAATTGATGCGTGAAATGTCAGACAAATAAACACATAGAGAGGCATAGTCAGGGAGAATAATGGAAAGATAGAGAAAAAGAGACAAAGGGAGAAATGCAGTGACCATGCAGTACTGCTTTGAAGTCGGACTTAAAAAGGGGTGCGGAGGCGGGGGATGTGTGGTGGAGCATTTGGGTGGTCAGATATGCATGTTTGCACAGGCTGTCTGGTAATTTTTTTGTGTGTGTGTATCGTAAAACAGACTATCAAATTACACATGCAGATTTTTATCCATTCTTTGAGTCCACAAAACTTCTCACTTTAGAATTAATATTTTAAATAAAATATACATTTTGTGTCTTTTCACAACAAAAACTAAAATTATTTGTGACCCTGGACCACAAACCAGTCATAGATTTATACATCATCTAAAAAGCTAAATAAATAAGCATATAGCTGATTGGTCGAGATAAAGCTATTTAAAAATCTACAATCTGAGGGTGAAAAAATAAAATCTAAATATTGAGAGAATTGCTTTTAAAGTTGTCCAAATAAAGTTCTTAGAAATGCATATTACTAATCAAAAATTAAGTTTTGATATATTTACGGTGGAAAATATCTTCATGGAACATGATGTTTACTTAATATTTTAATACTTTTAATTTGATAAAAGAAGGCAATTTACATTTACGCCTTGTTTAATATGTACTGTAATCTTATTGTCCAAACGCTATGTTATGTAAAAGACACATTAATTAAAATATATATATAAATATACACCACCAGTCAAGTTTTTGAACAAGATTTTTTGTTTTTTAAGAAGTCTCTTCTGCTCACCAAGCCTGTAGTTATTTGATCCAAAGTTCAGCAAAAACTTTTTTTCACTATTTAAAATAACTGTTTTCTATTTGAATATATTTTAAAATGTAGTTTATTCCTGTGATTTCACAGCTGAATTTTTAGCATCAGTCACATGATCATTCAAAAATCTAATTTCTATTCTAATATTCTGATTTGCTGTTTAAAAAAAACATTTGTTATTGTTATTATTATTATTATTATTATGTTGAAAACAGCTGAGTAGATTTTTTTCAGGTTTCTTTGATAAATAGAAAGTTTAGATGAACAGCATTTATCTAAAATAGAAATCTTTTGTAACATTATAAATGTCTTTATCATCACATTTTTTATCAATTTAAAGCATCCCTTTTAAATAAAAGTATTAATTTCTGTTATTTCTTTCCCAAAATTATTTTCATAAAATTATACTGACTCTAAGCTTTTGAATGGTATAATGTTAATTTTTTTTTTTTCAGATAAATGCTGATCTTTGGATCTTTCTATTAATCAAAGAATCCTGAAAAAATGTACTCAACTGTTGATATAAATATTGATATTAATAAAAGATGTTTCTTGAACAGCAAATCAGCATATTAAAATTAATTCTGAAGGATCATGTGACACTGTAGACTGGATTAATGATGCTAATTCAAATAGAAAGCAGTTATTTTAAATAGTATGTTTTAAATAGCTGTATTTTGGATCGCATAAATGCAGGCTAGGTGAGCAGAAGGTAATTCTTTAAAAAACATTAAAATCTTACTGTTCAAAAACTAGTAGTGCACCTTGTTTGTCTAAACATTGTCAGTCATTATTTTTGTCTTGAATTTCAGGCAATGTGAAGCAGGGTAAAAACACTTGATCAAAGGATGAGCAAGGCTCAGAGGAAAATGAAAACAACTTTGCAAAAGGACAAAAAAGAAAAGGTAGAATTCCAAAATTCTCAAATCCAAAGGAGTGGCCTTAAAGAGTTACTCCACCCCAAAATGAATTTTTTGTCATTAATCACTTACTCCTATGTTGTTCCAAACTTGTAAAAGCTTTGTTCGTCTTCGGAACAAAATTTCAGAACAAAATTTTGGATGAAAACCGGGAGCTTTGCGACTGTCCCATTGACTGCCAAGTAAATAACACTGTCAAGGCCCAGAAAAGTATGAAAGACGTCATCAAAATAGTCCATCTGCCATCAGTGGTTCAACCATAATTTTACAAAGCTACGAGAATACTTTTTGTGCGCAGAGAAAACAAAAATAATGTCTTTATTCAATAATTTGTCTCCTCTGCATCACTGTTGCACCATTTTGGAGAGTAACAGCGTACACTGTTCTCTGTCAGCCACAACACACGGATACATTTTTATGTATGTTCATGTTTATTTACGCTTTAATTTGAACGAAAACAGCATATCCATGTGACGCAGCTGACAGAGAACAGTGTATGGTGACACAGAAGAGACAAATTTTTGAATGAAGTCGTTATTTTTTTATTTCTTTGCGTACAAAAAGTATTCTCGTAGCTTTGTAAAATTATGATTGAACCACTGATGGCAGATGGATATTTTAATTACGTCTTTCATACTTTTCTGGGCCTTGACAGTGTTATTTACTTGGCAGCCAAAGGGACAGCCACAAAGCTATCGTTTTTCATCCAATATATCTTAAATTGTGTTCTGAAGACAAAAAAAGTTTTACGGGATTGGAACGACATGGGGGTAAGTAATTAATGACAAAATTTTCATTTTGGGATAGAGTAAGTGTAAGTTCATATTTAGAATTAAAAAAAACAAAAGGCCTGCCAGAGGTTTTTATTTAGCATTGTTTTTTTTAAGCAACAAGACACGTGATCATCAAAACAGACTCACTTGATGACACCACATAATTGCCCAACAAAGCTTAGTCACGTTATACATCACAGGCCAAACATGTCAAGTCTTTAAACACATTACATTTTCTGCACGTGAACCTACTAATCTGAATCAAAAGTGAATCCAAAAGTGCACCTTATTTTGTACAATTGCAATAATTTACTGCAAATGTTCCATCTCTGAGACAAACACATGACATAAACTGACAAGTCGCCTTCGTGTCAGAGAGTGCACAGACACAAACACAGCGGAACAGCTAATGGCAGTGTGCATTTACACGCCCCTTCCACTGTGAAGCCAACAGACCAGCTGTTGATTCTGATTATCCTCCAAACGCAGGTGCAAATCTGTCCTGTGGCAAACACTGGTGCAAAGCTGAACGAGCCTTTATCAGATCAATCCGAACCTTCTCTGCATAAAATCTTCCACGTGGCCTTCCCTCCTGCTAATGCACTTTATCGCAGCCTAACATGGCCGGGTCAGATTGAATCTCTCCGGGGAGACGTCTGCCAGCACTGCCCAAATAAGACTGCGAGAAAATCTCACCTCCTTCATTCAGACATCAGTGTCTTCTTTTTTGCCTGAAAAGCCTAGAGTCATGCATCTGTCGGCTCCCGAAGGCAGTCCATCCATCAGATTTCAATCAGCCTGCCAAGCTCCCATTGGGAAGTCCTGTGTGATGTGCTGACCAGTCAGCAGTATTACCTCTAGTGTACACCACTCAACTTCAATCTGATCTCCTAACCTCCCCCAACCCCCACCACCACCACCGACCTCAGTCACTGCCAACCTGCTATTCGCGTACCAGCATATTACACACGTAAACAATATAGCTCAGGAGAGCTTGATCCCAGTGCAGCAGAAGACTCTCACCTTTGCTGGCCATTTTTGCTGCTTCCACACCAATCCCCCTCTCCTCCCAGCGCTCCACAAACCCTCTGGGCTTTTTTTGGCCATCCTAGCGATGTCAGCGGGAAGGGGTTGGCTTGACCTAATAATATCTCAAGCACTTGGACACCCCATCTTTATAAACACACAGACACACACACACACATCTATCCCTCCCTTAAGGGCCGTTCAGAGCTTAAGGAACCTGAGACGTCAGCATGTCTGTGTGTAGTCAAGTCTTCATCTCGAGGGAGATGGCTAACCTTAGATACAAGCAAATTACTCAGACGTTTCTTAAAGAGTGCCGTGCTTTATCTTCTCACATGCTGTGAAAAGTGCTGGCCTTTAACACCCAGCTGAAGATGTATGTGCGTATGTGGGTGTATCAGGGTCAGAAATTAAATACATTAAGGGGCGAAATTTGCGCATTTTTTACATTTGTGAGGGCAATTTTTAAAATCATCTTGTTATTATAAAAACCATATGTTGTCTTTAATAACTAATTAATGAATTAATAATTTATTAATTTCCTCCAATTACTTTAATCAATAATTTAAACAGTGGTCAATAGCGAGACAATGTTTAAAACTGTATCTAAATTGTACATGTGAAAAACAGGAGATCAGGGCTGCAATTTTATGACAAAAATCATTATTGAAAAAAGTTATATAAAACGTTGTTTCGTTTTGGGCATGTCAAATTCTGGTTTCATAGACAAACATGTCAGTTCATGATGTTAGCCAGGTCTAGCACAAGTTATGCAAAAACTCAGATTATAATCACTGAAGCTATGAAATCTTTTATTTAGAATGTATCTGCACTGTTTTTTTATGACGAGGAAATTTGTAAGTGTGCGCAAGCAACAACAACTCCGGGATTTTTAGTGCTGACTAATCTAAGTGCCTCTGATTGGCCAATGCATTCCTAAGCTCAAAAGAAACACATCTGATTGGTTATAAGGTTCAACGCTGCACAAAACAGCATGTAAAAGCAATCTGATGCGGTGTAAGCAAATCTAAATGTAATCATTTATTAATGTGTTTCATTTTAATCACAACAGCTGTAATATGTTTAACTGTGGAGGGGCATTTTTGTTCATTTTGATGAAGTTGATGCATTAAGAGCTGGGGGTGAAAACTTTTGGAATTTGAAGGTCAGGGTAAATTGAATTTATTTTGTCTTCTGGAGAACATATAAGTATATTCTGTAGCTTCTGAAGGGCAGTATTAAAAAATATATTATATTTAGGCAAAATAAGAAAAATGTACACATTCTCATTCTGCTTAAAAGTTTTCACCCCGGCTCTAAATGCATAATTTTTCCTTCCGAAGCATCAGTGATCGTTTAAACCTGTAATAGTTGCATATGAGTCCCTCAGTGAAAATATGGATCTCAAAATCATACAGTCATTGTTGGAAAGGGTTCAAATACACAGAAATGCTGAAAAAACAAAGAATTTGTGGAACCTAAAGGACTTTTCTGAAGAACAAGGACAAACAAGGAACTCATTAACAACTATCACTAAACAAAAAAACACAGCTGTGGATCATTCAGGTAACACATTATTAAGAATCAAGTGTATGTAAGCTTTTAAACAGGGTCATTGTTAGAAATTTAACTATATTTTTCTCTTGTGGACTTCGTCTTTTATGTTAAAAAAATCTTATTCAGGTCAGTACTAAATAACAAATAACATGCATTTTGTCTGATCCCTCTTATTTTGGTAAAATAATTAACATTTTGCAGATTCTGCAACTTTCGGTTTCAAATATCTATCATATAAAATTATAAAAGTATTGAAAAGAAAAAGACTAAAAAAATGTAAATGTTTTTTAAAATCTAAACTTAATTTTAATTCAAATGATTTATATACTATTATTTCTATTATCTATTATTATTTTGTTCCCAGGTTGCTCAGCCCAGCAGATGAGTCAGTACTACAAGCATCCGATGCAATGATCATTCTGCCATCAAACACATTTATTCATGAGACATTTTTTGCTTGCGTCATTCCCACAAAATTAGTTGCAAAGCAAAAATAGCCTGTTATGTAATAATGTTTATGAATGCATTTTTGATTTACATAATCCACTAATCTGTCTGAATCAACCTTTGTTAGAGTCTCCCAAATTCATATTTGAATATGTCATTCATGAATTCTGCTTGAGGCGGACCATGTTCTTTAATATGAATCACTCAATCTCCCTCACATAATATTAAGAAGAGTGTACTATGTGCCTTCTCTCTCTCTAACTGGGCTACTGTGAAAATCTGTTACGCACATTAATCTGTGCATGTTAGGTAATCCAAAATTATCAAATGTTCAGCAGAGATGATTAACAGAGGGAGTTCAAGAAGAGAAACCGAGGGAGGGAGAGAGAGAGAAAGAGAGAGAGGCACTGAACATGTGAAAGAGAGAGAGCCACTCTGCGAAAGGATTGCATGTCGGTGTGTACAACAAGAGGGAGGACACTGCGAGATGATTGGTGCACAGAAATAGCTCAACCAATCAGAGCGATGACAGGAAAATAACGGGCTCAGACAGAGAGAAAGCTTAGAGAGAGGGAATATCACTGACATATAGAGGAGGAAGGCAACAAAAGTGGATCAAATTGGAAAGAGCCACTATGACCACAGATAGATTACATCTCAGTGAGATGTCTAGCAATGGGTAGAGTGACAAAAAGGAAAATCAACCGCTCTATATCGGATCATTCGATGATGCTTCAAGGTGCAGAATCAGCCTCTCGGGAGATAATGCTGTGAAGGCCCTGAGCACAAGGCTGCAAACAGCCAAACCAAAGCCAGCGAGCTACAGCACAGGGTGGAGGCCGTGAACAAATTCAGACGAGTGCGGAAAAAAAGATACCATGAGGACATCCAGGAAAGGAAGCGTGGAAATGCCTGCTTTTGTAAGGCAGCTGGTGAAGGAGACTGAGAAAAGGGTCACCTCCTTCTTCAAAGGGGGACGAGGGGGAGCTGCCGGGGAGCTGTCTGAAGGTGAAGAGGGAGGAGAGGAGGAAGGGGTCATCCCTAGCCCCTACTTGGACCGACCGGTTCTGGACAAGCATATGCAAGAGGGCTGTGCCTCCTGGGGAATTACCTATGCCCTGGCCAGCATGCAGGGTTGGAGGGCCCACATGGAAGATTTCCACAACTGCTTCCCTCAGCTAGGAGGGGAACTGGCTCACTGGGGGTTCTTCGCTGTGTATGATGGACACGCAGGGAACGCGGTGGCCCAACACTGCTCCCGAAACCTGCTGGACCACATCCTGGGCACAGGTGAGCAACAAGCTGTCCTACAAACAGCAGGACGTCTTGTATCTTTTTGGCTTGTACTATATTTATATTTACTATATATAGTCATTTGAGAGCTAGGCAAAGATAATGACTCAGTGGCTTTTGATGAGAAATCTTACTGATCTCTTTAGAAAGAAGGTAAAGCAGGGGTGTCCTGGAAGACCTCTACACTGCAGAGTTTTGCTCCAAATTGCCTCAGCACACCTCCCTGGAAGTCTCTAGTATGCCTAGTAAGACCTTGATTAGCTGGTTCAGGTATGTTTAATTGGGGTTGGAGCTAAACTTTGCAGGACAGTGGCCCCCCAGGAGCAGGGTTGCCAGGTTTTCAGCCCAGTTGCTACTTAAAACTAGCCCAATTGCGGTCCCTGGTAAAAATCACATTTCGGGGGTAAAATATATGTTTTTTGGCGAGCATTCCAGGGGCTAAATATTACGTTAAAGGGCCATTCACCCCAAAAAAAAAAAATTAGCCCATTTTTTACACACCCTCCAGGCATCCTATGTTTATATGACTTCCTTCTTTCAGACAAATCCAATCTGAATTATATAAAAAAAATTGTCCTGGCACTTTAGAATAGCATGGGTGGGCGTTTCTCTTCATCAGTCCAAAACAAGTCCAATAAAGTGCATCCATCCATAATAAAAAGGGTAAATAAAGGCCTCCTTAGTGAATCGATGCATTTTTGTATGAAAAATATCCATATTTAAAACATAATAGTCACTTTAATCTATCTTTTGACAACTGGTCGTACACTGAAGACTTTCCGGTTGGATGATGTACAACGTCGGTGGTACGCATGTGCTGCTCAAAAGAGATGAATGCAAATGCGCCGTGGAGAGAGGTAAACAGCACCAAATTAGAAGTAAAAATGAAGATTTGTAAAGAAAAATGATGGAGGATTTTAATATAAGCCAAGAGGAGACTGTTTTTCCTTTTCTAAAGTAAGGAAACTTTGCTCTTGTAAACAAGCGTTGATTTGTGCGAGACTCAATGACGCATGTACAATGCTGACGTCCTACGTCATTTGCCCGGAAGGACTTGTTTTGGATTGATGAAGAGAAACACCTGCCATACCATTCTGAAGCTTGGAAGTGCCAGGATAATTGTTAATATAACTCACATTGAATTTGTCTGAAAGAAAGCAGTCCTATACACCTAGGATGCGTGGAGGGTGAGTAAATAATGGGCTAATTTTTAAACCTTTTAATGGGCTCACTTCAACCCGCAGACATAAAAAACAACCCGCGGCAACAGTGTTAAAAACCTCAGAAAAACCTTGGCAACTCTGTCCAGGAACAGGATTGGACACCCGGTCCAAGAGGATCTCATCAGACTGAATTAATTTGCAGACATACTGTGCATTCAAAGCCACTGTAACATTATTACCTAATTAAGTTGTGATCTGACAAGTTAATTGTGGTGTACAACATGTTCCTAAAGCAATTAGAAGTCGCATAATGGTTGGTCCTTGCAATCTACTATAATGAAGCCTTTAGGTTTGTCTTTGCGAACATGAAAATGTGATCTATTTGAAGTCACCAATTAACAGTGGACTAGATTGTGTTGGTTATTTAGTGACACAAGCTATTCCTTATCAGGCAAGATCCGCGCAGATGAGGATGTTGAAAGGGTCACTGAGGGCATCAAGGAGGGCTTCTTTCTCATGGACAAGCACCTTCATGCCATGGCCTGCCGTGAGGGTTGGGAACGTGGAGGGACGACTGTCGTTGCCACTGCTATCACTCCACACCACATCTACTTTGTGAACTGCGGGGACTCTCGGGCAGTCTTGTGCCGTGCGGGGCGGGTGGCCTTCTCGACGGAAGACCACAAGCCCTTCAGTCCTGGTGAGAGGGAGAGGATAGAGAGTGCTGGAGGATCGGTGACTTTGCAGCGCGTCAACGGCTCGCTGGCAGTCTCCAGGGCGTTGGGGGACTTCAGTTACAAGACAGCCGAGTGGCGGCCAGTCACGGAACAGATGGTATCGCCTGAGCCGGAAGTGTCTGCTGTGGAGCGCTCACCAGCGGATGAGTTTCTGGTTTTGGCCTGCGATGGTGTTTGGGACACTGTCACTAATGAAGAGCTCTGTGCCTTCATACATAGCCGACTCCGTGTCTGCACAGACCTGAGAGAGGTCTGCTCCCAGGTCATTGACCTTTGCCTCTATAAGGTTAGTACGAACAGAAGATTTTCAAGCTGTTTTCAGAAGATTTTCAAGCTGTTTTCACTCTGTGCAAATCCGTTTTTTATTTGTTCTCAAACCCCTTGTGGTCTTTTTTTACCATTGCAGTTTTGGGATACTTCTGAATGTCTTTGACTTCAAGCATGAGTACTAGTGACAGTCGTGTACTAATGTCGCTAGATAGCAACGTACAGAAAAGATAATGGCAGCTTCACTGCTTCATTTATTTACTTGTTGATCACATTGATTTATATAGGTCAATACTGTACTATATTGATACAAAGAGTAAGAAAATATATTCAATATATTGAATATATATATATTAATATATATTCAATTTGTTGTTATTAACAACATGAAGTGCATTAAAAATTATATTACATCAACGTTTCCCAAACAGGGGTTTGTAAAGGAATTACAGAGGGGTTTAATAAAAAAAACTACAATTAATTAAATCATAAAAATGTAAAATTAAAATAACAAAATTATAATAAAGTTTTTAAACAGTAAGATTTTTAACTTTTTTTTTTAAAGAAGTCTCTTCTGCTCACCAAGCCTGCATTTATTTGATCCAAAGTACATAACTGTTTTCTATGTGAATATATTTTAAAATGTAATTTATTGCTGTAATCAAAGCTAAATTTTCAGCATCATTACTCCAGTCTTCTGTGTCACATGATCCATCAGAAATCATTCTAATATACTGGTTTGCTCAATATTTAAAACAGTTGAGTGCATTTTTTCAGGATTCTTTGATGAATAGAAAGATCCAAATATCAGCATTTATCTGAAATAAAATGCTTTTGTAACATTATACACTATACCATTAAAAAGTTCTGAGTCAGTATTTTTTGTTTTTGGAAAGAAATTATAGAAGTTAATACTTTTATTTAGCAAGGATGCTTCAAATTGATCAAAAGTGATAAAGACATTTATAATGTTACACAAGATTTCTATTTCAGATAAACTGTTTTTCTGAACTTTCCTATTCATCCTGAGATTCTACACAGCTGTTTTCAACATAATAATAATAATAATAATAATAAAAATAGTAATAATAATAAAAAATGTTTTTTGAGCAGAAAATCAGAATATTAGAATGATATATGAAGGATCATGTAACTTGAGTAATGATGCAAAAAAAACAGCGTTGAAATCAAGGAATAAATTACATTTTAAAATACATTTAAATTGTAAACCATTATTATAAAAATTAAAAATTACTGTTTTTGCTATACTTTGAATCAAATAAATACAGGCTTGGTGAGCACAAGTGACTTCTTTAAAAAAAAAATTAAAATCTTACTGTTCAAAAACTTTTGACTGGTACTGTATATAAGACTTGACAAGACATGACAAGGCTACATTTATTTGATTAAAAATACAGTAAAAACAACTGCAACTGCAATTTTCAATTATACTTGAAATATATTTTAAAATGTAATTTATTCTTGTGATGCAAAGCTACATTTTCAGCATCCTTTACTCCAGTCTTCAGTCACATGATCCTTCAGAAATTATTTTTCTGATAGACATTTTTCTAAATATATTGTATTTATATTGAAAAATGTATATATATTAAAAAATTCCATTTATCTAAAATGAATTTTAGTACTGAAAATAAGAACATTTTAAATATGGACTCTCTTGGCTATGCCATTTAAAGCTGACTTCAGCCAGGCTGTTAGATTACGTAAGAGAAATACAGAATGGCCTTTAGGCTGCAGAAAAGGATGTGTGCTGACCTGAAAATGTCAACATCTTTCTCTCCACAGTAAGCCAGATCTCTGCTCTGTCAGGACTGCACTTTCGACCACCATCTAAATGTGAGGCTGTATTCAGCCACTAAGCTGCAACGGGATAAACTACTTTTAGCCTTGGTGTGAGGAGATTACAGCATTCTGCCTAGCATTGTGCCATGTAGGGACAGACAACCAACAACATCCCTTAGAAATAAAGGATAAGGTCTGCATTAGCGTCACCGATTCCAGTCTATTTAAACACCAATGTGAGGCAGTAGTCCTCAAGACTGACTGACGAAACATCAGAGGAAAACAATCCTGCAATGAGTTGAGCGATTAAATCATATGCATTAATTGCACATCTAACACTTCTGTTTCTTTTTTTTTTCTTTTTTTTTTTGTATCTCTAACAGGGAAGCCTTGATAACATCAGCATCATTCTAGTCTGTTTCCCTGCTGCCCCCCAGCTGTCACCTGAAGCACTGCACCAGGAGGCTGAGCTTGAGGACTTTCTGGAGTCCAAAGTAGCTGGTAAACCATCTAATTAAATCTGGTTTCTTTTGATGTTGCTCTTAAGATTTATATGACTAAATCGTTGAGTCATGTAATGGTTAAAATAAATGGTCCTCTAGCGGCCTGCTTGAGGAATTAAATCATTGCCATGCATGTTTCTTTGACAGAGATATATGAGGAGCTGAGCGCAAGAGGTGATGAGCCTGATCTGCTGTCAGTTCTGACAGTGCTGGCTTCCACAATGATTCCTGGACTTCCACCAGGGGGC
Source organism: Cirrhinus molitorella (assembly GCA_033026305.1). Lineage (NCBI taxonomy): Eukaryota > Metazoa > Chordata > Actinopteri > Cypriniformes > Cyprinidae > Cirrhinus > Cirrhinus molitorella. The sequence continues at coordinate 15,446,173 of CM065138.1, read as the reverse complement.
GGCCTTCAGAGCAAGTGAGCACATGTTATCTGTCATGCTTTAATTCTGCTTAAAATAGCAGTCTGCAATTATGTGAGAGAGGTGTGAAAACCTATTTCACAGACTGTGACATGAACATTTTTAGGCACAGCTGTTGCATGAAACAGATAAATCGGTTTATACTCAACAAAATCTATCCACCTTATTCTTTAATGCAGAAGTCAGCATATGGATGAGACTTCTGGTTGATAGAGCTCAAATGACTGCTAAAAAAGAAAAGAGGATTGAAAATTGAAATATCATATATTTTGGACATTTGCAGACGGAACTGTATAATTTCAGCGTACTATCAGCAGAAAGAGGTACGGCGATCCAGATTAGCCCAGGTAAGCTTTTTTACAGATCCATTTTAATAACGTTTATTATGAGATATATAGAGCCCTGTGAAATTCGTATGGATTTCTTTTTATTTTTTTCTGTTTTAATTTTTCTGTATTCGTTTTTTTCCCATTTATTCTATATTCTGTATTATTGGTTACATTTTTTTTTTTAAATGGAATCATGAAATGTACACAATTTGAAAAAAAATTATTAAAAGTTGAACAAAATTACATTTTTAAGGCCCTAAGAAATACATTTTCTCAAATTCTGTGTTTTCCATAAACTTTCTGCATACTGTTTAATGGTTTCATTAAATGTTAATAAAAGAAGCATCTCTAATTCATTAATTTTATTTAAAAAAAAATATATATATATTATTTTATTTATTCTATTCTTTTCCCAGAAATACTGTGCAGTGCATTTACGTTTTTCTGGTAAATAATTTTTTGTAAACACTTTCTCTAGTGAATATTTTAAAAATATTGCTTTTAATTTTTTTTTTTTTTTGTAGCAGTAATACCATTTTTACATATAATAATGTAATATATTTCTGTCACAGTTTCTTCAAGTTAAACCAAACTTTTATTTTGGCGGGTTGCTTTGAAGACCTTTATGACAATAGTTTTTCTCAAAAGAAATGGTAAAATGCTTGTGAAGTGATTCTCAGAGCCAGTAATGCCAAATCCACAATTTTACCACAGAATTGGGTTACTTTATAACTGTTGCCACGGGTTGAAGTGACCCCAACAACATGATAAGTAGCCCGTGGAATGCATATTTTACCAGGGGAACTCCACCAAAAAACAAATATTTTACCCCTCACAAAACGATTTTTGGGCTAGTTTTGAGTAGCAATTGGGCGGTTTTGTTGTTGTGAAAACCTGGCAACCCTGACGCTGAAACGTCAGTGCTTTTCATTTAGGGCTGTGCGATATTTGGACGCAAATTATCATGCGTATCTGGTCAGTAATGCCGGTTCTGTGATTAGTCGTAAATCTCATTCACGTGTTCATTCATGCAGCCGCGTTTACTACACAGAGCCGTAGTTCACTGACAAGCTACGCAAATATCGCCTTCATTATCGCAGGCGCTATATATCTATTATGCACGCGAAACTGCGTAGCTTATCAGTGAACTACGGCTCTGTGTAGTAAACGCGGTTGCATGAATGAACACGTGAATGAGATTTACGACTAATCACAGAACCGGCATTACTGACGAGATGTGCATGATATCGCGTCCGATTATCTGCACAGCCCTATTTTCATTCACACAGACACACGCAGAACATGCAGGATTCTTATTTAAATAATATTTTTGTGGCTTAATATTCACAGACACTAGTCCATATCATGTTTTGATTTAAGTGAACCAACCTTTTGATTTATTTATTCATCCCAAATGTAGCAAATTCCATGACATTATACAGTAAATTCCATTTTTATGACTGGATTCCACAATTCCATCCACATTTTCCACATCACAGAAATCACAGGGCTCTATATGATTAATATATATATATATATATATATATATATATATATATATATATATATATATATATATATATATATATATATATATATATGTATATACGGGTACATCTCAATAAATTAGAATGTTGTGGAAAAGTTCATTTATTTTAGTAATTCATCTCAAATTGTGAAACTTGTGTATTAAATAAATTTAATGCACACAGACTGAAATAGTTTAGGTCTTTGGTTCTTTCTTGTGATGATTTTTTCTCACATTCATCTCAACAAATTGGAATACTTCATAAGACCAATAAAAAAACATTTTTAGTGAATTGTTGGTCTTCTGGAAAGTATGTTCATTTACTGTATATGTACTCAATACTTGGTAGGGGCTCCTTTTGCTTTAATTACTGCCTTAATGTGGCGTGGCATGGAGATGATCAGTCTGTGGCACTGCTGAGGTGGTATGGAAGCCAACGTTTCTTTGACAGTGGCCTTCAGCTCATCTGCATTTTTTGGTCTCTTGCCAAATCCTGCTGGAAAATGAAATCAGCATCTTTGAAAAGCTGGTCAGCAGAAGGAAGCATGAAGTGCTCTAAAATGTCTTGGTAAATGGGTGCAGTGACTTTGGTTTTCAAAAAACACAGTGGACCAACACCAGCAGAAGACATTGCACCCCAAATCATCACAGACTGTAAAAACTTAACACTGGACTTCAAGCAATTTGGCTATAAGCTTCTCCACCCTTCCTCCAGACTCTAGGACCTTGGTTTCCAAATGAAATACAAAACTTGCTCTCATCTGAAAAGAGGACTTTGGACCACTAGACAACAGTCCAGTTCTTCTTCTTAGCCCAGGTAAGACGCCTCTGACATTGTCTGTGGTTCAGGAGTGGCTTAACAATAGGAATACAACAACTGTAGCCAAATTCCTTGATGTCTGTGTGTGGTGGCTCTTGATGTCTTGACCCCAGCCTCAGTCCATTCCTTGTGAAGTTCACCCAAATTTTTGAATCGATTTGCTTGACAAGCTTCTCAAGGCTGTGGTTCTCTTGTTTGGTTGTGCATCTTTTTCTTCCACATTTTTCCTTTCAACTTTCTGTTAACATGTTTGGATACAGCACTCTGTGAACAGCCAGCTTCTTTGGCAATGAATGTTTGTGGCTTACCCTCCTTGTGAAGGGTGTCAATGATTGTCTTCTGGACAACTGTCAGATCAGCAGTCTTCCCCATGATTGTGTAGCCTAGTGAACCAAACTGAGAGACCATTTTGAAGGCTCAGGAAACCTTTGCAGGTCTTTTGAGTTGATTAGCTGATTGGCATGTCACCATATTCTAATTTGTTGAGATTGGTGGGTTTTTGTTAAATGTGAGCCAAAATCATCACAATTAAAAGAACCAAAAACTTAAACTACTTCAGTCTGTGTGCACTGAATTTATTTAATATACGAGTTTCACAATTTGAGTTGAATTACTAAAATAAATAAACTTTTCCAGGACATTCTAATTTATTGAGACGCACATATATATAATACAGTATGTTTAAATGACTAATGCTTGTGTCATTACTGTACATTAACTTAATGCTCAAAGTTTTTTTTTATGCATTCCTGTTGTTTGTATCTTTTCAGGAACTCAGTCCTACAGATGCCAATTAGAGACCATGTTACATGAACGCTTAATGGATGTGCTAGATTGAGGAAGAAGTAAAGGTGATCAGTTTTCTGTCTTTTAAATTCAATAAAATGTGAAAGATCTTTTTGAACAGCAAAATACATTTTACTTCCTTCTTTTTGTATGTTTCACAAATGACGAAACGTACAAAAAGCAATGCTGTGCCACAGTGACTGTATATAACTTTGACTCTTTAGATTGTGATACGTTCAGTATTTTCCTTACCAAATGTATACAATGAGTCTTACAATCGACACAACTCAGGTAACATGTTCAAGCAGTGACAACAAACTTTTGAGATTCTCTTCAGTCTTGGCATATAACGGGTTGTTTTTTTAATTGATACAATAAAAAAAGGCAGAACTTGGTAGGAGTCCCTGAGGAACAGTAAATTAGCGACAAGCTAATGCTGATGTATTAAAGGAATAGTTCACCCAAAACTATTTTACTATTTGCAACTGTTTGTAACAGGTTTGGAGTAGTTGATCTTAAGTAACTAGCTTTTAGATGACAGCATTTTCAATTTTTGGGCGTACTATTTCTTTAAGAATTCAAGTCAAGCTTAAAATTATTAAATCTCCAAAAAACTAATTCTATTAAATACAAGCACTTTTAAATGTTGGTTTTTACAGGCTCATAATATGGTCACGGAGTGCAACTTTTCCTGTTCTTGAATAGTTGTTTCCTTTAATACGCTCTACTCTGTTTGCATGACTTGTACTGTGTTGCCTTACTGACCTCTTTGAAATTATGCCAATATATAAACATTGATGTTGCGAAATATTGCCTAATGACTAGCAAATGAACTGATGCAGTGCTATATCATGTTGTGTAAATGATCTTTCTTTGTGCACATTTTACAGATCTTGTGCAATATTTGTGCTAAGGTTGAAGGTTGAGTAATAAAAATAAACAGATCAAGTCATTCATGAGATTTCAGTTTATTAATGTCTGCCCTGCTACATAAAGAGACTTTATGGCCTTTTGGTAATTATAGCCATACATTTTGTGAGTGCGTGTGGATGAGCTCAGATTTCACCAACAGTAAGCAATACCATTGTCATCCTCAAGGGGGCAGTAAAGCATCGCTCGTTATTTTAACACCATCTGCAGTTTGCAAACCTTGTTTTTGTATCACACTGACGCCTCAGAAACAGATTCAAAAGCTCTATGGAATGACAACAGGCTGCTGTTACACAGATATAAAGGGCGTGGCTATTATATGCGAAACACATAAATATTGTTACCAAAATAAGTATTTAACAAAGAAGTTATATTTGTGTTTACAATATACAATATCTACAGAATCTATACACATGATTAGTTTGTCTTTTAAAGGACTGATGCTATCGCTAAGTCGACGTATTTGTATTCATTTTAGATAATTTGTTTCTTAGGACAATCATCTCTGACGGCAGTGTGATAGAAACGATTAAACAATGATATTACTGACCATCTCTCTTTGATTTGACACTTGTGTTTCTTCCTCCGGGGACTGTCTCTCTGTAAGTGCCGTGGCTACATCTGCCTTGCTCTTGAAAATCAGTCTGTTTTCGTGAAGAGCCGTTAAAGGATCTCTCCAGAGGCACAGTGTGATTGCTCACCACACCGGCCAATCACTTCAGCATCAAAGTGACTCTGAGGAGCGACGTTACCATTAAAATCACATGGTTTGTTTATAATGATGTAAAAAAAATTGAAAGCGTCTCCTCTTCAGAACGAAGCCGTTCATAAATGTTAACATTCACCGTCCTTGCTCTACAGAGGTAATTTGGCTATTTTAATTCGACCTAATTTGCTCTTGTAGTACTGTGTATTACAATAGTGAACGTACAGTTTACATCTTTAATTGCATGCAGTAAATGCTAAAACCTCTGCTAACTTATTTTTTCCAGCGAGAAGTACAGAATCAGAGTTGGGAAACATTCAGAACTGAAGTACAGGCTGTCCTAGTGAGTGAGTGCTAATTTTAATTGAATTTTCCAAACAGTTGAATAGGAATTTAGTTTATGATAACTAATAATGAGAAATTAAGTGTTCGCCCATTACTAAATATAAAGAACTGTTCAATAACTGTTTAGTTTCCCACTTCTATCCACCTTAATGTGTCTGGTTTCCGGTGTCATTCTTCCAGCTATTTTTATCTGTGCAAAAGCTTTTAGCTGCTTGATATTGCAAGATGATGTGTCTTACCATATTATTTTAATGGATTATCTTAATTATGGATTATCTTAATTATTAAAACACTGGTTTGTAGTGCAAATTGTTTTACCATTTACTGCACTTTATTCTCCTTGTTAATTTTCCAACAACGGCTAATGAACCATGTCTCGCACATTACTTCTGCGTTGAAAAATAAAGCTTTAAATAAGTCTTTCAACTAAGGGTTTGTAAAGCTAACATTCAGAGTTTGTCTTAAAGGGATAGTTCAACTAAAATAAATGAAAATTTTGTCACTATTTACTCATCTTCATGATTTCCCTTCATTTTTGAAACACAAATGAAGATATTTTCATTGAAACCTGTTAAAACTCTGTCACCAAAACTATTTAAAAAGTTCCTTGTGGCCTTCTGAAGTGACATGATCCGTTTATATGATGAACAGATTAAATTTAGGTTGTTATTCCCACTAGAATAATATTCATTAAAAATATCTTAATTCGTATTTCGAAAATGACTGAAAATCTGATGGGTTTTGAACAACATGAAGATGAGTAAATGGGGTGAATATCAACAAGCAGACTTTGCTTTTCTAGTTAAAAGTCTGTCATGGAAATGTTTTTGAATTTAATCCTACTTCCTTACATTCAAATTTGAATTACAATCAGTTTACTACCACAACTCAAATGTGACCCTGGACCACAAAACTAGTCATAAGGGTCAATTGAGATTTATATATAAATGAAAGCTGAATAAATCTGGAATCTGAGGTTGCAAAAAAATCTAAATATTGAGAAAATCTTAAATCTTTACTTAATATCCTAATGATTTTTGGCATAAAAGAAAAATTGATAATTTAGTCTCATACACTGTATTTTTGGCTATTCCTACAAATATACCTGTGCTACTTAAGACTGGTTTTGTGGTCACAAATGCAATTCAAATTCAGTAATTTTAAAGCCATTCTCAATTCAGTTCTGAATGGAGCACAACCCTAACTTAAAGTTATCTTCAATGTGCAATATCCAACGCCATCTTTGTATAACCAAGCTACCTGTCGACACTTGTCTCCTGAAGGCGGTTATTCATGATAGCAAAGGCGCCCACTCCACCGGAGAAGCCGTTCTGGCGAACGTGGCTCTGTCTTGGATTACCATGAGCGGTCTCTGAGAGTTGCTTCTGCAGAATGGCCAGAGAAACCTTGTTGGCCATAAAGTCATTGACTGAGATCATTTCTCCAGACAGTCTGCGCCCTGTCAGATAACCTCCATCTGGTCCTAAGCCAGCATCAGTCTCACTATCACAAACTGTTTCCACTGATGCATTAGTGAAACGCTTTCCTGACGCTTCATTAGCCGGGGCAGGGTGCACGGCGTTGCGCTTTTGAGCCCTCTGCCGGGAATGTCCCGGCGGAGGATGGTGGTTGTGCCGCTGGTTGGGAATGCGCGGAAAGCAGCAGCAACAGCAGGCCCGACCTCGTCGCCTGTACGGCCGGCCGCGGCAGGAACACTGAGCCTTGCTGCAGTCCAGTTTGCCGAGGATCCAGTTGAGCGTCTGCTTGATAATGATGGAAATGACATTGAACAGGGAATAAATGCAACACACACCCATGAGGATAAAGAGGCAGTTGCCCAAACGGTAGGCCTCCTGAGCTTTATAGCTCTCCCGTTGGCTGCTCACCACATCCCCGAAGCCAATGGTGCTGAAGGCCACAAAGCAAAAGTACAAGGACTCAAAGTAATCCCAGTCCTCCATGGCAGAGTACAACGCAGACGCGCTGCATGCGATCAGCAGCGCGGCGATGCCCAGAATGAGCATTACGTAGTAGACCGATGGTTTCCAACCTTCCAGACTGTCGTCCTCGCTCCTGGCCTCTTCTCCTCCCACGCCGGAGCGGCGCAGTTGTCGCTCGTGACACCAACGCATGATGTAGGCCAACATTGTGATGATGCGCTCCAGGAAGAGGTTGAAGAAGAGGATTGTTGCTGCGCAGCCAAGGAGTCCGTAGAATATCAAAAAGATCTTACCTGCAACTGTGACAGGAGTGGTCATGCCAAAGCCTGGAGGGAAAAAGGAAACGGGTTCTGTTTTGCTGATGTATTTTTAATAAATGTATTCCTATTTTTAAAAAAGCATTATTTAGCCCCCTTCAAGTCACTCCAAACTGATATGGTTTTAAGGCTTCTGTGGGACACAGTTTGTTTTATACAATCAAAGTAGACAGTCACCAAAGGCTGTCAAGCTCAAAAATGGACAAAAAATGCCATATGTGACCCTGGACCACAAAACCAGTATATTTGTAGCAATAGCCAAAAATACATTGTGTGGGTCAAAAGTATTGCTTTTTTTTTAATGCCAAAAATCATTAAGATATTAAGTAAAGATTATTTTCCATTAAGATATTTTGTTAATTTCCCACCATAAATATATCAAAACTTAATTTTTGATTAGTATAATGCTTTGCTAAGAACTTAATTTGGACAACTTTAAAGTCAATTTTCTCAATATTTCGATTTTTTTGCACCCTTAGATTACAAATTTTCAAATAGTTGTATCTCAGCCAAATATTGTACTACCCTAACAACATAACAAGCATACATCAATGGAAACTTATTTATTCAGCTTTCAGATGATGTTTAAATCTCAATTTTTTCAAAATGAAAAAAATTACCCTTATGACTAGTTTTGTGGTCCAGGGTCACATGTGTATTTTTATGTGTAATTTATGCTTGTGAACATTCAGTTTGAGTATTTTGCAAGTGATCACGAAAACAGCATTTGGCAGCATCTTGATTTAAAGTCATGGCATGCTAGTAATGCTTTTTAGTAGTAATTTGCTATTGCATTGTTTTTTACTTTTGTTTAGTAAATGAGCGGCTTGGATGTTTTGTAAGAAAACTCTTTTTTTTTGGTCCATGCATGAAAGAAAATGACAGTTTGAGTGCAACATGAGGGCAAGTAAATGATGTAAGAATAGCATTTTTTTTATTCCTTCAATTACATAATATTTAATAAGTACTTATTAAATATTATAAGTACTTATAAGTAGGTATAGTTCCCCCAAAAATGAAAATCCTGTCATTAATTACTCACCCTCATGTCTTTCCAAACCCCTAAGACCTTTGTTCATCTTCGGAACACAAATTAAGATATTTTTGATCAAATCAGAGAACTTTCTAACCCTGCATAGACAGCAGCACAACTAAAACATTCAAGGCCGAAAAAGATAAGAAGGACATCATTAAAAAAGTCCATGTGACATCAGAGAATACTTTTTGTATGCAAAGAAGACAAAAAATAATGACTTTATTCAACAATTTCTTCTATTCCGTTTGTTTTTTGCACACAAAAAGTATAATTATAGCTTAATTAATTAAGTTTGAACCACTGATGTCACATGAACTATTTTAACAATGTCCTTACTACCTTTCTAGGCCTTGAACATGTCAGTTGCTTTGCTGTCTATGATCAAAAAGCTCTCGAATTTAATCCAAAATATCTTCATTTGTGTTCCGAAGATGAACGAACGTCTTACGGGTTCAGAACGACTTGAGGTAAACCTATAATATGAATTTAAAAATGTTGTATTTTAGATTTTTAGATAAAACCATCTGTAAAAATACATTCTCTTTTTGCCAAATTTACAGTTGAAAATCTGAATGCAAAGTTGATGTACTGCATATGCACTCACCAATAGTGGAGATCACTGTAGCAACAAAGTAGAAAGCTCCTGAGAAATCCCAGCGGGGCCTAAGTTTGTCCACTCGGATCCCAGCCGCAAAGGCCTCCTCATATTGCCTAAGCAGGACCTGTAGTGATTTCAGGTTTATGCTGTTTTGCTCCGTGAAGTTGGCCAGCTGTTTGTCCCAGCGCCGGTGAGCCTGCACCTCAGAGGGATGCTCGAGGGCAGAGAACACCACCGCCCCACACAGCAGGTAGAGAAGGATGAGGGCTGCCAACAAGCCAAAACGGGCATTGTCTTCATTCAGGTGAAGTGGGAGGCAACAGCTGTTGCTGACATCTCTTCCACGTGGCATGACTTGATCACCAGCAGGAAATGACAAGAACAGGCAAACATGCACAGACACAAGACACAAACACTCTCTCACTCACTTTAGAAGGTGTATAGAGTCACATGAAAACTGTATGTTGCTCTTGTTTGCAGATACAGTTAAAAAATGAGAGGCAAAAATGTACTGGATGAAGTTCTTCATGTCCATTAACATTCTGCTGGACTCATAATCGCATCACTTTCTCCAGTGACACCATCGTAAAAAGCAAGGTTATCAGGTAAAATGACACATGGTCCAGGAAATAAGACCTCAAGATACACCTTTGGGTTAGGAGGTAACAGTAGGCAGGCAAGCACAAGATTGCTATCTTTTCCCATCTTGCTATCCAAGTATAGCTGGTGTAATAATGCTGTGGTCTTCATGTGAAATCATCTTTGAGCTGGCTCAAAACAAAACAAAACAAAAAAAAACATGTATTGCAAATTTAGTGAAAAGGATTATAGGATAAAGGATTTAAACTGCAAGTGCAGTACATTAGTATTAAATAATATAATTTATAATTTAAGGTTAGAAGGGGCACAATACTACAGAATATATTGTACACATATTCTTAATGTTTTTAATACTATTTTTATTTGAACTATTAAGACTAAAATTATGAAAAATTAATTGGTTCACTGATTACTATCAACATACATAGTTGGCTATGTCGTTATTAGAACATGTCGGTCACGTTTTGCTCATTTAGGTGAATATTTTGTTTATCACAAACAAACTTTAAGAGTGGTGAAATTAAAGGTTACTTACCTGATTTAATATTTAATATTTGATGAAGAGCTCCGTTGATGTCACCGTATTCCTCCAAACAATATTTCTATGTTAATGGAGCTAGCTAAAAGAATCAAAAGTGGTGGAAACATTTTGTTTAACGTAAAAGGCGCCGTTTATTCGTGGCGAGTGTGAATCCGAGGCAGTGCGTGATTGAATGATGCAGCTGAGGAGTAGTGACCGAGAGAGTGAGAGTGAGTCTCAATATGTAATGAGCTGAGAGCGGCCAGTATAGGCAGCAGTTGTTGGGATTTGTATTCATTGCATTGACTTGAAAGATTCTTTTACCGATTCATTAATTACATTAATACGCCAGCATGAAGTAAACTCGGTGAGTTAAGAATCACTAATCATTCACACAACCGATTCTTGACCGAACCTTTTACTATTTACGTATCTAAAAGAATAGGCCTGTAAGTGTAATCTATAAATGTCACTACATTTTTTACTATATCAAGCTATAAAAAAGACAATAGTAGCCCATATAAATATTTCTAAAATAGAAGACTGCTTCTCCTGTGCACTTCTGCTAAAGTCAGTCATGCAAGCAGTGCTAAACTCTACAAACCCATTCCGCCACTGAATAAACAATAAAAAAGGTAATTGCAACTTTTTATCTCACAGTTTGTACTTTTTTTCCTCACAATTTTGAGTGTACATCATTTTTCATCTGAATTTTGATATATAAACTCTCAATTCTGGCAGATATTTTCCTCAGAATCCCGACTTTATTTCTGAGTTCCGACAAAATCTCACAATTGTTTTTTTCCCTCACAAATTCGAGTTTACATCTCGCAATTCTGACTTTTTTCCTCAGAAGTTTTTAGATATAAACTCGCAATTCTAACAGACATTTTCCTTAGAATTCCGACTTTATATCTCATTCTGTTTTTTCCCACAATTTACTTTACATCTTGCAATTCTGACTTTTTTTCTCACAATTTCGAGTTTACATCTTGCAATTCGGATTTTTTTTTTCAGAATTTTGATATAAACTCGCAACTTTGACAGAAAAGTCAGCTTTGCGATATATTCCTCAGAATTATATCTCGCAATTCTGACATATTTTCCTCAGCATCCCAAATTTATTTCTCTGAATTCCGACATAATCTCACATTTTTTTCCTCAGTTTTTAGACATTTTTAGACATTTTCCTCAGAATTCCCACTTTATTTCTCAGAACTCCTACTTTACATCTCATTCTGTTTTTTTCCTCACAATTTAGTTTACATCTTGCAGTTCTGATTTTTTTCTCAGAATTTTTATATAAACTCGCAACTTCGACAGATATTTTCCTCAGAATTCCAACTTCATATTTCACAGTTCAGATTTTTTCCCCTTACAATTTCTAGTTTGCATCTCGCAATTTTGACTTTATTCCTCATAATTTCGAGTTTACAACTGGTAATTCTGACTTTTTCCTCAGAATTTTGAGATATAAGCTTGCACTTGACAGATATTTTCCTTAGAATTCCGACTTTATATCTCACGATTCTGATTTTCCTCGCAGTTTCGAGTTTACATCTCACAATTCTGACATTTTTCCTCAGAATTTTGAGATATAAACTCGCAATTCCAACAGATATTTCTCTTAGAATTTTTATCTTACAATTGAGCTTTTTTTCCTTACAGTTTAAAATTTACTTCTCACAGTTCTGACTTTTTTCCACAGAATTTTGATATATAAACTTGCAATTCCGACAGACATTTGCCTTAGTTTGACTTTATCTCACAATTGAGCTTTTTTCCTTACAATTTCAAATTTACATCTTGCAGTTCTGACTTTTTTCCGCAGAATTTTGATATATAAACTCACAATTCTGATAGATATTTTCCTCAGAATTACGTCTTTATATCTCACAATTCAGATTTTTTTTCTTCCCCTCACAATTTCGAGGTTACATTTTGTAATTTTTGGTGCCCTAACAAGGCTATCTAGGTAGGCAGCTCTAGGCTCTAGGTTTTAAGATAGACTGATTGATTACTGCCATTTAAGATTTTAGGCATCAAGCCAACCATATGATCTTCATAGACTCAACATAGATATTGGAAGGCAGACTTAATTTACACTTATTTTCGGTAACTGGGTTCATTGTTAATCTTTGCATTTTAACTGTTATTCCCTTTTTATGTCATAAAAAGAGAAAACATCAGTATTGGCATTTTCAGGCAAATTATAGTGACTATGGTAATTTGTTCTTATCGACTGTCATGATAAATACCTAAACACTCACAAATCACCCCCTACCCCATTACAATCATCTATCTCTGAAAATGCAACTTCAAGGACATTCAACAAGTCCAATTTAAAAGCTTTAAACAGCCGACAGACCACCATTTGCCTGTTGCTTCACTGCCATTAAAATATTGCTTTGTTTGATGTTGACAGACAAAAATATAGCCATGGTACTCTCTTTCTATTGTGAGATGTGCTTAGATGGCTGAGACGATATTGCTTTGTTCTCTCTGACCAGCCCACCCTTGCCTTTCATCTTGGTTGCCAGCTCACAAGACTGTATTCCCCCATCATTAGAGTACTGGTCATTGCTTGTAAGTGCCCAGGTGCGGTGGAGACAGACAAACGCTATATCAAAAGAGTGTGTGGTATTTTATTCATAAACTTTGTCCTCATCAGAAGACAAGTGTTTTGGCAACTGCCGCCGTGACAGCAACCCAAAAGACAGCAAAAGCCATGTCTTGCGTTTCTATTATTCCAAATGCAGCAGCGCTAATCATGGGTTTGGGCTCTGAGTGCTACACTGTCTTTAAAGTCATCAAGAGATCTGAGAAGTGTGATCTGCATAATGTAATTCATCACAGGTGCTGGGTGATGAATATAGTGATCGCCCAGCGCTCATTATGGAGTCTGTCTCTTCCCTCTTATTTTTCCTCTCTTTTCTCTTCATCCACCTGACCATTCTTTTTGTCTTTCTTTGTTGTCGACGTGTTAAAATCAGTGCACTCCAAACTGGCCTTCTGTAAATGAATGAGTCGTTGTTCAACATTATATATGTATAATGCACTTTAATCACAAGACATGATTGGATATGAATACTTTTATTTCAGGTTTAAAATCTTATAGTTGAAACATAAGTTTTAAGTGACAAGTACAATTCTGCACTACTATATATCATAAAAACAATAAAGGCTGACATGTTCTCCACAAAAATAATTATAAAATATAGCTGCAAGCAGCAATTACGGGGGCCAAGCACAAGGAAAGGGAAGCATGAGACCAAGTGCAGTAATTAAAGCCATTTTAGGATGATTTTAGACAAAATGGCTGAAAAAATCATAAATACAACCTGTAGTAGTATGATTTATTGGCTTATCACGTTTGACCAATAGGTGGCGTTGCTATCAAATCCATGTGGTTTGTTCTGTGTGAGATGACAATGGCATACACAAAGTTTGGTAAAGGGAAAAATTTACAGAAAGCTATTAGCATTTATTTTAAATTTCATTATAACCTTTGACCACAAGGTGGCACTGTGTGAAGACTTTTTGAGTACTTTCAGGTCATGGTCTCCATGGTACACCAATGCATTGGTGAGAATGTAACATTTAATATCATAATACTCCATTGTAGTCAATGGAAATTTCATTGTTTGTTCAATTATAGCGCCACCAAGTGACACAATCCCACCAATTTTTTTATGTGTCATTAGAGTGTGTCCATACCTATGTGTGTCAAATTTGGTAAAAATATTTTATTCTTAGGCTCTTTCAGGGCATTGTGCTGACGACCCATACCGAGTTTTGTAACGATATGTCAATGCGTTCATAAAAAATATCATTTTACTACAAAATTAAAAATGGCCGACATCTCCTGACCACTAGGGGGCACTGCACCAAAACACTGCAGGTAGTCTCAGGTCATGCTTGTTATAACACACACCAAGTTTGGTCTCAGTACGCCAAACCGTTGCGGAGATATAGCCTCACATCCATTTTTGCGTGCTTTCATAGATTTCGTTTGCATGTTATTCAAAAATGGTTGGACGAATCAACTTGAATTCTATAAGTTTTTGCCAGCATGGTCTGAAGATGATCTGAGCCAATTTTGGTGAGAATCAGACAAACCATCTAGGACGAGTTCGAAAAAGTAGGTTTTATAAACTGTTAAAAATAGAAAAATAATTTTGTGTCCATTCGACTCAGCATAAGAAAAAAAAGAATTTTGCTTCTGTGCCTTACGGTTCAAAAGTTATTAGCATAACAAAAGTGAAATTTTGGACAAGTGGTGGCGCTACAGAGTTTAAGTTAGAGACTCCAAATTTGCTACATTTAATGTTGCGACTGTCCTCTATCAGTGTGCAAAATTATACAACTTTTCCACAAGCGGTTCTATGGGCTACTATAGACTCAATGGTGGAAGAAGTGGAATAATAATAATAATACCGACAACGGATACAATAGGTGCCATCGTACCTTCGGTGCTTGGCCCCTAACAAGCATATTCAATGTATGAGAGTTTAGATAAAGTTATATAAGGAGAGATATTTTGGTCAGTAAACAGCAGTGAAGGTCAGCGCTGCAGTGATGTGTTCAGTGGCCAGAATCCACTGCTTGAACCCTTGAGGCAAACAGCAGCACGTTCTTCTCAACCTCGGCACTGATTTCCCGCTGGGAAGCCCTGGGGTTCTTCTTTACATAGTCAGAAATGCTCTGGATACATTCCCTCTGTGGAAGCAGAATGTCACATGTCACAAATGTTTGTCTAGTCTACAGTCAGTGTGTTGTGTAATTTATTCTGTAACTTAATTTAAATTGATGTTGGGGTTTAATGGTTAGATTGTGGTGTTGTATTCACAAGACATTTGTCATAGTGAATTACTTCTAATATTAAATAAAAGACAATAAATAATTCAGTACAATATAAAACAACATGATATACACTATTTACACAACAACTGTGAAGTACACTACCAGTCAAAAGTTTTTCAAGAGTAAGATTTTTCATGAAGAAGTCTCTTCTGCCCACCAAGTCTGCATTTATTTGATCAAAAATACAGCAAAAACAGTAAAAAATTTAAATAATTTTACTATTAAAAACTGGTTTTTAATTTGAATATATTTTACAATTCCTCTTCTTATTATCGATATATCGATAAAACAATCGAGTACACATTCAGGATACCTTGATGAATCGAAAGATCCAAAGATCAGCATTTACCTGAAATAAAAAGCTTTTGTAACATTATACACTAAACCATTCAAAAGCTTGGAGTCAGTATATGTAAGCGTCCTTCTCATAATTTATGATAAAGACATTTATAATATTACAAAAGATTTTGGTTTCAGATAAATTCAGCTTTGAAATCACAGGAATAAATTACATTTTTTTAATATATTCTAATAGAAAACAGTTGTTTTAATATTAAGAATATTTCAAAATGTTACTGCTTTTGCTGTACATTGGATTAAATAAATGCTGGCTTGGTGAGCAGAAGAGACTTCTTTTGTATTGTACATCAGATCTTTATCTAGATGATACTTTAACTTTAATTATTATGCATTTAGAATGACTTTTTTTTACCTCAGTTTTTATTCTATGTTTCCATTTATATACAATATGTATATATAGTCACACATCTTTTTCTTAGGCAGATATAACTGTCTAAGAATAGGCTAAAATGGTGTCATAGTTTTACAATTTTGCTAAGCCTCCTCTGTACACTGCACAGTACAACCACAATACTTTTAGTAAAGTCAACAAAAAACGGGATGCATCTTACCCTGTAAGCATCTATTTGTCCTTGCCCAGAAAGCCTGTCCAGAACCTCACGGGCCACCTGCATCCCAGTGAGAGCAGTGAGCAGCTCTTTACACTGATCACTGTCCGTCTTCAGCCAGCCCAGAAGAGCCAACTGCAACCGGGATACAAGACCATTTTGATTAAAACACAAAATACCAACCATAACCATAGTAAAACATGGTGATGACTTTCTGTAGTCGTAAATATCAATAACCATGTGACAGTACAAATTCAAATACGTTTTAAAAACGCTGTACAAACTAGTATTTCACGTTGTATTTGAGAATTAAGGTTTGACATCAAACCTGCTGAATCAACTGGGCGTCTGTCATCCCGTTTGCCTCCGCCATACTTTTTTCTTTTCTGAAGAACAAATTTAATACGTATTCCTATTGTACGAGATTAATATTAAACAGTAAACTATGAAAAGCTATTATTTCGTTGTTTGCTTCTGTTACACCAGTGTTCATCACCAATGTTCTTCCTGTTTACACAGCTTTTTCTTCTTCCTCCAAAGAAACCAGATTCTATTACGTAATGGCGCCCGCCTATGGACGGGCAAGTCATTACTTGGCATACAACTACAAATAAAAATGGACTTATTTTGTCTTCTGGGAAACATGTAAGTATCTTAAGTTTAACTTTTCAGGACAAACATGACTCATGATTCATGAACAACTATCAAACAAAACAAAAAAAACCACACCTGACTGACGTAACAACACAGTATTAAGAATCAAGTGTATGTAAACTTTTGAACAGGGTCATTTTTATAAATTCAGCTGTTGTTTTCTCTTGTGGACTATATGTAAACTGCCTTTTATGTGAGATATCTTATTCACACCAGTACTAAAGAAAAAAATATGCGTTTTGAATTATCCCTCTTATTTTGGTAAAATAATTAACATTTAGCAGATTCTGCAAAGTGTAAGTAAACTTACCTCAACTGTAACCATTTTGCTATTGGGTGTAACTATAAATCCAGACTGAAAAAGACTTTTGTCATTTGTTTACATTTTCATAAATGTATTGTGCAATCATTAAAGCAGTATAGGACAAGTCACACATTTTACATTGATTTCAACTTCTATAATCATACCACAAAGTAATCGCAAAGACAGTAATACAACTGGCAACATATCAACTTTTATTTCAACAGGATGAGGCATTATATCAGGGGGAAAAAAAGACAAAATAAATAGTCGTAAATATCAATAACCATGTGACAGTACAAATTCAAATACGTTTTAAAAACGCTGTACAAACTAGTATTTCACGTTGTATTTGAGAATTAAGGTTTGACATCAAACCTGCTGAATCAACTGGGCGTCTGTCATCCCGTTTGCCTCCGCCATACTTTTTTCTTTTTTGAAGAACAAATTTAATACGTATTCCTATTGTACAAAATTAATATTAAACAGTAAACTATGAAAAGCTATTGTTTCGTTGTTTGCTTCTGTTACACCAGTGTTCATCACCAATGTTCTTCCTGTTTACACAGGTTATTCTTCTTCCTCCATGGAAACCAGATTCCATCACGTAATGGCGCCCGCCTATGGACGGGCAAGTCATTACTTGGCATTCAATTAAAGATTGTTTTAAATAAAAAAAAAATATTCCTAATGTAACACAAAACGTAATACAGTTACAACACATTTAATACATCAAAAACACACTACAACTACAAATAAAAATTGACTTATTTTGTCTTCTGGGAAACATGTAAGTATCTTAAGTTTAACTTTTCAGGACAAACATGACTCATGATTCATGAACAACTATCAAACAAAACAAAAAAACCACACCTGACTGACGTAACAACACAGTATTAAGAATCAAGTGTATGTAAACTTTTGAACAGGGTCATTTTTATAAATTCAGCTGTTGTTTTCTCTTGTGGACTATATGTAAACTGCCTTTTATGTGAAATATCTTATTCACACCAGTACTAAAGAAAAAAATATGCGTTTTGAATTATCCCTCTTATTTTGGTAAAATAATTAACATTTAGCAGATTCTGCAAAGTGTAAGTAAACTTACCTCAACTGTAACCATTTTGCTATTGGGTGTAACTATAAATCCAGACTGAAAAAGACTTTTGTCATTTGTTTACATTTTCATAAATGTATTGTGCAATCATTAAAGCAGTATAGGACAAGTCACACATTTTACATTGATTTCAACTTCTATAATCATACCACAAAGTAATCACAAAGACAGTAATACAACTGGCAACATATCAACTTTTATTTCAACAGAATGAGGCATTATATCAGGGGGAAAAAAAGACAAAATAAATAGTCGTAAATATCAATAACCATGTGACAGTACAAATTCAAATACGTTTTAAAAACGCTGTACAAACTAGTATTTCACGTTGTATTTGAGAATTAAGGTTTGACATCAAACCTGCTGAATCAACTGGGCGTCTGTCATCCCGTTTGCCTCCGCCATACTTTTTTTCTTTTTTGAAGAACAAATTTAATACGTATTCCTATTGTACAAAATTAATATTAAACAGTAAACTATGAAAAGCTATTGTTTCGTTGTTTGCTTCTGTTACACCAGTGTTCATCACCAATGTTCTTCCTGTTTACACAGCTTATTCTTCTTCCTCCATGGAAACCAGATTCCATCACGTAATGGCGCCCGCCTATGGACGGGCAAGTCATTACTTGGCATTCAATTAAAGATTGTTTTAAATAAAAAAAAATATTCCTAATGTAACACAAAACGTAATACAGTTACAACACATTTAATACATCAAAAACACACTACAACTACAAATAAAAATTGACTTATTTTGTCTTCTGGGAAACATGTAAGTATCTTAAGTTTAACTTTTCAGGACAAACATGACTCATGATTCATGAACAACTATCAAACAAAACAAAAAAACCACACCTGACTGACGTAACAACACAGTATTAAGAATCAAGTGTATGTAAACTTTTGAACAGGGTCATTTTTATAAATTCAGATGTTGTTTTCTCTTGTGGACTATATGTAAACTGCCTTTTATGTGAGATATCTTATTCAGACCAGTACTAAATAAAAAAATATGCATTTTGAATGATCCCTCTTATTTTGGTAAAATAATTAACATTTTGCAGATTCTGCAAAGTTTAGGTAACTTACCTCAACTGTAACCATTTTGCTATTGGGTGTAACTATAAATTCAGTCTGAAAAAGACTTTCTCATTTGTTTACATTTTCATAAATGTATTGTGCAATCATTAAAGCAGTATAGGACAAGTCACACATTTTACATTTCTACTTCTATAATCTTACCACAAAGTGATCGCAAAGACAATACAACTGGCAACATATCAACTTTTATTTCAACAGGATGAGGCATTATATCAGGGGAAAAAAAGACAAAATAAATATAGTTGTGTTGAATCATTTCAGAAGTGTGGTGCCAACAAAAATGATCTTTAAAACACTTCATTATATTGACTTTAACAGTACATAACACATCTAGACTCACTTAAAAAATTGTATACTGATATAGCAGCAAAAAATGTGCATAAACAACATTTAAAAACTTCAATAGGTTCATCTAGTGTCAACTCCCAAAACACTTCATGTTCCAAAGTTTCCCTGAAAAGACTGAAAGTCTCATTGGTCTTTCTATTTCAATAACTGAAGCCATTGAGGTGATTTCCCAGACAACAATATGTATTTATGAGTTTTTGTTCTTTTCAAGTCACATTCTGTAACATATTTGAATATAGTATTGATGATATATGTTGCTATGAGTGGTCAACTGTCCTCTTTAGACTTGCTGAATGATCCAAGTTGTTTAGTGTTTACATCTTTAAGCAGTTCAAGTTGGCGTTGGCCTCGGCGATAAAGATATTCTATGTGCATGACGTCAGTCTTCTTGATGGCAGCGTTGGCACGGAACTCATCACGTATTCTCGGTATAAAGCCTGGCTTGTCCTGTGCCGCGCGTAGAAACTGCCGATACAGGGATAAGACCTGTTTCTGAAGTTTGCTATGGCGTGCCATAGTTTGCTGGATTCTAAAATTGCAGTCTTGACAGAGGTGACAAGGGGACAGGGATGAGCCTGCAAAGTGAAGTAATAAACATATTGAATTATGTTCCATAAGATCAGCAAATTAAATAAATTAACAAACTATATTTTATAGTTTTGTAAATATTCCTGTATCCCTCTCTCATAGCTACAAGGTATGAGAAGATAGGTCCCATCATTTTGAGGTAAATGTGTTCAAAAGTCTGAAAAATCTGTGTGTAACTTAAAGGAACATCACTATATAATTTTTTTGGGGGGAGTTATTCCATAACATTTAGTTTTTTATGTGTACCACTGTTAGAACTGCGCTTGCTAACCATGTAGCTGATTAGCTTCTTTGAGGTAGGCTCAAAGGTATCTAAAATTCACTACTGATACATTGGTGCCATTTCGGTAGAGATATCTTTGTGGGGGGGGGGGTACCAAAACAGTCATGACTGAAACGTGATCATTGTTTCGGTAATGACAAAAGGGAACACATAATTATATTGAATTATCAACTAAGATGTTATGATAGTGTTTGGTTCAATGTATATTTATTATAACTTTAAAATCAAACCAGTATGATCAACTTTTTGCCTTTTACCAAGGAAAAACTGGATTCAAAATACAACAAATCTCATAAATTAAACTTCAAATATTAAAAATGTAATTGTTATTGATTTACCTCTAAAACTGTTTTAATTCTAATTCTATTATTCTAATTAAATTATAATTACTGTTTCAGTAGTGACAAATTTAAAATCAAATATTCCCAAACTTTATGAAAATACAATTGTGCACATTAAGTGCACAATTACTAGAAATTTGTACCTTTGATCTTATATATATACAGGTCCTTCTCAAAAAATTAGCATATTGTGATAAAGTTCATTATTTTCTGTAATGTACTGATAAACATTAGACTTTCATATATTTTAGATTCATTACACACAACTGAAGTAGTTCAAGCCTTTTATTGTTTTAATATTGATGATTTTGGCATACAGCTCATGAAAACCCAAAATTCCTATCTCAAAAAATTAGCATATTTCATCCGACCAATAAAAGAAAAGTGTTTTTAATACAAAAAAAGTCAACCTTCAAATAATTATGTTCAGTTATGCACTCAATACTTGGTCGGGAATCCTTTTGCAGAAATGACTGCTTCAATGCGGCGTGGCATGGAGGCAATCAGCCTGTGGCACTGCTGAGGTGTTATGGAGGCCCAGGATGCTTCGATAGCGGCCTTAAGCTCATCCAGAGTGTTGGGTCTTGCGTCTCTCAACTTTCTCTTCACAATATCCCACAGATTCTCTATGGGGTTCAGGTCAGGAGAGTTGGCAGGCCAATTGAGCACAGTAATACCATGGTCAGTAAACCATTTACCAGTGGTTTTGGCACTGTGAGCAGGTGCCAGGTCGTGCTGAAAAATGAAATCTTCATCTCCATAAAGCTTTTCAGCAGATGAAAGCATGAAGTGCTCCAAAATCTCCTGATAGCTAGCTGCATTGACCCTGCCCTTGATAAAACACAGTGGACCAACACCAGCAGCTGACATGGCACCCCAGACCATCACTGACTGTGGGTACTTGACACTGGACTTCAGGCATTTTGGCATTTCCCTCTCCCCAGTCTTCCTCCAGACTCTGGCACCTTGATTTCCGAATGACATGCAAAATTTGCTTTCATCCGAAAAAAGTACTTTGGACCACTGAGCAACAGTCCAGTGCTGCTTCTCTGTAGCCCAGGTCAGGCGCTTCTGCCGCTGTTTCTGGTTCAAAAGTGGCTTGACCTGGGGAATGCGGCACCTGTAGCCCATTTCCTGCACACGCCTGTACACGGTGGCTCTGGATGTTTCTACTCCAGACTCAGTCCACTGCTTCCGCAGGTCCCCCAAGGTCTGGAATCGGTCCTTCTCCACAATCTTCCTCAGGGTCCGGTCACCTCTTCTCGTTGTGCAGCGTTTTCTGCCACACTTTTTCCTTCCCACAGACCTCTTGCTTGAGGGTGTCAATGATGGCCTTCTGGACAGCAGTCAGGTCGGCAGTCTTACCCATGATTGCGGTTTTGAGTAATGAACCAGGCTGGGAGTTTTTAAAAGCCTCAGGAATCTTTTGCAGGTGTTTAGAGTTAATTAGTTGATTCAGATGATTAGCTTAATAGCTCGTTTAGAGAACCTTTTCATGATATGCTAATTTTTTGAGATAGGAATTTTGGGTTTTCATGAGCTGTATGCCAAAATCTTCAATATTAAAACAATAAAAGGCTTGAACTACTTCAGTTGTGTGTAATGAATCTAAAATATATGAAAGTCTAATGTTTATCAGTACATTACAGAAAATAATGAACTTTATCACAATATGCTAATTTTTTGAGAAGGACCTGTGTGTATATATATATATATATATATATATATATATTTTTTTTTTTTTTTTTTTTTCCCAAGATGTTTCCAATTCTGACTTTGGACCAATTCTGTAGAATGGCCCACAATCTGTGTGTAACTATATGGAACATCACTATACTATAAAATATTTACAATGTACATGTACCCGAAAACAAATTTGAATAGGTCAATATAACCCTTCTAATTAAATTATTATTACTGTGTTTCAGTAGAGGACAAATATTCCAAAACTTTCTGAAAATACAATATGAGAATTAACTGCACAATTACTAAAAATGTGTGCATTGGATCTTATACAATTTGCATACATACATTTTTTTGGAAAAAGACTAGAATTCTGTAGAATGGCCCACCTAGGTTTTTATATCATTACACTTTATCTATTTTTATCTGTATATTTTAGTTTCTTTCAAGGCATCTTCTCAAAATTATTCTTTTTTTTTTCTCAGGTACTGAGTGAGGACTACAACTGGACTTACAACATACTAGACAGTTTTCATACATCATCAGTTTTCATAAACTTTACAGGTTTCATATATCACTCAAATGATTTATAAGGTAATTAATTCCTAAAACATGATGAAAATTACAGTATTTTATGATTCATGGAGCAATAAAAAGTAAAAAATACCACCTGCAATAACCTTTAACTCTAATCTCAACAAAATTGTGAACCTGGCTTTAGTTTAGTTTCAAAGGAAGTACGATATCTATTAGTTAAAACTTAAGCTGGCTAAAGGAGCATCTATAATATTTTATACATTCAAATATTTTTTTCTCTAAATCCTAAATGGTCATATTGTGTGAGATGGATTTTACAAAATACAACTATTTTCTATGTAGACTTGGGAAAACTTGATATTTTAAAATAGTTTTGGATTTACTGCATGCCACACTACTTGACACGGCTAAAACATCTTGCAATGTTACGTCAAGCACTCTTATACACTGTAAAAGCACATGTCAAAGTAACATACATATGAACAGACTGAAAAATAATAAAAGCAACACCCTACCTTGTCAGTTACAGTTCACTGATAATTGTGTTATAATGCTCAGATTCATCATAGCTATATATTATTTGTCCCAAGTTATAAAACCTCTTGACAATGACAGCACAGTCGTATAAACTGTAACTGAAGTTCCCGATATGACCTGTGTGTTTTTTAACTGGTGCTGACGTCATGAGACGCTGTAAGCGCCTGATACACTGCCATCTGGTGACCAGGCTGTATAGCAACACACAAGACAAGCCCGACAAGACTCTTATATTTCTCCTTTATTTAGACATAGAATATAAGATTTGTCCATATTATATTTTCAACTGAAAAATACATATATTTTATATTCAGTATTACATTATAAAACAGACATATTAACATATATTCAAGTCAATGATGCAAGTGTCAAGTCTTTTCTCACAAGTATTTGAAGGTCAAGTTTAAGTAGTTTTAAGTCAATGTCCTTTTTTAAGACTCAAAGTCAAGTTTTAAATGCTTTTGTTACATGCTGCAGTACAATTTATATAAACTACCAGTCAAAAGTTTTTTTTGTTTTTTTTAAAGAAGTCTCTTCCGCTCACCAAGCCTGCATTTATTTGACCCAAAGAACAGCAAAAATTAATAATAAAAAAAAAAAGATAAATATATAGGTTAATAAATGTAATTTATTCCTATGATCAAAGCTACATTTTCAGCATTAATACCCCAGTCTTCAGTGTCACATGATCCTTCAGAAATCATTCAAATATGCTGATTTGCTCTTTATAAACATTATTATCATTATCAATATTCAAATCAGTTAAGTAATTTTTTTCTGGATTCTTTGATGAATAGAAATATCCAAAGGTCAGCATTTACCTGAAATAAAAAGCTTTTGTAAAATTATACACTATACCATTCAAGCTTCCAGTAAGTATATTTTTTTAGAAAAGAAATTACTTTCTAAAAAAAAAAATATTAAAATAGAAAACAGTTATTTTAAATAGTAAACATTTTATTTAAAAAAATAATAAATGCAGGCTTGGTAAGCAGAAGAGACTTCTTTAAAATACATAAAAAAATCTTACTGTTCAAAACCTTTTGACTGGTAGTGTATTTTAATTACAAATTCATTTTGAGAGATTTTCTTGGACATTAAATAATGCTTATCTAAAAAGAAAGGGTTTATATAATTTACTTTATTCACTACAAGAGATGTTTTTTTTTGTAATGCCCACTAAGAAATTAGTATTTAATTTAATGTGTATGAATGTCCTTGTAGTTCTAAACATATTCTAAATCAGAAAAGTCTAAAGTCATTTGGTTACCAGTCTAGTTAAGTCTTAAGTCTGAATTTTTTGCCACTTAAGTGTGAGTTTCGATCTCTATTCGAAAATTATAAACTCTAGACCTCTAGTCTTCAACCCTGTTCCTGGGGACCCACTATCCTGATCAAGCTCCTCAAGACTGCTTGAAAATTGCAGGCAGGTGAGCTGAAGCCGGTTGGAAATAAACTTTCCAGGAGAGTGGGTCCCCAGAAGCAGGGTTGAAGACCTCTGCTCTAGACCAATGGTTCTCAACTCCAGGCCTCGTGGCCCACTGCTCTGCAAATTGTGGATGTCTCCCTCATTTACCGCACCTGATTCAGATCATCAGCTCCTTAGGAGAAAGATCCATGAACTGAACTGAGTGTGTCACATTCAGAAACATACAAAATGTGCAGGAGTTGAGAACCACTGCTCTAGACTATCGTATGAGTGAACATTTAGCTACTAGAGATTACAGACTGCTTATTTAAGAAAATTATTGCGAGATTAAATACAGAAGTTCATCAGAAGTGTAGTGGCATTATAGAGCTTCACTGTAGTGCATAGTTTAATAACCTCTTAAATAGCATCAGGTTCACATCCATTCCTGAGCTTGAAGTATCTACTTTGCATTCTATTGATTTTATTGCACAGTTATGGAAGAGATGACTAAACGTATGTAAACCTTTTTTGGCACAGATAATTTTTGTCTATACAGTGCATTACTAGAACTATCTGAAGGCACGTCCAAAGGTAAGCAAATGTCAGGATATAGGATGGCAGCCTGAGAATACAGTACGTTATGCACCTCTAAGAACAGTCACTGATATTAGATATCCTAAAGCAGCGCAGCTGAGGTATAGACCGATCCACGACGGATGTGGTTGGATGTAATATTATAGCATCCTAGAGCCGCAGATACTCAGCCAGGAAGACCACAAGGACTTTGGTGAGATTCTCCACAGTGTGACTGTGAATCTTGTCCGCTGTGTCTTCCAACGTGTGCAGGAAGGAAGGGAATGGCGTGGCGATTATATGCAGCACTGGAACCCCTGCAGTCAACAAGAGAAAGGACAAATCAAAAGAACAAAAATAAGAAAACTAATATTTCTGCTTGTCAAATTGATCAGTGGTCTTACCTCTCTGCAGGAAAGGAATATGATCATCTTCAACTGGTCCCATATTCACATCCTTAATGAAATAGGTCAGCTCTTTGGGATGGGAAGACAGCAGCCCCAAATTATGAAGTCTCTTCTCTTAGATGATGCAGAAATATAATTAGAGGAATCAGAAGATGGATATGTCTATTTATGTCTATTTCTCTAATATCTAAATATACAGTTGGGGTCAGAAGTTTACATACACCTTGCGGAATCTGCAAAATGTTAACTATTTTAACAAAATAGGAGGGATCAAACAAAATGCATGTTATTTTTTAATTTTATACTGACCTGCATAAGATATAAAAATTACCCTGTTCTAAAGTTTACATACACTTGATTCTTAATACTGCGTTATTACCTGAATGATCCACAGCTGTGGTTTTTTTGTTTTGTGAACAGTTAAACTGTCCACTGTTCTTCAGAAAATTCCTTCAGGTTCCACAAATTCTTTGGTTTTTTAGCATTTTTGTGTATTTGAACCCTTTCCAACAATGACTGTATGATTTTGAGATACATATTTTCACAATGAGGACAACTGAGTGGACTCACATGCAACTATTGCAGAAAACTTTAGAAAAATTTATCCAGATATTGAAATGCAAAAAGTTTCCCCCCCTCTTGCTCTTTTTTTCATTTTTGCTTCTGAAGCATCAGTGAACATTTATACCTTATGGTACAGTTGCATATGAGTCATACAGTTGTCCTCAGTGTGAAAAGATGGATCTCAAAATCATAAAGTCATTGATGGAAAGGGTTCAAAAAAAAAAAAAAAAAAAACCCTGAAGGATTTTTATGAAGAACAGCGGGCAGTTTAACTGTTCAGGACAAACAAGGGACAATTATCACTAATAATTATCACTAAAAAAACAGTAATAACACAGTATTAAGAATCAAGTGTATGTAAACTTTTGAACAGTGTCATTTCTAAAAATGCAACTATTATTTTCTCTTGTGGACTATATGTAAACATCTTTTATGTGAAATATTTTATTCAGGTCAATACTAAATAAAAAATAACATGCATTTTGTATGATCCCTCTTATTTTGGTAAAATAATGAACATTTTGCAGATTCTTTTGACCTCAACTGTAGCTCACTCAAAAAAAGTGTTTAATGGTAAACATATTACAGTTATCAGTGATCAGATGTTTCTTCACAAAAGTCAGAATATTGAAGCTCTCCTACATTGACATCCATTAGGAGGAATGGCTGGAGGCAATTATTTATTAGAGTGAGTTCTAGTGAGTTCATATGCAATTTCCAACTGCATTTGGTTAGTTGCGGGTGTTAATTTCTAAACACTGCATATACTGTACACATAGATAACTCAATATATGGTACTTCATTTACAGTAAGTGGTTGGTAGTTTGTTTACTCTAAATTAAGCCACTGCAGATCAAACATTAGAGTCTTTATGGACATTAATGATTAACCAGGATACCTTAGTATTTATGGAAAGTCAAATCAGTCTTACCAGCAGCGATAAGGCGGTCAAACCAACGAGCTGTGTTCTCAAAGTGATTCACAAACATGGGATCAGGGGCACCAATAAGGTCCAAAAGAACCAGGAGATCCTGCAAATACCAGTTATAACTCAATATATCCATATACTTAAAGGTATAGTTCACCCAAAAATTAAAATTCTGTCATAGATAGCAACGGAACTGGAATGTTTTACTGTATGGCATTTGAATGTGCAAGTTGGATTGCTGTTTATGGAGGGTCAGAAAGCTCTTGGATTTCATCAAAAATATCTTAATTTGTGTTCCAAAATTGAACAAAGGACTTAGGGGTTTAGAACAACATGAGGGTGAGTAATTAATGACACAATTTTCTGTTTTAGGTGATATATCCCTTTAAAAACAAATGTACATATACACAAGGATCCTGACTTACCATAGCATTCAGCAGTGTGGTTTGTTCAGAACCCGGTGGGTGAGGAATGCGGGACATGGAGTCTGCAAGGTGCCGTGAACCATACAGCGAGTCTGTCTGAGACCACTGCTCGAAAGCTTCTCCTCCATCAAAAAAGACCAACTGCAGAGTCACCCTGGACATCTTCACAA
Source organism: Cirrhinus molitorella (assembly GCA_033026305.1). NCBI lineage: Eukaryota > Metazoa > Chordata > Actinopteri > Cypriniformes > Cyprinidae > Cirrhinus > Cirrhinus molitorella. The sequence goes on along the minus strand of CM065138.1, from coordinate 15,417,961 downwards.
AAAAAAAAGAGAATCTGCTGTGTTAATGTGAACAGCCAATCAAACAGCCCAAAATCGATCATGATTTTAATCCTGGAGTTGCTGCTGTGGAATTCTGTTTACTAAGGATTTAGATTCATTTCAAATAATGGCCATCTTCCTTCCACCTGGCCTGCTTCATTCTGTGCAAAAAAATCAATTGCATGTCTCCAAGGATGAGAAAAATCAAGAAAATCATGTTTTCTACATTTTCTACTGTATGTAAGTTGTGAGGATCTTCTCGTCTTATCAAAATCCCTTCCAGTCATGCAGTGTTTTGTAGCTCCTGGCTCTGTTACAAGTTAAGCAACAGAACTGACAGAACTGAATTCTACAGCACTGCGGCTATTCAGAAGTCTGGAAAAAGCTTAAATTACCTCCTCAGAGACACGAGCCACTCTCTTCATCTCAGGACAGTGTGTATTTATGAGCTAGTGGATGCTATATGTCTCCAAATTTAGGTGTTTAAGGGATATTTCACCCAAAAATGAAAATTCTGTCATTAATTACTCACCCTCATGTCGTTCCACACCAGTAAGATCTTTGTTCATCTTCGGAACACAAATTAAGATATTTTTGATGAAATCTCAGAGCTTTCTGACCCATAGTGTGCAACTGTACTACAATGTTCAAGGCCCAGAAAAGTATGAAGGACATTGTCATAATAGGCCATGTGACATCAGTGGTTCAACCGTAATGTTCTGAAGCTACAGGGTCAGAAAGTAAAAATATTTTAACTTGTGTTCCCAAGATGAGCGAAGGTCTTATGGGTATGAGGGCGAGTAATTAATGACAGAATTTTCATTTTTGAGTGAACTATCCCTTGAAATAAATGACCTCTAAAAACAGTTTTCTTCAAATTGAGGCTTAACACTTTGTCTTACCAGCTGCTTGTGCTTTTTAAGGTGTAGATCCAAAGCTGTGACCAGTTCCAGCATCATAGCACAAGGCACAGCCGAATCACTGGCACCCACAAACACCTTCTGTGGGTCACTAGGATCTGAAGGTATAATTTTGGAGTCATAGTGACAAGCCAGAAGCAATCGGCGGGGAGCCATTGGGTCCAACACAGCCAGGACGTTAGAGAAGCTAACAGGGCCACGAGGGGTTTCAGAGATGAAGGAGTCCACTTCTACAGACCAACCCGCCGAAAGAGAATCCAGTTGAGAAAAGATGTGCTGGTTTCACAGAAAATGAGAAAATGATAATTAGTAAGATCTGAGATTTGACTGAAATAAACCCAAGCTGATACTAAATTCATCATGTCTTACTTTTCGTACTTTCCGACTCCCACGACTTCCTGGTTGGCGTTCAGTGAGAATGGGTCGGAGATGGGAATACCACAGTCTTTCCCAATTCACCTGCGAGACGAGCCGCTTCACTTGGGCAATGGTGGGTTTACCTGGCTGGTGATTCAGCTATGAAAGGTTAAAGATGGTAAATGTAGAAGGTGAATGTTACAAATCAAATTTGCCTTGACCTTTTGACATATAAGAGTTCTTTGTACCATTAAAACATCCTTCAAGTTTCATAGCATAAACTGTCCTCCTCATTATAAACAAAGCATTTCTATAATCAAGCAACAAAAATGGCTCTTTTGGATCTGAGGTGCACCCAGGCACAAACATCTGCATAAACACTGCCTCCAGAGCAAGGCATCGACGAATAGTCTTCTTCTCACCATAGACCCCGCCCCAGCGGCTGCCACTTGATTACGCTGAATCCGAGTGTCACGTCAAAAGCAAATAGAAATTACAATCACTGTCGTTATCTTGTCTACACTGGATACTGTTTACAGATGTGTGTTCGCTTTCTGACACAGTCCACGCACTTGAGTCTGTCATCAATTGGACAAATAGAGTGAAAGAACGTTCACTTTGATGTGTTTGGTTTAAACAGCTAGTTTGCGTCTTTGTAGAGATATCAGAATGATCCCAGCATAAGGAACAAGTTTATTTTTAATGGCATCCTGGATCATGTCAGAGAGTTGTAAACAAGGCATAGTGTCATGGAGAGTTCACAAAGAAACAACTGTTGAAAGATGAAGCAGTACTAGATCTGACTGCAGCTGCATCACAAACTGTAAGTAAATTATTTCATAAACTTTGAATGAAAATGACTGTTTTATTTTGATTATGTTGTCAAAAAACAAGGGGTTGATGCTGTTTCCTATGCAATGACGTTAGCCAATCATAACAGTGGGCGATTTCTGACAAGCCTTAAAGAACCCTCCCCTTAAAGGGGTAGTTCATCCAAAAATGAAAATTACATAATTAATTACTTACCCTTGTGTCGTTCCAAACCCGTAAGACCTTCGTTCATCTTTGGAACACAACTTCAAATATTTTTGATGAAATCAGAGAGCTTTCTGACCCTATAGGCAGCAAGGGCACAGAAACTTAGTAAGGACGTTGTTAAAATAGTTCATGTGACATCAATTGCTCAACCGTAATTTTATAGAGCTACGAGAATACTGTGTGTAAAAAAAAAAAAATTATAATAATAACTTTGATTAACTATCCTTTACCTATGCCTCACCCTAGCGCCATGTAAACATGCATGGTGCTGTTGATGTAGAACATGTGTGCACCACGTTTTTGTTTACAATCAGAGGATAGTGCACTCATGCGTCATGATATTCTCCAAAATGGAGTTAAGTTTTTTTGCGCAGAAAAATATTCTCATAGCTTCATAAAATTACGGTTGAACGTCTGATGTCACATGGAATAATTAGTTGATATACTTGGTACCTTAATGGACCTTGAACGTGGAAGGACCCTTGCTGCCTATGGAGGGACAGAGAGCTCTCTTATTTAATCAAAGGTATCTTAATTTGTGTTTCGAAGGAGAATGAAGGTCTTAAAGGTTTGGAACGACATAAGGGGGAGTAATTGACAGAATTTTCAGGTTTGGGTAAACTAACCCTTTAAGGAAAATAGTCATTACTTGTATGCATGTAAAATTGCAACTAAATTACATTGAAATCTGATCTTCATTTTTTAAAAATAAAGGTCCTAAATTAGAGTTTTCACAGTGATGCCATAGAAGATTTATTTTAGGTCACCCAAAGAACCCTCAAGCAAACAAAAAAACACATTTTTTCTTAGTGTGAAGAACATTTTAAAAATCTAAATAACCATTTTCCACTTTAAATAACTTTTTGTGGAATAGAATGGTTGTTAGATGTTTTTCATGGAACCATACATGCTAAATAAAAAAAAACACATATTTTACAAATGTTTTTAAGGTGATTATTAGCTCTAACATTTGACCAGCAAACAGCTAGGACAATCTAAATTTCTAAAATTTGACCGAAATTGAAAAGAAATGGCATTATAAACGGAATATCTTTAGTCCTCTTACCTTGTCTTTAAACAGGTCAGGAGGTTTGGGAGGTAAATCAAACTGTATCGTTTGGTGGTTCAACAGTGATACTGCCAGTGTTAATGTCATTGCCACCAGCACGCACAAGCACAGCAACAGCAATCGGACGCGGCACATACGTGCATGGTCACAGCGAGCGACAGAATAGTTCCACCTGACAGTCGCTGCTTTGTACCGTATGCTGTTCATCTTGTGTTTACCAGCGACGCCAGAATAGGGATTAAACCTGCATAAAATAGGAATACAACACAAATAAATACAAGCATTTATATTTAGATAAAATATTTTTTTATAATCTGGTGCATTTAGACTTAGATTTTTTTTCCTGTTGATGCATGCATGCAGTTTGTAAAACAACATAATTGAGAATAAGCAACAGAATAAGTATAAAAAGAATAAAATAATTATATCGCTCAACAATTCATGCAAAAAACAAAATTAAATGACGAAGCACTTAAATTGTTAATTCCCACAAAAGATGCACAGCCCGAGAAGCAGATTTTGTCTTGACAGACACACTCACCAGCAGTCCTGGACTGACACACCGCTTTATCGAATCCAAAGCGGTCGCTGAAAATGAACAGCTCATAGTGAGCGACTAGAGAACTGAGTCTGGGGAACATTTCATCATCAACGCCGGTCTGATTCGTCCTTGATATGCATCTTGACGATGCAGCCTGTAAACGATCGTATTCTCAGTTCTGCAGTCGATGTTACTGAGACAACAGGACAGCGATCTGCGCAGCTCCTCATCACACTCTGGCGGGTCCTCGCTGTATTCACTCTAGGTTCTTGTGGCAGTATTATAGGATAATAAATATGACATATATTTCATATTCACATGCATTTGAGCATAACTATGGGAAAAGCTATATGAAGTCAACATTCAATAGTAGATTAAAAAATTAAATATCTATAACATTCTAAGATGGAGATTAAAGGAAAATCATTTATTTCGGCTGTTAACTTTTATTTGTTTAAATTTATTTTTATTGCACATATTTACACGTGTTAGCTGTTAATTTATGCAGTACACCCCTAGTCACCAAAAGAAATGACAAAAAAAAATATTTCAATTTAAACAGATTTCCGTAAAACTTGGAGGCGTGGCTATCTGCGAAAGAGAGTCATGCAATTAGTTGAGAAATGCTGGCCTTTTTGATGTTCAAACCAAGCGTCAACCTCCCGCTCTCGCTCTTGAAACAATACGGAAGTGACTGAAGCCGCAGTTTAACGGCTGGCCGCTTGAGGCTGGCTGCAAAAGGGAGCAAATCCCCATAGACTCTCGTGTTAAAATGCTCAACTTTATAACACATAAAAAGTGTTTTTGGTTTTTACAGCTAGTTTTGCCCTTCATGACAACTCTGAGGGAGGTTAATTTTTTTCTAACTCACCTGTTTAAATTATATTAAGCATTAAAATTCTGCATAATTAAGGGCGTGGCCACTTGAGTGACAGGTGTCAGGCAGCCGTCACATTACCTCAGATTTTTCCAGCAGTTGAACTTGGCATCTCAGCCGTGTTATTCCGTTTGTTTTTTCTTAGGGTGTTAACTTATTATTATTAGGATTATTTTAATAATTTTAAAAACCAGACATCTTAGCTCCACCCACGCCCCGCCTCTTTGTCCATTTTCTATTTTCCTGGAATGACGCGCGGTGACGCGCTTCCAAAACGGCGACGACAGGCCACTTTTGCTTCAAAAACTCTCATCAGAAACCTACGGGTGACGTCACTCACACTACGTCCATGTTTTTTGCAGTCTATGGTTCAAACACAGCGGGGTCGTTGTTTTCAAATTTTACGAAAATGTGCACTCAAATGGTTTAGTTGAAATATGAGAAAATATTTAATATAATTTCATATAATGAAATATTTTCATATTTCAAATATTTCAATAGTTCATTAAAACTTACATGGCCAAGTAGCCCAGTAACCAGTTGTCACGAGGTCTGTTTAAAGGACCTACTGGGGAAAGGCTGATGCTTCTTGTTGTCCAATCCGGTTAAGCGCTGAAGCCGATTGGCTCTTTTCTTGTCCAATGTCATTCTAAGAAGTTCTATGTCTTGGAGGAGATTTAATTTACTGAGCTGCCGCAATATATTGTGCATTCCATAAAGAACAATTCAGGTAAGACAACTATACCTACACAAGAAAAAGAATGAAAATAAAAACTACATAGCAGTGATAAAAGAAGTTTGCGAACCTATGAACATACCATCATAATTTACGTCACAGTACAAAGTATTTTAAAATAATATGGCATTGAATAGATCGCGAAATTAATGCGTTGATACAGCCAGCTGTGATAAAAATTATTTTAAATGCTATTGTTTAAAATCATATATAATGTGTAAGCTATATGTCTTTATCTAGGTGTTATATATATTTATTTTTTGAATAAAAAATATAATTTTATATATATATATATATATATATATATATATATATATATATATATAGACTACCAGTCAATAGTTTTTAAACAGTAAGATTTTTAATGTTTTTTTAAAGAAGTTTTGAATAAAATTAAATATATTGAATATATTTTAAAATTAATTTATTCCTGTGAAAAGCTCAATTTTCAGCAACCATTACTCCAGTCCTCAGTATCACATGATCCTTTGGAAATTATTCTAATATGCTGATTTCCTGTTCAAGAAACATTTATTATTAATATTATCAATATTTAAAACAGTTGAGTACTTTTTTTCAGGATTCTTTGATGAATAGAATAATCCAAAGATCAGCATTTAGCTTTTTTGGAAAGAAATTATAAAAATGAAAACTTTCATTTAGCAAGGATGCTTTAAATTGATCAAAAGTGATGATAAAAACATTTATTATGTTACAAAAGATTTCTATTTCAGATAAATGCTGTTCTTCTAAACTTTCTATTCATCAAACAAATCTGAAACAATTCTACTCAGCTGTTTTCAACATAATAATTATAAATGTTTATTGAGCATCTAATCAGAATATTAGAATTTGTGAAAGGATCATGTGACTGGAGTAATGCTAAAATTCCAGCTTTGAAATTACAGGAATAAATTACATTTTAAAATATATTCAAATAGAAAACAGTTATTTTAAATAGTACAAATATTTCAACACCTAGATAAAGTCAATGATTAAATTAAACAGAATTATGAACACATTTTGTGTGTGCATGTGTTTGTCCACAGGACACTGATAAATATGCTGCAGTGCTTTGACTTTCATTGTCTGAAGAGTCACCCTCACTGTCTATCTGAAAACAATGAGAAAAGTCAGTTGCAAGATTTTTTACGCATTTGCTTTGAAATATAATATCTATGTGATATAGACTGAAGTCTATAACGTGTGTGTGTCTGCAGAATCAGAGTCAGAGAGTGAAGACACTCCATTATCCTTCACACCACCACAATTCCTAAAAGCCAAGAACATATACACCTACAGTCGCATAAACAAGTATACAGGTGAACTTTTTGTACTTAAAAAATAAAATAAAGAAATATATATATTGTATAAAATGGTATTTATTTTCACTTACTGTACACTACTGTATGTATACATTTATAAACAGTACAATTAAGTGACAAAAAGAGGGACCCTCAGAGCAAAACCTTTGAGAGATTTATCATTAATGCTGTGGAGGAGCAAGAACACCAGATTGTGTATGAGGGACAAAGCAGTTTGTCAGAAGTCCAAACTGCGGAAGATAAAGACAGGTGGCCTGCTGATGATAGCGAGCCATCACAAAGCTCTCTAGACTCCAACTCCACAACTTCCTCTTTCAATACAGGTGAAAAAAAAACATCTTTCTTTGGTGTTAGATATTAATTAAATCCACATACTGAAACTTAAAAGATATCAAGGGTTATTTTTTTGTTATCAGGGAGCACAGATGGCGAATCTACCTGTAGTTTCTGTGAAGACCAAACAGGAAGTGAAGACAGAAGCCCAGGGGGAAATATGTTGGATACACCTCCATCCAGGTTTGTATATCGGATATTTAATTTCTATTTCTGAAAAGCTTGAAATGTATCTGTGTGCAAGCTTATAGTTGAGGTCAAAAGTTTACATCCCCCTTTCAGAATCGGCAAAAAGTTAATTATTTTAACAAAATAACAGGGATCATATAAAAAATTACTTTCTGTAATAGTTGCATATGAGTCAGTTGTCCTTAGTGTGAAATGATGGATCTCAACATCATACAGTCATTATTGGAAAGGGTTAAAATACACAAAAATGCTGAAAAAACAAATAATTTGTGGGACCTGAAGGACTTTTCAGAAGAACAGCAGGCAGTTTAACTGTTCAGGACAAACAAGGGACTCATGAACAACTATCACTAAACAAAAAAACACAGCTGTGGATCATTCAGGTAACAACACAGTATGTAAACTTTTGAACAGGGTCATTTTTTTATAAATTCAACTATTATTTTCCCTTGTTGACTATATGTAAACATCTTTTATGTGAAATATCCTATTCAGGTCAGTACTAAATAAACAATAACATGCATTTTGTATGATCCCTCTTATTTTGGTAAAATAACTAACATTTTGCAGATTCTAAAAGGGGGATGCATAAATAACTCTAGAAACTGTATAAATAAGTTTTGTGTTTTACTCTATCTTCAGATCAGGAGTTCTTCTAAAAGACCCCATGCTTGGAGCTTTTCCGGCTGCATGGAAAAAGCGTTTTCTTTTCAGCCCCACGCTGCCAAAGACACCAGTACTACCTCTGCGTCCACCCCTTCGGGAAGCAGACAGCCTGACCCTGAACCCATCTCTGCTCATATCACCTTCTCAAGGCCTGAGCCGTTCTCTCCATCCAGAAGGACGAGAGGCACTACAAAGTAACGATAATCCATACATGCCTACACATATATTATTAGATATTCTAATATAGACTGCAATTCACAGTAAAAAGCTACAAAAGCTGTCACCAAGGTGTTACATTTTTTAAACATAATAGTAGTTTAAATAACATTAGTACCTCAAGTGTAGATATTTGTACCAAATTGGTACACATTAATGCATTTTGAAAGGGTACTGCCCCCATTGACAGCTTTTATATCTTTTTTCTAAGCATGTGTTTGTTAAATAGACACATTACTTGTTTTGGTTTAAAACTTTTAGGCAGTTTTAGGCAAAATCTGCTTGGAGCCAAATGTGCACATTACTGACAGTGTGAAATTACAAACAAGACAGTGTTGCGGTAATGCTGACTGAACAATTTTTTTTACCCTAACAGCATTATTCGAGGACGTGTGGGTCACCCCAGAGTCTACCGTCTTAAAAAGTCCCAATTTGCCAGGCAGCTTTGCAAATGACTCCGTAGGCCAAATTTTTGTGATCCTTTGTTGCTTGCATATACTGTACAGTAGAGTCCAAAAGTCTGGGAACACAATGAAATTAAGACTCAGAGACCAGAGGTCACCTATGAAATAATACCTAACTTGGACTAAACAACTGTTTCTAAGGCTTACATGACTTGACATTTTATACGTACATACATTAGACAGCAAGGCAACTACCACGTTCAAGGCCCAGAAAGGCACTAAGGATGACAATAAAATAGCGTGACATCAATGGTTCAACCTTAATTTTACAAAGCTACGAGAATATTATATTATAAATAGAGAAGACTATTTTAACAATATCCTTACTACCTTTCTGGGCCTTGAACGTGTCAGTTGCATTGCTGTCTATGCAAGGCCAGAAAGCTCTTGGCTCTTGTGATTCCTGTACAGACGGTAAACATTTCAAAACGCTATGCTGACAAACTGGAATTAGAAAAAATGCAAAATGAAAGCAGTTTCACTAGTGGACTTTTGGACCCCTATTGTATATTAGCTTAGTAAGATACTATTTTACAGTGAGTGCTCTGTATTTATGGTGTCTTCTCTGTACTTCAAATTAGGAGACTTTCTCGAGTGCTGGAAGTGGCAGTAGCCTGTTCTTCAAGAGTGGGGAAGAGAACAAAAGCTCTGAAGATGGGACCCCAGAACAACCTGTTCCTCTGAAAAGAGCAAGAAAAGGCTGTTCACACAGGCACACTTCAAGAAGAGGACGTGTTTCAACACAGCCAAACCCTAAGAAGAAATGTGTGAACGGGTTCATTATGTTCTGCCGAATGAACAGAAGATTATATATCAGGTATGTATAAGAACTATTATTTCTTAATATTGAAGGATTAGTTTACTTCCAGAATAAAAAATTCCTGATAATTTACTCACCTCCATGTCATCCAAGATGTTCATGTCTTTCTTTCTTCAGTCGAAAAGAAATTAAGGTTTTTGAGGAAAACATTCAAGGATTTTTCTTCATATAGTGGACCTCAATGGTGGCCAACAGGTTGAAAGTCCAAAATGCAGTTTCATTGTAGCTTCAAAGGGCTTTTACATGATCCCAGCTGAGGAATAAAGGATTTATCTAGTCAAATTATCATCATTTTCTAAAAAAAAATATTTCTGTCATGACCGCAGGGATTGCATGGTAATGTACATGACAATGTTAATGTATTTGCTCTTGGTGGAATAGATCTGCTACACTGCTGCTGCTGCTGCTGCAGCATAACAAGTACCGAGGCTTGCTACTACCAATACATGCACAACATGCTGCTGTAAGCATGCAAGAAATACTGCTGCTGCACATATATGAAAAACCCCCATAGCATATATGAATCACCTCTTAGCAGATCTGTACAGGTGGAGCTGGGGAAGGTGGAGGGTTTCTGAACCATGTTGCAAACTGCTACATGTAGCCATGTGATTATGATGTCATGTTGTCAGATTGAGTTAGACCCATCAGACCGCATTCTAGAGTTTCATGCCAGAACTCTGTATTTCTATACTTTTTAACCACAAATGCTCATCTTGCATTAGCTCTGCGATGCTCGTCAACGGCTTCACACATTATGTAATCACAATGGAAAGGTCACACAATTGGTTCTTCATCTGTGTCCTCCATCACATTTTCCTCTCCAATTACAAAAATCACCCAATATCATTTTACCTTTTTTTTTTGTAAAGGAAGACTTTTTTGTATGTTTGCTTTGTAAACACTGGGTCATGAGTGACCTTTCCAACATGACTATGTAATGTGCACTATGCTAGTGCAAGATGAGCATTTGTGGTTAAAAAAACATTATTAGACCAATCGTTTCAGTAGATAAGACCATTATTCTTCAGTTGGGATCATGTAGAGCTCTTTGAAGCTGCACTGAAATTGCAATTTGGACTTTCAACCCGTCGGCTCCCTTTGAAGTCCACTATATGGAGAAAAATCCTAGAATGTTTCCTTCAAAAACCTTAATTTCTTTTCGACTGAAGAACGAAAGACATGAATATCTTGGATGACATGGCGGTGAGTAAATTATGAAAGTGAACTAATCCTTAAATCATACATCCACCATTAAACCCATCTAAATATTTTTGAAAATATAAGTAATTTTAACTTCTTAATATTATTTCCAAACAGATCCTATCCTGGTATTCCCTCCACTATGGTCACCAAAGAGTTAGCCAAACTATGGCACATCTTGCCCAAGAGGGAGAGGCGTTTGTACTGGTAAGCTAAATTCTCTCTGAATTCTCCAAACTTCATTCAGGCTTGTCTGTTGCAAAATGCAACTTCATATGAACCTTTCTCCATTTTTAGCTTAAAAGCCTGGAGCTTCAGTTGCCAGCAGAACCGCAATGTACGCGCTCAAGTACACGAGGTAGAAATGAAGGCAGGACGCTCTGTGCCCAGTCCACTGCATATGATACTGGCCTATAGAGACAAGTATGCAGCTGTCAAATGAAGGTCTTCACACCTAATTACCTACTGCACTGAGAATATAAGCTTGAAAGGTCTAAGAAAAAACAGCCAAATAGACTACTGGTATTTAAACAACTGCACTGTATAGTTCAATACAGTTTTATTAAGGTTAATCACAGTTGTGATTTAACACAACTGCATCTCAGGGATTTTAAAAGAACTAATTTATAGTGTGTTAAGTATATTTTTTATTGTTCCGCTGTCATCACAGAGCGTATTTACATGTATACTGTTTTCAGCATTTTTCATTGTGACTTTACATTGTTAGATAAAACATTCAGACTTTTATTACTTATTTATAATAAATGGCAAGTGTTAACTATCTATCTTTTTATATATATTTATATATTTATTATAATGTTTTATATTAAGCTGTTTTATTACTTTTTTATAGCCTTAACCTAATTATTCCGTAAGAAGCCTTAGAGGGCTGCAATATGTTTCCCAAGAGAGTTATCAACCTTTTGAAAGTTGTTCTGGTTTGTACTGTGCTGTTAATAAACTTCGATTGAGTTCAGTTTGTTTGGGTTTTCAAGCTCATGTGAGACCTGTGCCTGCAGAAAGTTTAAATCCATTCTGCAGATTTTTACCTCTCAATGGTGCAGAAAATGCAAAAAAAATCCAGATTTGAAGTTTTTGCTTGCAAGCCTGCATCAGTCCATCTCTCCTGGTGTTGTGTTTAGAATTTTGCTGATTTTGTGTAGTTGTGCAACTGCACAAACGGACTCTTCTCTCAGATGCTGGTTGCTAACGCGAAGCTTCAACACCTCTGCCAGAAGAGCCACCTTGTCTCTTTTCTCCTGAATCAGAGGACAGAGGAACACATGGTGCTCGTGAGTGTGTTTGTCCTCTGTGAGAGCATGTAGTTCACACCTTTCTCATTTATTAACTGCTAAGTTGAGCCTCACCTTCAGCAGATCAGTACTCAGTCGCCTAAGCATCCCTTCTAGGTGAGAGAGTTGGTCGGGAAAGTCAATGAATGTGTCACTACTAAAAATAACCATGCAACAAAGCAATTAATATTCATGTACTCTCTTAAAAATAAAGGTTCCAAAAGCAGGTTTTTACAGTGATGAAACATTTTGGTCTACCAAAGATTATTTCAGTGAACAGTTCTTTTAAAAGATTAGTTCACTTCCAGAATAAAAATTTCCTAATAATTTATCCCCATGTCATCCAAGATGTTCATGTCTTTCTTTTTTCAGTCACAAAGAAATTAAGGTTTTTGAGGAAAACATTCCAGGATTTTTCTGTAGTGGACTTCAATGGGGATCAGCTGATTAAAGGTCTAAATTGCAGTGTCAATGCAGCTTCAAAGGGCTCTACACGATCAAAGTCAACAAATAAGATATCTAGCGAAAACGTTAAAAAAATAAAATAAAATTAACAACACATGCCTATTTTTACACTAGCTCGATTTCACATATTACATAATCATGTTGGAAAGGTCACGCGTGATGTAGGTAGTACTACGCAATTCTGACCTTCAAACCAAAGTGTACTATTGAGAAAAATCCTTGAATGTTTTCCCCAAAAACCTTAATTTCTTTTCGACTGAACAAAGAAAGAAAGATTATTCAAAGAAGGAACACTGGCAGCTTAAACATTGTTTACTGTTTTGAAAACGTAATTAATTTTTTGAAAAAAATTTATCTAATAAAATATGAACCCACTTACTCTATATCTACTCCACTGCAGTAGGCACTGGATTGGTGGATCTTGTAGGTTCCGTGGGATGGTGTGTCTGGCCTGCTTGATCCAGGACTCATCTCTGACAAAAGAGTTGCCATCCTTTGTGCTGGAAATATATTGTAATCATGTTTTTTTATTTTAATAATACTATTACTGCTATGTCATTGCATTAAACTAATTATGAAGCCAACTACACTACCAGTCAGAAGTTTTTAAACAGTAAAATATTTAATGTTATTTAACGAAGTCCCTTCTGCTCACCAAGCCTGCATTTATTTGATCCAAAGTCCAGCTAAAACAGTAAAATTGTGAAATATTTTTACTATTTAAAATAACTTTTCTGTTTGAATCTATTTTAAAAATAAGTCAACAGCTTATTGCTGATGCCATTCATACATTTGTAGTTGTGGCTTTTGTCAAAAACATTGGGGCCACAGTATGTTAACAATCTTACCTCAACATATTTATCTACACAAGCCCAGCCAAGGAATAAGGGTCTTATCTAGTGAAAAAATTTTAAAATCACAAAAATATTCACCACTTTTTCACCACAAAAGCTTGTCTTGCACTAGCTCGACATCACACATTTTGTAGTCATGTTGGAAAGGTCATGCGTGACACAGACGAAAATACTGACCCAGTGTGTACAAAGCGAACGTGCAAAGAAAGTCAAACAGTCAATTTTGGAGAAGACAACGACCAACTACCCTACCTTTTTGAACTAGGAACTAACCACACATGGCATTTTCCAACGTGATTACATAATACACGAAGTCGCTAACACACATTGCAGAGCTAGTGCAAGATGAGCATTTGTGTTTAAAAAGTATATAAATTTAAAGCCCTGTAAAGCACTCATACATTTGTAACTGTGGCCAAAACACTGGGACAGCCACAGTATGTCAACAATCTTATCTCAACATATTTATCCTTTGATACTTACTCTCATATTCTTGGGCTGCTTGAACTAAACTATTCCAGTCAAGATCACAGGCCGCGCTTGGCAGGGGCATGAGTTCAGGATCAGGATGTTGGTCTCTGTCCCATAGGTCAGATTCAGCCTGCTCAGCCAATCCTCCACATTCTAGGAAAAGACAACCAGTGAGTGCCAATTTATACTAGAAGCATCCAAAATCTCTTCAAGACAAGGTAATACCAGCTAAAGAGAGGAATTGATAAAACCATTAGAATATATGTGACCCTGGACCACAAAACCAGTCATATGGGTCCATTTTTGATACAACTATTTAGAAATCTGGAACTTGAGGGTGCAAAAAAAAATCTAAATACTAAGAAAATCACCTTTAAAGTTGTCCAGATTAAGTTTTTTATTACTAAATCTAAGTTTAAGTTTTGATATATTTACGGTAGGAAATGTACAAAACATCTTCATGGAACATGATCTTTACTTAATATCCTAATGATTTTTGGCATAAAAGAAAAATCGATAATTTTGACCCATACAATGTATTTTTGATTATTGCTACAAATATACCCATGCTACTTAAGACTGGTTTTGTGGTCCAGGGTTACATATGTGAACAGCAACAGAGAATTAAGCATAATAATGACATTCTGCCTCATAGAAGGAATAACCCTTGCCTGTTTGATATGCTTGCAGGTGGAGATGGATGGGTGTGAGTGGAGGAGACTCTGGGTTTGATCGGTGAGCTTGACTGAATAACGACGGACTTGCGCTTGATCCTGACATATGCAAACTGCTGCAAAGCCCCGCCTCATATTGTTCAGGTGACGACTAGAAAGAGACAATGAAAACATTGCAACATGGCAACACTGCTCACATACCAACACTCAGCAGAACAATACATGCTTTTTTTACATTATTGTCCTAGGCTGTCAGGTTGTTTAGGGTCACACTGCTGAATGTGAGCAGAATAAATCACATACTGAATCACCCTGAGCGCTGTCCTCTGTGTCATCCATCACAATGAGTTTTTTCAAGTCCTCCACCACTGTGCTCTTGCGAACGGGCCGCGGGGAACATGCTGCTCGCAGTGACGCAATCACTCGAGGCTGACCAAACACATTCTTTGAGTTCTCATCCACCTGACTGAAAAACATATAATAAAACACAGCGAAATGTGTTTTTTGACAAGTAATTTTAAAGTGATTGAACAATCAGAATCAAATATTCCATTGAGATATGTAGTAACTTAAAGGGATAGTTACCAAAAAATGAAAATTCAGTCATTAATTACTCACCCTCATGTCATTTCAAATCCATTAGACCTTTGTTCATCTTTGGAAGATATTTGTATTCGAGTTGTTTACAGTGTTAAAGAGTTGGACTCTCATGCTAAACATGGCCAAAGTTGAAAAAAAATAATTTGGATGAGTGACGGAGGATTTCTGTGCTGAAAATCTTACTTCCAGGTTGGTACGTTTCATATACAGGGCCCAGTTTGACGCTGGATTTGCACATTGTTTGATACTGAAAGATGGAGTGCTCCCTTGCAGTAAAAGATCCCAGTCATGATTCAAAACTGCAGATGGTAAGTGAAACTGCATCAAATGTCTGTGTTTTATTGGCAATCCGAGCGTGAGTGCTCGTCGAACTTAGCTCCGCCCACGGTGCGCCTCCAGAAGCTCTGCTTTTTCTGGAGAGAATCGGAAAGCTGTATTTTTCTTTTATAAATATGATAAAACTAAAGACTTAAGGATGCAGTACTACTCTATAGTTAAGATTAACATGAGATTAGATGAAACTTTGTATGTTATGTAACCTTTAGTGAAAGCTTTCTAACTCCGCTTAGACACGTTCAAAGGCTCAGAAAGGGGGTCAGAAAAGCTCTTAGATTTCATCAAAATATCTTAATTTGTGTTCTGAAGATGAACGGTCTAGGGTTTAGAACTATATGAGGGTGAGTAATTAATGACAGAATCTGATTTTTTGTGTAAACTAACCCTTTGAAACACTATTATGAAAATAGAACATTAAAGGAACACTCCACTATTTTTAAAAATAGGCTCATTTTCTAACTCCCATAGAGTTAAACAGATGAGTTTTACCATTTTCGGATCCATTCAGCCAATCTCCTGGTCTGGCGGTAGGACAGACTTAGCATAGATCTTTGAATCTGATTAGACCGGTAGCATCTTGCTCAAAAATGACCAAAGAGATTCGATATTGTTCCTGTTTAAAACTTGACTCTTCTGTAGTTACAATGTTTACTAAGACAGACGAAAAATGAAAAGTTGTGATTGTCTAGGCTGATATGGATAGGAACTATACTCTCATTCCGGTGTAATAATCAAGAGAACTTTGCTGCTGTACTATGGGTGCAGCAGTCTTAATGATATTACACAGCGCCTGAAAATAGTGCCAGTCACTATAGAAGTTACCTAGCTGGGGACTATTTTCAGGCCCTGCGTAATATCATTGCGAGTATAGTTCCTATCCATATAGGCCTAGAGAATTGCAATTTTTTATTTTATGTCGGTCTTAGTACAAAATGTAACTACAGAAGAGTCAAGTTTTAAATAGGACAAAACTCTTTGGTCATTTTTGACCAAGATGCTAACGGTCTAATCAGATTCAATGATCTATGCTAAGCTATGCCAAAAGTGCTACCGCCAGCCCGGAGATCGGCTGAATAGATTCGAAAACAGTAAAACTCATCTGTTTAACTCTAGGGAAGTTGGAAAATTAGCCTTTTTTCAAAAATAGTGTGTTCCTTTAAGAATATTAAGAACAGTCTATAAGATCTGATTTTGCTTACCTTTTTACTTGGTTGTGCTCTGTGTTTCTGACATCACCGTTTTCTCTATGTTGTGTGTATTTTGTCTTCATTTGATTTGGGCTGCAGTCAGGTTTAGCTGGGCTAGTTTGAAGTTGACACGACCAGTCAGGGTCACCCTGAGATGGTTTAATATCAGCGTCAACACTCAAGCTAAATCTCTCATGACTTGCCTTTTCCAGTTTTGAACAAAGCATAGCAGGCTGGTCTGCTATATACTGCCGTTCAGGAAACAAATGTAGAGTGTTAATAGAAAGATGATCCTTGGTAGAATTATCATCAGTGAATAAACTCTGGCTCTGGCTCTGGCTCTGGCTCCAGACAGGTTGGTCATTTCTTGGAGGTTTCCTACTGGGTTCCTGTAGATTAAACAAACTGCAGTCCTGGTTGTTGTCTTCTCTTGGCTGGAGTTGGCTGAAGTGCTCCTTTGAGGTCGGTGAAGTTTGAGAAACCACAGCTCTCATCAAAGGAGGCTTTTCCACAACAAAAGTTTTAACTTTTTGTGGTTTGGAACACAAAGGGCTTGTAGAAATAAAAAACAAAGACCACAGACACACACATATTGTAGACACATACAAACAAAGAATAAGGTAAGCAGTCCATACATCGCAAAAGGTCATACACTGCAGACATAAAGACAAGCCCATTTTAAAAAAAACATAAAAGCATTTCATTCCATTTTGAGTGTCCTGTTTTCTTTGCGACACTGGTATTTTCCAGCAATACAGCAAATCAGACTCAGAATTCCAGTAATAGATGATTGAATTTAGGGTCAGGGAACAACTCTACGCAACATGGTGGGAATGTCCCACTTTTTACTGAATGTCCCACCCCTCCCCGTGGGATCTCATGGGTGGGAGGGGAAGGAGGGGCACAATAATATTACAAGTATTGAATCCTGGCTGAAAAGCAATAGTGGGCCATCATCTAAATTCATACTGAAAAGAATAGCTTACTCAAAAATAAAAATTCTGTCATTAATTACTAACCCTTTCCTTTCCTAACTCGTAAAACATTTCTTTTCTTCTGAAGATTAAGATCATTTTGATGAAATCCGAGAGCTTTCTGACCCTCCGTTTCTGTGCCTTTAATGTGGTAGGACCCTTGCTGTCTATGGAGGGTCAGAAAGCTCTCGGGTTTCATCAAAAACATCCTAATTTGTGTTCCGAAGATGAACGAAGGTCTTACAGGTTTCGAACGACATGAGGGTGAGTAATTAATGAGAGAATTTACATTTTTTTGGGTGAACCATTCCTTTTAATTGTACTTTTCATTATGACATGATTTATGCATCTCACCTGGGTTTGAGAACAGCGGTTTTGGTGCACGGAAGAGGCAACGTAAGAGCAAAGAACTCCTTCAGGTTGTTTGTAGAAGAAGATCCTTTTAAAGACTTTTTTGTGGACTGTGCAGCTTCACAGTGTTTTGATCGTGGGATTTTTGGACTGTAGAAGCCCGGCTGTGTCAGCGGGTGCAGCTTACGACTGTTCCTGGGGGACTCAGCAATGTTCTTGGCATCTTTACCATTCAAGCAGAAGTCATTAGCATAGGGTGAAAAAGCACTTGATTCTCTATTTGGCTGGAGAAAATGCGCCTACGAAACAAAAAGAATGATAAATTGTCATGATTAAATGCCCCAAATTAACTGATTCATTCCTTATCTCTAAATGCAGTTTCCTTTAATTGTCAGGAGTCAAAAGCAGTGGTAAGCAGTAACAAAGTAATTGCACTTCATGTACGTTTTTCAAAGCTATCTTTATCACATCTTCATTTTTATGAAACTTTTACTTCATTTCTAAACACATATGATATTTTTAATACACAGCATTTGCAGAAAAACCTGACATTTCTTATTTATTTTAACATTCAACCTAAACTGCCCTGTGGCCAATTCTAATTATTTAACTGATCATGTCAATGACAGTGCTGATTGCCTACAAAACAGTAAAATAAAAATTAACCCTATGACTAACCTTAGCATTCTCGCAGCAAATCCTGCTACTGTAGATATCATGAGTGATTGTTGCAATAAAATCAGCCCATGATTTTTCCAAACTCAGAACTGAACCCATAAAATATGAACTTTTGCTGACTGCGTGATTGAGTTGATCAATAAAACTGGCTGCAGTACGGATTTGTGCTTTAGGTGGGGGGAATCAAACCTTCAAGACGCAGGAGTTCATAAATAATTCATTCTTCTGAGATGTTTATTTTCAATTAATCAACTGAACCAATTCACAAATTGCACTGCATGATCCATTTGTGATTTTAACTGATCCAAATGTAGCATTTAACAAAGCTCTACTCTACAGTAGAGTACAGTATTACGGTGTGTGCACAGCAAAAGTGAAGCGAATATTTGCACTGTGTTACTCGCGGGATGTTTTTCGCATCACTAGTGTGAATAAAAACAATTAAAAAAAAACATTTTCTGATACAACTGGACTTGTCAATGAGCTCTTCATTAATTGGCTTGGATGACAACGCATCATGCATATTTTCTGACTGATTTGAAATTTTGGAAGTTGTGGGGAAGACATGATCCAGGCGTATAGTGTGCGTTCGTGGCTATGGAAAAGACGTGAATTTTAAGTAATTCAAACGCACAAACAACATATATTTAATGTGCGAAATGCACATATAATACACGTTAAATACATATTTTACTTGTTGTTGACATTAAAATTCATGTGTTTTTGAACCAATTGGCCTTCCATACATTCGCATTGCCCAGCGTAAATTTGCGTTTTTGCTTAACTTTGTGTGTAATCTACTTTCACAAATAATTAAATTAGCTTTTGGTGTGAACACACTATTAGGCTCCTATCTCTTTAAAAACAGTTGAGATCAAAAGTTTTAATACACCTTGAAGAATCTGCAGTGTTAATTATTTTACCAAAATAAGAGGGATTATACAAAATGCAAGTTATTTTTTATTTAGTACTGACCTGAAGAAGATATTTTACATAAAATATGTTTTTTATAGACGTTTTATATATACATAAAGATGTTTACATATAGTCCACAAGAGAAAATAATAATTTATAAAAATGACCCTGTTCATTCTTAATACTGTGTTGTTACCTGAATGGATCCACAGCTGTGGGTTTTTTTGTGTGTGTGTGTTTGTTTTTGGTTTTTTTTAGTGATTTTTTAGTGATTTCTTGGTTTGTTATGAACAGTTAAACTGCCCACCGTTCTTCGGAAAAGTCTTTTAGTTCCCACAGATTCTTTGGTTTTTCAGCATGTTTGTGTATTTGAACCCTTTCCAACAATGACTGTATGATTTTATGTATGATGACCTTTATAGAAGGTTTAAACGCTCACTGATGCTCCAGAAGGAAAAACGATGCATTAAGAGCCGGGGTGACAACTTTTGAACAGAATAAAGATGTGTACATTGCAGTGCCTCAGTGTGAAAAGCTGGATCTCAAAATTATACAGTCATTGTTGGAAAGGGTTCAAATACATAAAAATGCTGAAAAACAAAAGAATTTGTGGGACCTGAAGGATTTTTTCTGAAGAATAGCAGACAGCTTAACTGTTTAGGACAAGCAAGGGACTCATCAGCAACTATCACTAAACAAAACAAAACAAAAAACTGTGGATCATTCAGGTAACAACACAGTATTAAGAATCAAGTATATGTAAACTTTGGAACTTATTCTTTGGAATCTTATTTAGGTCAGTAATAAAAAATAACATGCATTTTGTATGATCCCTCTAATTTTGGTCAAATGATTAACATTTTGCAGATTCTGCAAGGTGTATGTAAATTTTTGACTTAAAAATAAAATAAGAATTCAATCTCACTCTTGGCAAACTGTTGTAAGCCACCTTCCGCTGGTCTTGCAAACCCTCCCTCTGGCCTCTTCTTTCCCTGCCAAGCAATGAGCGAGTGGCTGTTACCATATGCCATTCTCCTTCTGAAATGTATAATGAAATTGCAGATGAGGCAAATTACAGTAAGTGAAATGGAACCCAGACTAAATGTTATCACTGATAAAAGCATGCCGAATGTGCTACCGGACCTGTGTTGTCTTTGGTTCTGGAGGGGTTTAATCTGGTGAACTCCACTTGCTCACTTGAAGGCCAGTCTAAGCTTTCTTGCATGGGTGAACTACAGTGTGAACGATCATAGAAACTAAAAAAGATGGTCATTTTCATCAGTTTGAAGTGCAATGATTAGCAAATATTGTAAAAGAATACATCTCACCTTACAGGGCTAGTATGCCTGATCTCAGAACTGAAGTGTAGAGGTGGTGTCTGTGGAGGAGTTGTAGCGTAATCCAAGTCCCAGAAAAATGCAGCCATCTTTACTGGATTCCAAGTTTTTCCTCAATATCCTTATAAATGAAACCAAGCTATATGCAGCAGCCAAAAAAGATAACATAATAATCTCCTGACGGGTTTAAGTCTTCTGAAATGCGTTTGTGGATTGGGAGAACCAAATGATGGTACAGACTGCTCCAATTCAACTGAGCTAGCGGAGAAAGCAGGGGAAGAGCTGTGTGGGCTCTTCAGCAGCTGAATGGAACAGAGGATGGGATTGTGTTGTCTGGTCTGTTGGCTGTTGTTAGTACTGTGCTTGTTTGCTCCAGGCAACATGATGCTGTTATGTGCACTGCAATAAACTGAGAATAAAAGATTAACATGCAGTATGTGGCTACCTGAATATTAGCTAAATCCTACTAAAAACATGTACCTAAATGAAAAAGTATTTGTGTACAAAATCAAATGAATGCTTTATTTGCTTATTTATTTGCTTTTATTTGTTTATTGTTGAAGTTGCTGTTTTTTGCGCAACAAAAAAATTATTATTGTAGTTTCATAAAATTATGGTTGAATATTTTGTCGATGTTCTTGGTACCTTTATAGATCTTGAACGTGGTAGGACCCTTGCTGTCTATGGATGGTTAGAGAGCTGTCAGATTTCATCAGAAATATCTTAATTTGTATTCCAAAGACGAACAAAGGTCTTTCGGGTTTGGAACGACATGAGGGTGAGTAATTAATGACATATTTTTCATTTTTGTATTAACTATCCTTTTAGAATGATTTCTTATCTTGCAGTGGACAACAGCTTTCATCTCTCATTGACATTTGAAATAAATGTCTGATATTTTAGAAATGCCTCTGTCATGTTTCCTCAGAATGTCCTGTTGTTTGTCTGTACCAAGTCTGGATGTTGCTCTCACAAGAGTCAGGCAATTTAACCAATATATGCCAAAATATATCACCCAAAATATATGGGTTAAACATACTGTATAAATGAGTTAAACCATTGGACTAATTTTAAAAATAATCATATAAGTGCATATGCAGAGTATAAAACTTTTTCATTATCTTTATTTGAGTTCCGCTGAAGAAACAACCTAGGATCCTATCGGGATCAAAAAAGAATTTAAGAATCGTCTAAGAATCATACTCAATAAACTAAAATTCCTACTGAATATTATGTACTAGAGTATTGGAAATCTTGTCTTTATCAGAACTTTAATATCTTACTATAAGACAGTTAACGTAAATTAAGTAGTTTGACTGAATGCATGTAAATGCCATGTCAGATGCAGCATCTGTGCCACCTCTGAGGACCGAAGATGGATTTTGTTTGTATTGATTTCATTTGTAAAAGCCAGATGTGTCTTATTATTTTAACTGATTTCATATATACTACTAAGTTAGCCTTAGGTTGTTCTGCTAATTTATGCGGTCACAGAAAGACCTTGTGGAGAGAAGAATTTAGTAAGCAGGAAGGGGAGCAATATTTTGTACAAGTGAAGTTAACAGATTGTAAAGATATGTACGTGCAGTATTAATTAAGCTATAGCCTAATATGTCACCTACCTGACCGGAAAGATAAGAACAAACAGTTGTTTAATTGTCAAGATTCTTGCCCTGGAAAATGTTTTTCCCAGTCTGACCGATTAGTACAGCCCAAAACATAACAATAATTGACCATCAGCAGCAATAATCAGCAAAATATGCGAGTTTCGTTTGGTTCAGTGGCATTGTTTACCACCAATTTGGTTTGCCGCCAATTAGGCCGTACGGTGAAGCAGCTTTTCGTTTAATTCCGTTCCCATATAGGGGGCACTAAATTCTTTTCATTTTAAAAAACAGATCCATTGGTTTTGAGTGAGAAAGTAAAAGTTCTCCATTTGTAATACCGCAGTTTATTTTTTAAAAGTGTTTAAAGTCGGCAATAGTTCTATCGTCGCGTAAACATATTTTGATAGTGAGTGATGAGGCTTCGCGTCACGTGCTTCCCACTAGACCAATAGGGTGGCCGCTCTTTGGAACGACATGTAAACATGGGTCCAAGATGTCTGCGCCCTTGGTGTCAATATCGAGTAGCGAAGAAGAGGAAACTACTGCCAGACCTCTTTCAAAACGTAGTAAAAAGCTTTATAAGCAATGCTATATGCATCTCACGTCCATAAAGAATGAAAAAACACAGGATTTTACACGCACACGGTGGGATACATTCAGAAACAGCGTCAAGCGGTGGCTTGGCTTGCAGGGGGAGAGTCAGAGAATAGCAGAAACATATAAACATTGTGTAGAAATCGAGTTTGACAATGTTCCGGAAGACGCTGGGTTTCATTCCACTTGCTACAGGCGTTTCATTGACAAAAAGCGCTTGGATGCGGCCGAGAAACGGGTCACACAGCGTCCTGAAGCTCAAGATGCTCACCGAGGACAGTCTATGTCACCGGGTAGTAGTACTTCAACAAGTGAATGTCCGACAAAGAAACTTAGGTCCAGGACGGGCCTGCCAGTAGCTTGTGCAGGTCCTGTGCTTCCTGCCTTGTGCATCATTTGTAAGAAAATGGACAAGTACATTACTGTGGCAGGAAAACGCCAGAAGGACCATCTCACACAGGCAGAAACGTTGTCAGCAGGTACGTAAACAAACTTTACAAAATGTATTTAATATGTATTTTACTGTCAGATTAGCATTGTTTTGCATAGAGCTACAGAACACTCAAAATTGTTGAAATATTAGGACAGTTTTTACTTAATGGTTACTTATTTACCAATTAGTTTCATTTTATGTATACATTTTATTTACAGGCCAGTTGCTGAAAGCTGCTGAGATGAAGGCAGACACTAGCATTCTTGTGCATATTCGAGACAAAGACTGTGTGTCTCTGGAGGTGCGATATCACAAGTCCTGTTACAGACAGTATACCAGGTTCTTGACAAAGTCTACTGCAACAGTTACTGGGACATTAGAAGAAGAGTGAGTTATTATATTGCATTATCAAATAATTAGTAAATCCTTCACATTATTGCACATGTTAAAAGTAAAGCCTTGATCATTTAATTAGTCTGTATATTGTCAGTTTTGTCTGTAATCACAATCTTGATTGCACACCTCTTGGCACAGTAATTCAATATGATAAAATGTGTAGTAGTTTGTGAAGGTAAAAGAAACCAATGTATGTTATTTCTGAAGAGTAAAAAAAAAATCTCAACTTGCTTTCAATATGCCACTAATTATACACTACATATGTATACAATATATACTACAAAAATAGAAGCCATTGTGAAATAGTTATTGCAATGTCTTGTTTTTATTGTTTCTTTTCAGAAATGAGCCAACCTTTGATGTGAGCTATAAGATCTTCTGTGAGCGAATCATCCGTCATAGAATAATTGTAAACCAAGAAGTGCTGACAATGACACAGCTAAGAAGGATCTTTATAAATATTGTGAATAAACATGAAGGCCTTGATGCTTCAAACTACAGGTAATTTATATCCTGTTACCTTTTTTTGCAGTTTTGGAAATAACATTTATTCCAACCTTTTATTTGTTCTCACAAAAATGTAATTTATAATAATCATAATCAAAATCCTATTTTATCATAATCATAACCTTTATAAACTGACAGTATTTTAACTCATATGTTTTTAGTGTGATTGTATTTTACACTATTGTGATCATCTTTCATGGTGTCTTTGTATTTCAGGCAGGATAAATTAAAGAGAAGGTTGACCCGTGATTTCCCCCAGCTGGTGTTTCACTCCCCCAAAAAGCGCAACATCAGCGAGTTGGTTTTTGTTGAGACACTGTCTGCAGACAAGCTGATAGACAGACTTCCTCATCCATCAGGTACAGAAACCACAGAGTCAACTGAGATAACTAGCCAGAGTGATGGTGAAAACACACCAGGTACAACAGCTGGTCTGCAAAGACCAACTTCAGTGGCCTCCATCAATACTACAGAGGACACAAGGACACTTTATAGTGCAGCATTGATAATAAAGATGATTCTATGTGACTCTTCCGGTATGACATGCCCGTGGCCACCTACATCAGATGATTTAAATGTAAGCGAAGCAAAATCTGTTGTGCCAGTCGAACTATACAATCTGATTTCCTGGATTATTGGTGCAACCGAAGAACCAGCATCGTCCCATTATGTTGATATTCCAGACGATTTGAACCTAAAAGTGATCTCTATTTGTCAAGACATTGTGTATCTTGCATCTAAGGGGCGGAGGCAGACACCTAAATCATTGTGTCTTGGTCTAACTGTTCGCCATTTGACAGGTTCATCACAAATTGTCTCACTTCTAAATAGACTAGGACATTGTGCATCAAGGGACACAATAGTGAGTCTAGACACTAGCCTTGCCCAACTTCAACTAGTAGAGGGCAGAGACAAAATACCGAAGGGATTTTCAAAGAAGGTTCCTACAGCACTTGTGTGGGACAATATTGACTTTGGGGAGGAGACACTGTCTGGTCATGGAACTACCCACCACACAAATGGGATTATGCTGCAAAGTTCTTTAGTTGAAACTGTATCAACAACAAACAGACAACCACTAAAGAAGGGAGTTTCCTCATTCAAAGCACCCCCTAGCATCCCTGTTGAACCATATCATCAGTCTAAAAGACAAGGACCGCAGAACTTGTTTTATCATGAAAGTATTCCATTACAGGCAGACACATACAAACTGAACACAGTATCTGCTGCAAAAACTGAACTGGCATATGTTTTTGTAAAGGCCATAGATGCTGAGAGTTGCACAATCCCAAGTTGGACAGGTTTCCATACATTGATTCAAGGTGATAGCACTCTGCAAAAGTCAGCACTGTATTATCTTCCAGTCATTGAGGCTTCACCAACAGAGATGTCGACAGTAAACACAATTCTAGAGCGTAGTGTCCAAATTGCTGATCAGCTAGAACTGGACCATATAGTGTTGGTTTTTGATCAAGCTATATATGCCAAAGCTCAGCAAATCCGCTGGAAAGATGATAATTTAACTCGCCGTATAGTGATTAGACTAGGTGAATTTCACACATGCATGTCCTTCCTGGGCATTCTAGGAAAAAGATTTGGAGACGCAGGACTACAAGACATACTCATTGAGTCTGAAGTTGTTGCCCCAGGATCCATCAATGGAGTGATCAGTGGCCATCACTACAACCGCAGCATGAGGGCACACAAACTTCTGTATGAGAGTTTGCAACGCATCAGACTTCTCAGTTTCTTAGACTCTTTGCCACTAGAAGATCGAGATGAGTGTATGGATGTCATCACTGAGATCAAATGTGCATTCCAGGACAGAACAATGGATGTTTTGTGTGCAAATGAGAAATTTGACAAAATGTGCTCAAAATATGTAGACTTTGTGAAAAAAAGAAGTGCAGAAAACCCAACGTTTGCCTTCTGGAGTTCATACATTGACATGGTACAGATACTACTCCTGTTTGTGAGAGCAACACGCGAATCGGACTGGCAACTTCACCTTTCAACAGTACGCTTGCTGATGGCATGGTTTTTTGCATATGACCATGTAAATTATGCTAGGTATTTACCTTCGTACTGGCTGGAAATGGTCAATTTGCCCTTCACACATCCGTCTTGCCACAGTGAGCTCAGTGTTAAAGGCCAGTGGACTGTCCAACGTCAAAGTGTCCATGGATTTGCCTCGATTGCTTGTGATCAGGCCATTGAGCAAACATGCAACAGAGATTCCAAGACAAAGGGTGGCTTGACAGGGTTAACACAGAATCGAGATGCAGTACATCGCTGGATATTGTCTCAACATGAAAGGGCTGCCATAGCAAGACAATGTGAGGCAATGGCAGGTAAATGTCCTGATATAAGGAAACGAAAAGACCTTGACAGCACACAAATTCATTCTGATGACAAAGCTGTGACCAGAATAATTTCCACCCTAGATTCCATGCTGAATCCTTTTGACACACACCAAAATGGCATTGTGTGCCTTAGCTCTGGGACAGTCGCAGCTGAAGAAGTCATGAGGGATTTGCTCACAGCTCCAGAAAAGGGGGAAAATGCTGTCAAAGAGTTTATGGACCAAAGATTGTTATCACAATCAGTTGACATATTTGCTCCCATCAATAAACAAAAACTAAAGACCTTCAGTGACCAAGCAAAGACAAAAAAGAAATCTGCAGCAGGCAAGGAAGTGATTCTGCGTGCCGACAAGAAGCTATTTTCCAGACTGCTCATCATCGGTCAAAGTAGAAAGATAGACCTGAGGGAAATTCTGTCTTACTCCTTAGGAACTGTGTCATATCCTTTATCCAGTTCTGATGGTTCACTTGCTAAAACAAACAAATCAAGTCTTATGGAGGTATTGGAAACCAAAGGTGGAGACTGTTTAGTTGACAAACTACCAGCAAATGGAGCTATTCTTTTTGATGGCATGGCAGTCATTCAAGCCATTCGGTCCATACCAAGTACCTTCGGAGAGCTTGCCGATACCATACTACAGTACATAGTCAAGCTTGCTCTGAAGCACAACTGCACACGGATAGATTTTGTGATTGACCGGTATCTGGAAATGAGTATTAAAAATCTAGAACGGTCACGTAGAGCTGGCGGTGGCACACAACTGGTGAAAATTTATGGACGGGATCAGAAGACACCAAGACAATGGAAAAAGTTTCTATCAGATGGAACAAACAAAGAGACACTGACAGAATTCCTCTATGTTATGTGGCGAGATGCTGATCTTACCACTGTGGGCAAAGACTTAAGCTTGTACATAGCACATGGAGACCAGTGTCACTGCCTGACCGTAATGGAAGGTTTACAAACTCTCAGTGCTGTTGAAGATCTGACATGTGATCATGAGGAATGTGACACCAGGTTGTTTTTTCATGCACAACATGCTGCAAAGGAACATCAAACTGTAATCATCAAGAGCCCTGATACTGATGTGGCAGTGATTGCATTAAGTCTGCAACCAGATTTACCATGTAGATTGTATTTTTTCACAGGGGTTGGCAATAAAGCAAGGATCATTGACTTAACTAAGGTGTCATCAGCTCTTGGCACCAGTGTATGTTCGGCACTCATTGGGATCCATACCTTCTCAGGTTGTGACTCCACCAGTGCCTTTTATGGCAAAGGGAAAAAAAAGTCATTTTCTGTTGCTTGTGAAAAAAAGGAATACCTGACTGCGTTTACTAATCTGGGTAACAGGTTTAACCTAGACCAATCAACCTTTGACGTACTTAGCAAATATGTGTGTCACCTATATGGCCAGTCATCTGCCAAAACTGTGAATGATGCTAGATACAAGGCATTCTGCATGGCATCGTCAGCTTTGCCAGAGCGATCCATGCCTCCGACAAGTGATGCCCTGTATCAACATTGCAAAAGGGCAAACTACCAAGCAGCCATAATGAGACATTCTCTGAAAGGTGTAATGTGTGCCCCTTCACCCTTTGGCAATGGATGGCACCTCGAGGATGGAGAGTTAACGGTGACCTGGATGACTAAAAATCCTGCCCCCGAAAGTGTCTTGCAGGTAGTCCACTGCAGTTGCAAGCAAGGCAAATGTGACTCTGTAAGATGTTCTTGTATGTCTGCAAGACTGTCTTGTACTGATTTATGTCGGTGCCAGAATTGTGCAAATGTTTCCCAGGAAATGGAGGAAAGAGATACGTGGGGTGATGGCTCTGATGATAGTGATGATACTGATGAGTAAAATTGCTGTGTCATATTTTATGCTGGTTTTGAGCTGTAATGAATCTTTTGTAGAATTTACCATTTTTGGTGTTATTCAAAATTAAGGGGAGCGAGGCAGTATTTTGAGTCATTTCAACCAACTTGGGCCAAAGTGTGCTTATTTCTTTTCTTACTGTGATTATACAGTGCCTACTGAACATTTTAATATATAAAACATCACAATTTTTTTTTATTTAAAATGTCTAATGTTTAATTTTGTTTGGTGCCAGTCTGTGAAGTTGAAGTGTATTTTCTACAAATTTGCCATATTTCATGGTCAGCATTCACAATTCCGTTTAGTAGTGGACCAATACATGTCTCAAATGTGTAGGTACATGTATATAAGTCAGTTTGCCACTTATTTTATCTTGTTAAAATGTGTATAAATAAAGTTATAAGCAAAACCAGCAGCAAAAGATTTTCGTTTTTTGTAAATTCACAATTGTGTACATTTATGGATACTGACAAAAAACTGCAGGATATTTTGTGGAGAACTTTTAACATAAAGTCTATAAGGGTGTTGTCTATCCAAAATGTAATTTAAAAAGTAGTGCCCAGGAGTGGGAACGAAAATCACTTTCTAGCCACTTTTTCCTAGTTCACCTTATGGCCTAAATAATGACACGTCCCGAAAACACCTTATCGTCCTTTATGGAACAAGTCAAAGCAGCCTTATGCAAGTTTTTATCTTGAAATATCAGTTTAAAATCCATACTAATGGCACACTGACTTTAAATAGTTTCTTTCCCATGTTTCTCGTGAGCTGAAGACTACACAACCACACGTGCACAACTACGCACTGTAATATATTTACGACAGTGAAGTCCACTCCCTTGACTGTAGGGGGCTCCGTCGCAAAAGTACACAAAACAAACTACAATTGCTTTAATTGTCATTTATCATGAGGTGTTCCTAATTTTTTTCATTGCACTCCCAATTAGGAGCACAAGTGCTACTAAACAAACCTTTTTTTATACCATTGTATGGTTTTGAAATATGAGGTAAAAACAATCACATAATGTTCATGTTTATTATGTTGACAGTCAAACACATTTACAAAAGTACCCAACATGGAAAAAATATCTTGTACTTATATCACAGCAACCCAGAAACCAGAACTGCAAAACTGAAACAGCCAGGACAACAACATGATCACAAATCGTTTACTTATTATACAAATACAAAACCTCAATAAGGTGATTTCAAATTAACAGTGCAAACAGTGAATTTGTGCATAAGGAGTACTGGCTCAAATATCCCACACATTATTTTCAAATTGGCAGTTATATATTTGCTATTAACAGGGGCGGTTTAGCAGCTCATGCTTGCATGCAAAACCACACAAGATGGGAATGTGAAGCATAACATTAGTTTAACTCACTGTGCTTTATGTGAATTAAAGTAGTGCTTAATCAAGACAGAACACAAAACACTGTTTTGTGCTATTTAAACAGTACCAAGAAAGACGTAAGAGGTCTTTGTTGTTCTGTGATTCGATTCAGCTTCAGTTTATGGTTTTGTTAATAGTGTGCAACTCAATTCAGTTAATCCCCAAACAAAACAGAGAAATTTGGTCACAAATATAAGGTAAAATGCAGGGAAAACTATCAGAAACAGACTATGAAGGTCTAGATTTTCATTAGTATTCAAAAGCACAGCTGTTTTTTGCATCTTAAAGGGTTAGTTGACCTAAAAACAAAATTAATTCCTCTCCCTCATTTTGTTCCAAACCTAAAATAACTTTGTTCATCTTCAGAACACAAATTAAGACATCATAAAATCCAAGAGCTTTCTGACCCTGCATAGACAATAACGCAACTGACAAGTTCAAGGCCCAGAAAGGTAGTAAAGACATTGTTAAAACATCCCACGTGACATCAGTGTTCCAACCTTCATTTTATGAAGCTATTTATGGCGTCTATACAGGGTCAGAAAGTTTTTATATTTTATGAAAGATATTTCTTGTGTTCTCAAGATGAGCGAAGGTCTCATGGGTTTGGAACAACATGAGGGTGAGTAATTAACAACAGAATTTTCATTTTTGGGAGAACTATCCCTTTAACATATATATATGAAAACAACACCACACTGTAATGATTTTCATCAGCAGGGTTAATGTTCATAAAACTAAGCTAATCTTTTACTCGTCAACCCCTAAGAGCTAACTGTTTAAATAAAAATCTATTTACAGTGTAAAAAATACATACAGCTTTTCAAAAGTAGCGAAAACGACAACATAGCCAGGGACTTCAGCAGGTAAATTCACAGGCTTCATCAGAAGGACTTGTAGTAAATGTTGAGGCCAGTCAGTCTATTCCTCTCCTAACTTCATCTATTCTCCATGTCGAAAACAACAGAGGGGTATCGGACAGTCTGCAGAAAACAACAACTCTGAAAATCCACTATGCTTTTTATTTCTCTGGAAGCATGTTGGTCAGAATGTCAATAAAATTGTCCAGGCCCCAGAGGTACCCGTCCTCTCTGTTGCCCTCCACCCAAGGGCTGCGATGGTCCAGGGTGAGAGGGGGTGGCATAGGCACAGTCTTTCCAAAGTCTATCATCCAGATTCCAGCCTTGCCAGTCAGATCATGGACAAATAGTAAGGAGCTGCCCACCACCTGTAGGAAAATACATATTAAAGCCTGTTTTTTTAACATCAGCAGTGCAGAATGAAGAACAAATTGGATTTGGAAAATAAAGATGCATCTTACCTCATGTGCTTTGAAGAAATCTGATTTTTCCAGCACAGCTCTAAGTTCCTTCAGGCGTTGTTGGTAGCATCTCTGTGTGAACAGAGGAGCCAAACAATTAGCTTGTTTACATAATAGTTAAATGGGTTAATGGTTAAAAGAGGCACAGGCAGAGAAGCCATTAATTTAACCAAACAGCCATTATTAAAAACTAGATTTTGAATACCAGTCAAAAGTTTTTAATGTTTTTTAAAAAAAAAGTCTCTTCTGCTCACCAAGACTGTATTATTTGATCCAAAGTACAGCAAAAACAGCAAAATTTTGAAATAGTTCTACCATTTAAAATAACTGTTTTCTATTTGAATGCATTTTGTAATTTATTCCTGTGATTTCAAAGATGATTTTTTAGCATTGTTACTCCAATCACATTATCCTTCATAAATCATTTTAATATTCTGAATTGCTGCTCAATAAATAAATAAATAAAATAAATAAATAAATACACACACACACACACACACACACACACACACACACAGCTGAGTAGATTTTTTTTCAGGCTTCTTTGATAAATAGAACATTCAGAAGAACAGCATTTATCTGAAATAGAAATCTTCTGTTACATTATAAATGCTTTTATCATCATCATTTTGATCAATTTAAAGCATCCTTGCTAAATTAATGTATTAATTTCTATAATTAATTTCTAAACTCAACTGTTTTAAATATTGATAATAATAATAATAATAATAATAATAATAATAATAATAATAATAATAATAATAATAATAATAATAATAATATTCTTGAACAGTAAATCAGCATATTAGAATGATTTCTGAAGGATCATGTGACTGAAGACTGGAATAATGATGCTGAAAATTGTGCTTTATGCGCTGAATAAATTACATTTTAAAATATATTCAAATAGATTTTAAATAGTTAAAATAT
This sequence comes from Cirrhinus molitorella, assembly GCA_033026305.1. Taxonomy (NCBI): domain Eukaryota; kingdom Metazoa; phylum Chordata; class Actinopteri; order Cypriniformes; family Cyprinidae; genus Cirrhinus; species Cirrhinus molitorella. Next base: position 15,385,650 of record CM065138.1, on the reverse strand, counting down.
TTCATAATTTTACTGTTTTCGCTGTACTTTTAAAACAATTCTTTAAAAAAAACATTAAAAAATCTTGATGAATTTTTCTTCATTAATCACTTACCCTCACATCGTTCCAAACCCATAAAAGCTTTGTTTGTCTTCTGAACACAATTTAGGATATTTTGGATGAAAATCAGGAGCTTTGTGGCTGTCCTATTGACTGCCAAGTAAATAACACTGTCAAGGCCCAGAAGACACGTGGAGGAGACGAATTGTTGAATATAGTTGTTATTTTTGTTTTCTTTGCATACAAAAAGTATTCTTGTAGCTTTGTAAAATTATGGTTGAACCACTATTGGGAGATGGAATATTCTTTTCACTTGACTATTCAATTAACTTGACAGTGTTAATTACTTGGCAGTCAATGGGACAGCCACAAAGCTCCCGGTTTTCACCCAAAATATCTTAAAGTGTGTCCCGAAGATGAACAAAGCTTTTACAGGGTTTGAAACGACATTGGGGTAAGTGATTAATGACAAAATATTCATTTTGGGGTGGAGTAACCCTTTAATAAATGTTATTAAATATATAAAAATCATTTGCTAAATATTGTAAATATTCCCCAGTTCTAACGCAAATTCATACCAGAATTAGCATGTTGTTGTCCACAAAGTCCTCCAGGGCTTGGATGACCTCATCTTTGTACTTTGTTCTCTTGAAGTTAGTGTTGCAACTGCCATCAGACTTCTGAAGAGAGATCAAATTTGGCCAAACAAAAAAGAAGAAAAGAAAAAACAAGATGAAAGTAAGCATTTCCAATCAATATTAGTTTGATTGACCTCTGTATAAATTTAGAGGTTTCTTGCATCATGCCCACCTTGATGCCCTCGATGCGAAAGCCCAGTGTGGCTGTTGAGCTGAGGGTTTCTCTCCACTGCATGTATCTGGTTTTGAGTACCGCCTGCTGGGCCTGCTCCTCCTCATTCGGGGCATCCGGGTCCACCGCTATCATTTTTTCATACATGTCTTTACGTGGCTGAGGACACTCGCGGGCCTTCCTCAATTCTTCCTCCAGGTAAGTCCTAAAAGTATGCACAGTATACATGTCAACATTACCAAAGGGATAATTATTTAGTATGAAAACATTGTCATTTGTATATACTGTATGTTAGAACTGGCATAACAGGACTGGTCCACCATGCCACCAGCCATTATATTTCCACTATTGTTTGGACACTGCCGTCTACTATATTATAGTCTTAGCCACAGACGGCACACCCCCAGACAACCCACAGTCCATATATTGACAACAACACTGATGAAAATTACAAGCTCCAGTCTGAATGCCTGACTGCAACAATTTCTAGAAATCCAGCTGCACAAGTTACCAATTTGGCTGGAAACTGTGTTAAAGTGCTTGTGAGCAAAAATGTGCTGATTTTTTAAATCCTGTCAAATACCGATAAGATGCTAATTATTTGGATGTGGCCGATAAACAAACAGCGCATATTAAAATCCAATACTATTTTGTTAAATACAAAAAAAGAACTAAAACAGTGCATTTTTATTTCATGTTGAATTTTAAGTAAGCGTTAGATGATGGAAAAGGTAATATACATGTTAAAAAAAGGAAATTTAACTATAAAAATTTAAATTTTAAAACAATATTAACAGATACTGATAAGTTAACTAAATCTATAATATCAGCTGATAACTGATATAACACTAATAAATTGTGCATCCCCTCTTATGAGGAAAAATAAGTTGTTGGAATTGTAGATTTGGTCAGGTTTGTGGTAGAACTGCAAGATTTATCGTTCACGATTCAAATACCCACACAATCTAAAAATGGCAACGATTCGTCTGTGTCTTAAACTTTTGACAAAATTATTTTATTTAAATTTATTTGTTGTTGAATCATTCATTCAAGAGATTTGTTCAAAAGCGCTGATTCATTCAGTAATGGAACAAGTGAAATATGTATGAGTGAGTCATTGAATCATTCATTCATTTAAGAATGAATGATTTCAAAGAAAAAGATGAAAAAGAATTCAATTAATTAAACTTTTTAAAATAGAATGAGGCAATTCATATTTTGTCACAGCCTCCATTAAATTACGTTATTTTGTTTAGTTTAGAATCGTGAGAGAATCATATTCTCTAATCATCATCATCTTTTTTTTTTTCCTCAGAATGGTGTGATATAAACTCGCAATTGCAAGATATAAAGTCAGAACTGGGAGATATAAACTCACAATCCTGACTTTTATTCTCAGAATTGCGTAACAAACTAACAATTGTGAGAAATAAAGTTAGAATTGCAAGATAAAAATCACAATTCTGACTTTTTCTCAGAATAGTGACATATAAACTCACAACTGCGAGAAAAAGTAACAATTGTGAGATTAAAAAACTTTATTCTGACTCTCAGAATTGAGAGATATAAACTTGAAATTGCAAGGTATAAAGTCATAATTGCGAGACAAACTCATAATTCTGATTTTTTTTTCTCAGTGTCACAATTGCGAGAAATAAAAAAATAGTAAGAAAAATGTGCAATTCTGACTTTTTTTTTCTCAGAATTAAGATTTAATCTCAAAATCTAATGTAATAAAGTCAGAATAGGCAAATAATGTATGAAAAAAAAAAAAAATTCTGACTTTGTAACCTGCAATTGCAAGTTTATATCTTGCAATTCTTTTTCTAAGATTGTGAGATGTAAACTGGTAACTGCGAGAAAAAAAGTCAGAATTTTGAGATAAAAAGTTGCAAAATTACCTTTTTTTATATTTTATATTCAGTGGCAAAAACAGGCTTCCACAAAATCGTGATCTCTAGTGATTAAATTTGTCCAGAATCATGCAGCTCTAGTTTGTGACAAAAAAAATTAAAAATAAATAAAAATAAAAAATTCTGAGCTTTTAAACTAGATACCCATAAGCAAAATTTTACATCCCAGTTTGTGTTCTATTTATTAATTAGTACTTGTTACTAATTATTTAAATTTGGAACAACAACAATTCAAAAACACAAAAATGTTAATTTCAAGTAATGCACTATAATTTCAGCCATCAAAAATATTGAGCTGAAACATTGGTTTCGGCGAAAGGAATTTAAAGGAATAGTGCACCCAAATATGAAAATTTCCCCATGATTTACTCACCCTCAAGCCATCCTAGGTATATATGACTTTCTCCTTCCAGACGAACACAGTCAGACTTGTTTTAAAATTTATCCTGGCTCTTCCAAGCTTTATAATGATGGTGGATAGTGGCTGATATTTTGAAGCTCCAAAAAGCGCATATATCCATCGTAAAACTAACCCATGCATGCCTCCGGAGGGTTAACACATGTCTTCTGAAGCAGATCCGTGGGACTTTATAACAAAAATATTTCTATTTTTAAAATTATAAACTGAAATCATTGACTTCCGGCAACGGCGTATGTGCGTTCGCGTTAGTCAAGATCCAGCTTCTTCGTTGACCTCTGACTCAATATATGACATAAGCCGCATTCATAGTGTAAGCTCTGATGAGAATAAACAAACCAGGATAGAGCAATACTAAACGCCAGTAACAAATTAAAAGTCGAAAATGAGAAGTTACTATAAGAGAAGAAGAGCTTGAGTTTTTTTGCACAGCCTTATTTGTTTAAAGCGGAGTAACGGTACACTGACCGGGAACTCGCAAACGTGCATACGGCCATTGCCAAAAGTCAGTGATCTGAGTTTATAATTTTAAAAATAGAAATATTTATGTTATTAAAAACCCATGGATCCACTTCAGAAGACATGTGTTAACCCCCCAAATGTGTATGGGTTAGTTTAACGACGGATATATGCGCTTTTTGGAGATTCAAAATATCAGCCACTATCCACCACCATTGTAAGCTTGGAAGAGCCAGGATAAATTTTAAAACAACTCTGACTGTGTTCGTCTGGAAGGAGAAAGTCATATACACCTAGGATGGCTTGAGGGTAAGCAAATCATGGGGAAATTTTCATTTTTGGGTGAACCATTCCTTTAACTACCAGTTCTTCTGTTACGTGTTTTGACTGTGTCAGTGTTTATTTTGTGCACATAACATGATAAGCTAAATATAGCAGCAGTGTGAACGCACTGAGACCAAAAATGATGCTAAAGTAGTAACATGGAAAATTTGCCTGAGAACTTTCTCATGACAGGTTTAATGTATCACATAAAAACTCCATGAGCAGCATAGAGATAAATTTGACCTAAACTGTCCATTTTTCACCTAAATGGAAATCTTAAAATCACTTTCTATAAAAAAACGTAATTACTTATGGTGTTTTCATGTAATCATTTTTATATTTTTAGCGTGCCAGTGCATTATTTTGGCATTACCTGCTCCTAAACCACACATAAACACAAAAATAGACTGTGGTTAGCCACTTTGCATGCTGGTCAGATTGCCTCTTCCTGTTTAAGTAGAGGTTCTTGGCTAAAAATAAGCTGCAATATGCACCAGTTTTACCTGTTACGCAAGAAAAAAGGTAGTGTGGTAAGTGCTAAGTTCCTGAATTTATAAAATCACATCCTTACCGGCTTCCCATTTTGCAGTCCATGATGCAGGGAGAGTCAAAGTCAGCGAGTAGGTCGTCCATGAGGTTGTAATCCTGCTCGTCTCGCTGAGTCACGCCATAGTATCCAGGAACGAAGGGCCGCAGTGAGTCGCTCATGAGCTGCACAAAACACTGCTGCTCGCACTCACAGTACTTCTTCAGCAGCCTTCCATCACTGCCCGTCTGAAAGTTTCCTAAAGGACCAAACAAAAACACACTGAGTCAGAAAAAAGGATTCACATAAAAATTCAATGGTTAAATGTGAAAAATGTGAGCTTCCAGACATTACAAAAGATCGCCAACAACATAGACATAAACATCTAAAAGATAAAAAAAGCAAACCTGCATGGCCGACCACCTGCACCCAGGGTGAGCGCTTTTTCACCGTCACTGGATGTGGAGACCAGTTCACCATATTCTTTGACTTCTTCCACTGATCAGTCTTTGACCAAAAGATATGAAAGACTCACATGTCAGTTAACACCCTACAGCTGTCACACAGTACACAATAGTTCTGTACAGGGTTGTTTGTTGCTAGAGGCTTTTTTGTCTTTTCTTTTGTTCTCATTTTCCTTTACAGTGAACCGCACTGGGGCACAGAGTGCATTTACTCAACCTCGCACTGCAAACAGGCAACTCCCACTCTTCTATTAACCATAGGTCGAGTTTTTCCCCATGTGGCAAATCATTGACGACAATCTCGGACTAAACAAAGTCATCAAGCAATACCAAGTGGCTGTGATTAAGAAATAGCTAATCTTAGAAGGACGTTCATGAAACATTTACAGACGCCACTTGTTTTGCTGTCAGTGTGGCCATTAACGTACAGGAGAGTGCCAACAGGAATAACAATTTTCTTTACAATTTGAATTCATGTGAATGTACATATTTATTATGTTTAAAGGTTTGTAATTTTCTGAGGTAAAACATACTGTTCTTTGTATCATGAATGAATAATTCATAACTGCCATTATGTTTTCTGAGTTACTTTAGGTTGTAAAACCACTTTTTACAACCTGATTTGACCTTGCTTGTCAAATTATCGACTAATTTTCGAGGCTTATTTGGACCTTGACACGTTCAAGGGTAATACATAATACATAACCGTTTCTATATTTTTTCCCCCTTGAATGTTGGTCACACATCATTTTTGTTCGCAAGACATGCGATCATTCACCCCAAAATGAAACTTTCACATTCATTTATCCACTCTTTTCTTATTCCAAACCTGTATGAACATTTCTTTCTTCTGTGGAACACAAAAGATGATATCAAAAGATGTTTACAACAATAAACAAATTCAATTAAAGCTGCAAGCAGTGCTGAAAGGGCCCTTGCACCTGGGTTTACTGGTGCTTTAACTGTAAGCAATATGCACTTGAAGTGGTAAATATAAGAGGAATATGTCTAAGCCATGTACACTACCAGTCAAAAGCTTGGACACCCTCTCATTTAATGTTTTTTTTTTTTAAAGAAGTCTCTTATGCTCATCAAGGCTGCATTTATTTGATCAAAAATACAGAAAAAAACAGTAATATCGCAAAATGTTATTACAATATAAAATAATGCTTTTTATTTTAATACACTTTACAATATAATTTATTCCTGTGATGCAAAGCTGAATTTTCATCAGTTGTTACTCCAGTCTTAAGTGTCACATGATCCTTCAGAAATCATTCTAATATGCTGATTTATTATTAGAATTATTAATGTTGGAAAATATTTTTTGCAACCTGAGATTCTTTTTTCAGGATTCTTTGATGAATAGCAAGTTGAGAAAAACGGCATTTATTCAAAATATAAATCTTTTCTAACAATGTAAATCTATGCTTTCTATCACTTTTTATTAATTTAACATCCTTGGTGAATAAAATTATTAATTTCTTTCGATACAAATTTACTGACCCCAAACTTCTGAACAGTAGTGTATATTGTTAGAAAACCTTTCTATTTTAAATAAATGCTGTTCTTTTTAACCTTTTTATTCATCAAAAAATCCTGAAAAATCACAGGTTCCAAAAAAAATATTAAGCAGCGCAACTGTTTCTAGCACTGATAATAAATCAGCATATTAGAATGATTTTTGAAGGATCATGCGACACTGAAGACTGGAGTAATGATTCAGGAAATTCAACTTTAATTATAGATATAAATAAAATTTTATTGTATATTAATATAGAAAAACATTGATTTACATCGTAATAAGATTACATTATTTTTCTGTATTTTTGATCAACTGAAAACAGCCTTGATAAGCATTAGAAACTTCTTTCAAAAAAATTAAATAAGAGTGTGCGTCTAAACTTTTGACTGGTAGTGTATATGTGCCAAACTTCCTGCTGCCAGCTGGTGGCGCAATGACTATAACAGAATACTGGCATGTAGATGTCTTCAAGCCAGGACTTTGATCAAACATATGATGTCTGGTGCAGATTGAACATGGTATTTTTGAGTAACTGTAAAACATGACTTATCCTGTTGTCAACAGGTGGTGCTATGATTATATCTGAATATTGGCCTTCAGATTTCTTCAGTCCAGAACTCTTATCAAATACATGAAGTCTAGTGCAGATTGGACATTGCATGTTTAAGTTAGTGTAAAACAAGTCATTTCCAGTTGCCAGCAGGTGGCGCTATTATAACCGCTATTAAAATCCAATGCCTCAAAATGGCACAAAACTTTCAGAGAAAAATCTAAATAACAGACTTCCTGTTGGATTTCGGAATTCATACCACAGACCTTTTTTGTAGGTATTAGTGCGTTACATGCATCTAACGAATTTCATACATGTACGTGAAATGTAGCTGGAGGTTCACTTTGAAACTTTTGAAATTTTATAGGTGGCGCTATCAAATCATTTTGCCACACCCACTTCTGAAACCCATATCAAATGTAAATTTACACCACTTTTGGTGCCTGTGCAGTTTCATAAGTTTTCGAGCATGTTTAGGCCCTCAAAAATGAGGAGCATTTTGGAGAAGAAGAAGAAACCATTACCTCAAAACATCTCTTTATATTTCAAAGAAGTAATTCATACAGGTTTGGAACAAAATGGGGCGGTAAATGAGGACAAAATGTTCATTTTTGGGGTAAACTAGCCCAAAAATGAAAATTCTGTCAATAATTACTCACTGTCAAACCAAACCTTTAACATCTTTGTTCATCTTCAGAACACAAATAAACATACTACTGAAGAAATCTGAGAGATTTCTGACCACAACAGCAACACAACTGCCAAAAGCTCTCAGATTTAATCAAAAGTATCTTAATTTGTGTTCTAAAGATAAACTAATGTCTTACTGGTCTGGATTCTGGAATGACATGAGGGGAGTAATTAATGACAGATTTTTCATTGCTGGGTGAACTATCCCTTTATATATTCAGTTCTGCTGCTTTTGATGTTGGCAGCAAACCATCTATAAGGTCCCTTGAGCTGACACATCATAAACCTTTCCACCCTACTGTACACAACAACCTATAGCACTGTAACTCATGACTATGCGTTAACAACATACACCAAGATAATCGTAGTCTACAGAGCTTAACAATCCTTCAAGCGTCAGTCCTCAGCATGAAGCCAATTAACCTCCAAACCTGTACAGTTCTCTCTGCTCTCCATCTCAAAGCTCAAATTCTCACTCACACTTTACTAGAGGAAAACCAGTCAGACAAGAATGACATTCTCCAGAACAAAGCAAGAGAGGCCCACCATACAAAAATAGAGGTGCATTTATCTGTTGACCTTATAAGCTTGGTTTCAACTGAACATTCACTCACTATTGTGATTTTCTCAATGGGCAGGTTTTGTACCTTAATGACCAATAGAATCAAATTCCCATTCAATATTATCATCAAAAGGATCGAAGACTGTATAACTCCTACAACAGATTACATTTAAACACCTTTATAAGTGCAATGATGAACGCTCCAGTCCATGCTGACTTTATAAAATGTCATTGTGTTTACATTTGGCTCACTTATTACAGTGATGTTGGCTGCTCTGCTTTCACTTGAACACCTTCTTAAGAGACACTTGTACTACTCAGACACACTTCTTTACAAACCTCTGACTCTAGTATCATCAGACAATGAGGGGGGGGGGGGGGGGGGGGGTGTTTAGTAATACGTGTGGAATTTTTCCCTCCATTTAGAAGCAATGATCTCATGACCTGAAGCCCATACTGTTAATCAGTTATCATGAGAATTACTCAACAACTGCATATTTCAATCTGCAGCACACACCTGTGTGCACACCTGCGATCAAAAGCAGCAAACTATAGTTTCCACAAAAAAAAATAAATAAATAAAAATCACTTAATATTTCTGCAACATTTTACAACAAAGTTCCATTTGTTAACACTGGCTAAATAGATCAGTTAAGAACTAACAGAAAAATACTTCTGAAGGATTTATTAATCTTAGTCAATGTTTATTTCAACATTTGATAATACTTGGATCTGTTATTATTTTTGAATGGACCTGAGCTCACAAGAACTAACAATGAACAGTTGTATTTCATAACCAAATGTTAGCAAAGATGAATAAATACTGTAACAAATATATTGTTCAATATTAATTAAAATAAAACACAAAAAGTACCATGGTATTACCATGTTTTGGAGTATCTAGTAGTACTATTATGTAGAATAGTATCTACTACTTCCCGGTAGAGCTACTAACTGAACATACATTATTAGAGGATTAGTTCACTTTCAGAACACAGATAATGTATTCACCCCCTTGTCATCCAAGATGTTCATGTCTTTCTTCAGTCGTAAAGAAATAGTTTTTTGAGGAAAACATTTCAGGATTTCTCTCCATATAAGTTTAAACTTCCAAAATGCAGTTTAAATCTAGGAAACTCACATCTCGTTTTCGTCTTCAACTTAAAATCATCCTACAATGCTGTTTTACCTTTTTTTTTTTTTATCTTTGTTTGATCTTCACTTTGTAAACACTGGGTTGGTTCTTCTGCAGCGATGTAGGATGATTTTGAAGTTGGGGAAGAAAACGAGATGGGAGTTTTTTGACATACCCAGGGCTCCAGACTGCGACTATATTAATTTGCGAGTAAAGTTTTTGCAGAGGTCACCACTGGCGACTATATAAATTTACATGTTATAGTTATATTATATAGTTATAACTGCGGAAACATTGCTATGTAACAATACATTTACCTCAGAATGATTATTCGGCATCTATAAGCTTATCACTCAGCTAGAAAAACTATAAAAAGGAGCATTTTGCTATGTTTATGCGCTATTCCATATTATTTTTTTTTATTTAACCTGTTGTCTATATGATAAGAGGATGCAAGGAGCTGAAGATGAAATCCTATCCTATAAAATTGCATTTTACTAATGAAGAAAAACAGACTAGATGTGTGAAATGCATATGACAACATTTATATATGCATTGAGAAGGAACCCAAACTACACTTCAGTGGCCAAGTGATGCTTATGGTCCATGATACTGACACGGATTGTGTGTAATAAACAATTCTTTGTGACCGTATGTAGTTTTCAAGTTGTAAAAGATGTTTAGCTCGCACTTTAAGTGAAACTTAGTTCCCAGGACATCTACAAGATGGATTAAAATGCTGATAAAGTCAAGAAAATATTACACAAACAGTACAGCGTGACTGAAATATTAATATGTAAAAAATAAAATAAAAATAAAACACCATTATTCTGTGCCACCTAAAAAATACTTTGGCACCCAAGTTTGTTTCTTATAGGAGCCAGTGGCTCCTTATTCAATTTTTTTGTCTGGAGCCCTGATACACAGACTATGCATGTGCATTTGAGGTTAAAAAGTATATAAATTGTCAATTTGTTTAGAAAATAACCAATCGTTTCGATAGATAAGACCCTTCTTCCTTTGCTGGGATTGTTTATAGACCTTCGAAGCTGCATTTAAACTGCATTTTGGAAGTTCAACCTCGGGGGCACCATAGAAATCCACTATATGGACAGAAATTCTGAAGAAAGACAATCATCTTGGATTAACTATTAATTTAACTATTAATTTTAATTTAATTTAAGAAACACTTTTATGTAGTAAGTGACTAGTTAGTAGCATGTTATTAATAATTATAGTAATAGTTAGATTGAACTATAAATTAGTCATTTAAAAAAACATTTACAATGTTAGATATAAACTAGTGTCTACTAGTATAAATTGGCAGTAGTATCTAATAAATAATGATTTACTATTAAAGCTGAAAAAAAAAATTTGAATACAGCACCTATAGTATAACTGTTTAAAACAGTGTAAATTGTACTTTAAGTATAGGTACTATGACGAACATTTCACCTGATTAAAAGCCTAAAAATACTGGAATGGAAATGTCCACATTAAACTCTACATAAGTATTTAAAAAAGCTTTTTAAATTGACTTTTGATGCAAGGATTCTTTTAAACAGTAAAAAAAAAATCATCAAATGATACTTAAGTAGGCTACAGTAATAAAGTGCTGTTATTCAAATACTTTACAGCTCTGTCTAGTGACTACGGCCAAGTTTAGTACGTGACTAACTGAATAGACACTAGTGAATATTTGAATCCTTATTTAATAAACAGTTACACGTAAATTTGAACATTATTCTAGTCTGGTCGCTACTGGATTACTTAAAATACTAGAAACGGCTTACAAGTAACATAAAAATATAAATGTTAAATGTTAAAATAGGTTGATTCTCACCGTGAGCGGTTCACCTGAAGACTGGTTATAGTCTCCGTAGCCTATTAAATCCTCTTCGCATTCCTCAAAAGAAGAAGCTGGCGAGAGGCCGGTTGAGGACGAGTTGGACAGTTTTCTCAGCGCCAGGGACGAAGCGGGAGAGCCGCTGAGCCCGCTGTCCGAGCAGATGGACTCCTCGTCGGGGTGATGAGAGCCTGAGCAGGGTCCGCGGGGGCTCTGGTCACACTCAGTGACGCACGGCTCGCAGGTAACAACCAGTTCGGGAACAGCAATGCGAGAGCGTCTGGGGAGCTGCTCCACAGGCTCCTCAGGTTGGCTGTGGTGCTGGATATCACCCATACCCGCGCAGGGTGCCGGGGTATCGGGTGTTTTAGTCATCACGCTGCTTCTGATCTACAAGATCATTGAGGTTGTTGATGGGTTTATCCAGATTAGGGCCAAACCCAACGCGTAACCGGCTGGACTCTGCCGCACCTTGCGTGTGACGCGTCGCGCTGCTGCAGAATAAAAGCAATATTGGGCCACTATCAACGTGATCACATTCTTTGAGCCTCTGAAAATAAATAAGAACAATCGCCTGAAAGATTTAAAGTAGTCAGAAATATTCCCATACAAACAACGCTGTCTCGTCTTTCAGCCGTAGTTTAAAATGCATTATTTGCTCAATGCATACCAGACTTGCACAGCTTTGTCCCGCCCACTTTCCTTTAAAGCAACAGAGCCAAAAATGAACAGGTCAAAACACATTAAATCAGATTTATAGCGCCACCTAACCTGTGGAACAGTTAAACTGTCCCCTGTTATAAATAAGAGTCCTCTAGGTCCACAAATTCTTTGGTTTTTCAGCATTTCTATGTATTTGAACCCTTTCCAACAATGACTATGATTTTGAGATTTATTTTATCACACTGAGGGACTCATATGCAACTATTACAAAATGTTTAAATGCTCACTGATTCATAAGAAAAAACAATGCATTAAGAGCTGAATTTGAAAATCTGGGTAAATGTAACTTATTTTATCTTCTGGGGAACATGTATCTTCTGTAGCTTCTAAAGGGCAGTACTAAATGAAAAAAACAACAGATATTAAGGCAAAATAAGAAAAATGTACACATCTTCATTCTGTTCAAAAGTTTTCACCCCTGGTTCTTAATGCATCATAATTCCTTCTGGAGCATCAGTGAGCGTTTGAAGCTTCTGTAATGTTGTATATGGGTCCCTCGGTGTGAAGAAAATGGATCTCAAATCATACAGTCATTGATGGAAAAGGTTCAAATACACAAAAATGCTGGAAAACCAAATAATTTGTGGGACCTTAAGGATTTTTCTGAAGAACAGCAGGTGGTTTAACTGTTCAAGACAAACAAGGGTCTCATGAACAAAAAAAAAAAAAAAACAGCTGTGGATTATTCAGGTAACAAGATAGTATTAAGAATCAAGTGTATGTAAACTTTTTAACAAGTTAAATTTATAAAAAATTACCCTATTTTCTTTTGTGGACTATACATAAACATCTTTTATGTGAAATATCTTATTCAGGTCAGTACTAAATAAAAAATAATAAAATAAAATAATTAACATTTTGCAGATTCTACAAATCTTTTACTTCAACTGTAGATGCCAAGAAATGTTTAAAACTTCTGGCCTCAATATCACAGTTAAAGACAAATTTAATGCATTTAAATACAAGATTTTGGTGGGGTCACATTAAAAAAAAAATAAGAGACAGGCTTCATGAAAAATGAAAATGAAAAAAAAAAAAAAAAAAAAACTAAATTACCACATTTGATGCAAAGTTAGATAACAAAATACATCTCTGCACCATGTACATCTTTACATTTATGTATTTAGCAGATGCTTACTAAGCAACTTGCATAAAGACATATTTTAGTGATGGGAACAATAACCTGTATGAATAAAATGCATATCACATTCTGTTATGCACAGTGATAGAAGATATTATTCCAGAGTGTCTGTAAAGAAGACATGAACTGCAAAATCCTTTTATATAAAAAGCTTTGTTTTTCTGTATCTCACAAAAACAAAATATAAGATCAACTAAAACAGACATTAACGTACACACTAATCACAAATATATATTAAAAAAAAAAAAAACAACAACGGTCAAACAAACACTACTTCATAAAATGTACACAGGAATGTTTAAAAACAATATATCCTGAGGTCATACTTTCGGACACTTCTGGTTTACTTCAAGTCTGATATGGCAACAGTCTCAAGAGCCCCTTCACAAAGCTGGCGTAATTGCATTTTGAGTCAAGCCCAAAAGTTACATTAGGGATAAAGAAAACAAACGGCATTCGAGTCTCATTAGTATAAATGACTACAATACAGACAAGTCTGTACACAGTGTTTGAAAGAAATGATTGTCTCAGTCTTTGTGCAAAAAGCCTTAATCAACATCTGAATCTACTGAGATTAGTGTCCCGTGTCAAGATCCCGCATGTAGTCCTGCAGGGCCTGGAGTCGAGCGTCAATCTCTGACAGGTCAGCACCCGTGTCAATAGATGTGTCTGAGTAGGAAAAATACACTTGGATTACATGTATATAGGCCATTCTAAAGAACTGGTTCAAAGTCAAGAGTTCAAGAGTTGGAAACGTCTTTAAAAAAATCCACAAGTTTTGTATGCATGCATGCAAATTGTATAATATTCAAGCTACACATTTCTAGCCATTGTGGAGTTAATTCTCATATTGTATTTTCAGAAAGTTTTGGAATATTTGTCCTCTCCTCAAATTTGTCACTACACAAACACAGTAATATATCATTTATTTAAAAGGGTTATATTGATCTGTTAAGATTTTCCTTACATCTTCCTTGTGAATATATTTTAAATCCAAATTTTCTTTGTAAAAGGCAATAAGTTGATCATACCGATTTCAAACTTAAGCATTCATTAGTTTGAATATACACTGAACCAAAGACTATCCAAACATCTTAGTTGATAATTCAGTATATTTTATATTTGACAAAACATCCCATGTTTCAGTCATGACTGCTCATTTTTGGTAGTGACAGTAATATTTTGGTATATTAGACCACACCACATTACAGAATTTTAACACGCATACTAAAACGCTACTAATATGTACTAAAATACTACAAATTTGCATAACTCTACTAAAATTGTGTTTATTTCCACCTAATAAAACTCCACCTTTTGTCTACCTCTTTTACCGAAACTCTTTCAAAGGTTTCGGTAGTGGCAATTTTAGATTCTATTGAACCTAGCTCAAAGATGCTAATCAGCACATGTTAGCTAGGACATAAAAACTAAATGTTATGGAATAACTCCCGAAAAAGAGTAGAAAAAAAATGGCATTCGGTAGTGACATTATTTAATGTTACACACAGATTTTTTTACAAGCTTCATAATTTATAAAGAAAATATGAAAAAAATATTTTTTTTTAATTAAAAACTTCACTTCTTAAAAAAAAAAAAAAAAATAATAATAATAATAATAATTCAAAAAGACATTTATAAAAACAACAATGGAAAAAAAATGCAAAATATTTTTCAGTATCATTTTAGGGTTTAGGACAGCCACCTGCCGAAGTTTACTGGTTTAAGGGACTTTCATATACATAAATAATAAAAAATGAAGAGGAAATCATGCATTACCTGCTGCTCTCATTCTTTGGGCCGGGGTGCTACACAATGGTTTTTTGTTGATGTGTCTTGCTCTGGACTACATGAAAAAAAATGGAGGATCTTAAATGCTCCGAGACTTAATATTTACAAAAACGCACACAAGAACAACCTCATGTTTCATATTGTTACTCACCACAGCAGGACCATTATATGCCAGTTTCCTTCCTCTGCAAAAAATAAATACATAAATATTATCAGTCTAATTTCCTATGAGTTTATCAGTTAATTAGCTAATTTGATATTAGTAACTAAGAGAACACAATTTTTATTTTTTAAAGTTACTTACACTCACCAATGCAGCATTTATTAAATCAAAACCAGTAAAATAGTAGTACTGTAAAATAATGTTACAATTTAAAATAACTATTTAAAACATTGATGTTAAAATTGTATTTATTTCTACAGTCTTAAGTCTCACATGATACTTCATAATCATTCTAATATGCTGATTTGATGCTCAAGCAAAAAATGTTATTTTTATTACTAATGTTGAAGATTGCCGTTCAAAATTTTTGTGCAAACCATGATACAGTTTTTAAGAACAAAATAGCATTTATTTAAAATACAGTATTATGTTTTTGCAACAAAATAATTTGTCATGTTTGATGCATTTATTATTGCATCCCTGCTGAATAGATATGAACAGGCCAGATTTAAATTGTCATGTAATCTTTAATTATATCTTTCTAGGTGCAAAAAATCCTCTTGAGTAATATAATATTATAGGCAGATTGCAAAAAATGCAGTAGAAGTGTATGCTTCTCTGCACCTTGTTATTTGCCAGGTGTGATCTGATGAAATAATTAATCAGCCAGCTGACATCACAACAATACTTGAATAAGCAACCTTGTTTTGTTTATGGACTTGCCGGCTATTTAGAGGCTTTGCAAGCTCTTCAAACTCAGCTACTGATCCTTCTGAAGAGCACCGACTCCTCCTGCTCTCCACAGACACACTTCTCCCCCGGCCAGCACTTCCTGCTCTCATCAGCTGAGGAACGGGCTCTCTGGAGCGTGAACGCCCTCTTTCCATCAGAGACGGTGAAGCCAACATGTCCCTTCTAATCTTCCTCTGACTGTTGGAAACAAAGGCAGCCCTCATGTAAATCTGTGAAAGCAGAAAATGGGTCCAGTTGCCTACAAATAAATTCTACCAGACTATTATCATTCTCTTATCAGCCTGATCCCAAAAGTCACAGACTTCTTTTTCTTGCACTGATGTGGAGGAGGATGAACCATTTGAGAAAATGAATTCATGCAAGGGACAAAAAGAGCATACAGTTCACACCTTTCATAGTAAACCGTATTCCTGCTCACAGACAGGGCAATGCTTGTAGGAAAAAAGACAACAAATAAAACACAAAAGAGCAGAAATGCAACTGGAAAAGTCATTAAAACTTATACTGTGAAAGATGAAAGTGTCTTACTTCTTCATCTCTGCCTCTTTTTGCCGTCGTTGTCGGTCTTGAATGTAGGCCGTAGGGTCAAACCGAGACACCCGCGACCCTTTCACAAGAGAAACCAAGACTAAAAACAGAACCTCTACCAAAGTATAAGCCTGAATTTGTATAAATTAATTAATTAAAATTAAATTAATTCATGAAATTGTATAAATTAACAGTTTTATTTTAGCAAGGATGCTTTACATTGACCAAAAGTGATGATAAAAACATTAATGTTACAAAAGATTTCCATTTCAGATAAATGCTGTTCTTCTGAAATTTCTATTCATAAAAGAAAAGTAAAGCATTCTACTCGGCAATACATTTTTTGAGCAGCAAATCAAAATATTAGAATGATTTCTAAAGGATCATGTGACTGGAGTAATGATGCTAAAAATTTAGATTTGAAATCACAGGAATAAACTACATTTTAAAATAGATTCAAATAGAAAACCGTAAAACCATTTCAAAATTGTTTTTGCTCTACTCTAGGTCAAATAAATGCAGACTTGGTGAGCAGAAGAGACTTCTACAAAAAAACATCACAAATCTTTTGACTGGTAGTGTATTTAAAAGCTTTCTCTCGCAATTGTATCGTTGGGTAATTAAACTGTATATAAACTGCGGGCATCAGGGAGCCGCTATTAATATGCAGGGCACTGAAATCATTAGATGTTTGTCAGTGGTGCTTAGGATCTGCAAATCATTTGTCATCTTCCTATCAGTCATCTCTCCTTACTCTGTTTGTGTGTTAAGTGAAATGTTATGTACTGTAATGTAACAGCAAGCAGCAAATCATGTCCCTTTAGTGGTATCATAGAACACGTTATGAGTTTTCCATTCCTTTTCAAATACGGATTCACTATTCGGGCACATCCCTACCTCAACCTTTGTTTCTTGACTCTGACCATAAAGATATAGGGCATCATTCATGAAACTTGCGCAAGTATATGAGTAAGTTCAGAGTAATGTGTGCGTAAAACAGACCTTTACGAAAACTCTCATCCGGATTCACAAACGCTTTGTAAAAGTCAGATTTGATAGTTAAACGTGTATGTTAATGGATTCCAATTATTCGTAAATAGGGCGCACATTCACAATTAGCATAATCCTCACCTATGAATTACAGCTATGCAAAATGCATGTGCAGGAACGCAGTGAAATATCTGGTCTATTTTCTCAGGCTTGGCTCCAGTATTCTGCATAAAAGCTAAATATATGATTAGGCCAGATGCCTAACAACAAATATTCAACAACGTGCATTCACCAAAGAGACTTTAGCCAGCTGAAAAATGTCAAGCGCTCTTCTTAAAATGACCAGCTGGTGGCGCTTGAAAATGCTGCGGTCGCACGCGCTTTTCCAGCTGAGAAGCTTTGGTTGCTATGATTTGGAATATCCAAATCCAAAATATTAAAAAGCAGTAATATTGACTTCTCAACTGTTGTAGGATGGTTGGTCGGTATTTGTCCCGCCCTCCTCCATTTATGGCTGGGTAAATGTGACAGCGATGAGCACTGTGTTTTATAGTTATCAACTCAGCTATAAAAAAAAAATAAATAAATAAATGCATAAAAGAGGGCAAGACAAATGAGCTTGTAACCATTATGGCAGTGCATCAAAATTAAGTGTCATCAGTTTGCTAAAAAGAACACAACGTTTTACGCACCATTTACATTTGGTAGGGAGCAGGTGTACATTTCTTTCGTACCAACTAACATTTTCAAAAGTTTACGTCAGAATGGCTTTACGAACGATTTACACAAAAAATCGTTCTGCTCCTGTTTCATGAATTAGGCCCGTTGTGTTTATCTACACAAATTTCACCTGTTGGAGATGGTGAGGGTCTTGTGATGCAATTCCGAGACCCTGATGAGTCTGCCCTCCTAATTCTCTCCTCTGACCTCCGAGCCCTGTCCTCCATCCTCTCCCTCGACCCCGAGCGCGCTCTTACCCCCACACGGGTCAAACTGCGCTCTCTGGATAAAGACCGATAAACCTCCCCATCGCCCCTAAGTCCACTTCGGCCAGACATGACTGGAGTCGCTCGACTGTTGAAGTAGGAAGAATGAGAAGATTAACACATGCTCAAAAAATGTAAATATGTGACCCTGGACCACAAAATATAAGGGTCAGTTCTTTGAAATTTAGCTTTATACATCATCTGGTCTTTCCATCGATGTAAGGTTTGTTTGGATAAGACAATATTTGGCCGAGATACAACTATTTGAATATCTGGAATCTGAGTGTGCAAATAAAAATATTGAGAAAATCGCCTCTAAAGTTGTCCAAATGAAGTTCTTAGCAATGCATATTACTAATCAAAGTATCTTCATGGAATATAATCTTTACTCAATCATTTTGACCCATACAATGTATTTATATCTACTGCCACAAATATACTCATGCAACTTAAGACTGGTTTTGTGGTCCAGGGTCACATATAAACAATAAAAATATCACAGACGGCAAATAATGAAACCTACCCGCGTCGTAACAAGGCCAGCTCAGTGGTCAGACTTTTAACACGTATCCGTAGAGCCCGTTCTGATGCCCTGAGTTCCTCCAACTGCCAACAAGAGTGAATTTGAACATTTATGTGGCTGCTAATGACTATGCATGAGTGTTTTACATTGCCAGCTTGTCTAATTCATGATGAAACACTAATCTCCTTAAACACACCTGTTCCAGAAGGAGGCGCTGTTCTTGGCTCCTCTTGCTTGCAGAGCGCTGGCTTTTTGCCCTTTCCTTCAGCAGCTGTTCCTCCAAGCTGCGTACAGCCTCTCTGAGCCCACGAGCCCCAGGAGTAGAACCAGCCCCTACCATCTGTAGACGATCCAGAGCCTTGGCCAAGGCCTCTTTTTCATCTCTCACCAAAGCCAACCTGGGGACATAACGTTCGCTTTTTTACTCAATGTGGGAGAAATATTTAAATAAGCTACAACAATGTATAGGATTTTCTTTCTTCTATTGTGCTGACTGTGTCCTGTGCACCTGCCTGCAGCTAACTAGGTGTGCAAAAGGTGTTTTGAAAGCACTGAAAATAATATCAACATTAGGTATATATTTCATAAGGATATAACTGACTCTGTACGGAGTTTGCGCGTTTCCTGGTCTGATACTTTGTGGTCTCCTCTCAGTCCCAGTGTTTTCAGCTCTGCCCTCAGAGCTCTGATCTCTCTTTGAAGCTCTGCCGGATCTGGTTTGCCAAGATACGGAAGTGGAAGTGGATAGTGTATCCTACAAAAATAAAAGTTTTTTAAGACTTACTCACGTAAGACAGCTAAAACAAACTGAGTGATTAAAATGGCACAGACCTGTCAAACTCCACAGTGTAGATAAGAATGAGGTATCGTTTAGCACTGAGCGCAGGAGACTGTGGCTGAGCACGAGGTCGGCCGACTACACCTGCCTTTCTGTTCCGCAGAAGCTCGAGGTCAGAATAGGTCAAGAGGTCAAGGGTCACTGATTCACTGGACTGCAAAAGAAAATTAAGAGGAAATACGTTTTTTTTTTGTTTTTTTTTAATGATTATTAACATAAAAGTCTGGTCATTTTTTCTTGTCAATAAATCAAGTGCATAATAGGATTGCCAAATAAATCAAAATAAAACTGAAACAGCAAGTTGATTTTAAAATAAAAATAAAGATACATAAAATGACATGCATATCTGTTGCTTTTACAGTTTGCATATAGCGCAGAAATTGAAGATTGGATTTATATCCGTTTTTGCAGAGACACATTTATGTGGCCGAGAGACACATTTATGTGGCCAAGTGTCCATGTATTAATTTCATCAAATCACAATTAATAAAAACACAAGTGACCAGGTGTAAACAGGCCCTCATAACGTACATTTAGGAACACAAACAACCCAAACTTGTAATAAGAACTTGAGAAGCACTTATAAGCCAATTGTTGTTTTTCATTGTCTAAAATTAAGAAATTAAAATATTAAAATTACATTTTAGTACTGGAATTTTACAGTATTGAAATAGTACTAAATAGTATTATTTATCTTATAGTTTAATATTACACTAGAAATATTTTCTTTCGCAATATAATAACATATTATATATATATATAATTAATTTAATGTCAATATTAAATATTAATTATATTTTATAACCATATTGATATATAACAACAAGGCCAAATAGTGCAGCCATACAAATGAGTAAAAAATTTTTTTCTTAAATCAGACAAAAATAAAATAAATAGGAAAATAAAAAATTAATTAATTAATCTTGACAAGCTTTAAGAATCAAGACACTATATTAAATATACTACTAGTCAAAAGTTTTTGAAGTCTCTTCTGCTCACCAAGCCTGCATTTATTGATCCATAATACAGCAAAAGCAGAATATTGTGAAATATTTTAACTATTTAAAATAACTGCTTTCTATTTGAATACATTTTAAAATGTAATTTATTCCTGTGATCAAAGCTACATTTTCAGCATCATTACTCCATTATTTAGTGTCACATGATCCTTCCTTTTTTTATTGTTATCATCAATATTTAAAACAGTTAAACATTTTTTTCAGGATTCTTTGATGAATAGAAAGATCCAAAGATCAGTAGTAAATAGTAAAAATATTTAAAATTTATACAGTTTTGGCTGTATTTTGAATCTAATAAATGCCGACTTACTGTGCAAAAACATTTGACTGGTAGTGTAGGATTTTTAGGGCTTGTATTTTTTGGACTCACCTTGTTGACAGCAGACTCAAGCATGCTGCAGAATACTGGAAACTGTTTAAAATTCCCAGTTTTCCGGGTCAGGTCCTCAATATCTAATTACAAAAAAAAGAAATAAGGTTGTAATGACATAAAACAACATTTAATTTGAGCAAAAATTATCAGTTTTAAAAGCTCATCTTACAGGCAGGATCAAACTCTCCTCTCCACTGGTCCGCTGTAACAACATCTGAAATCTCTACAATTAGTAACTTCTCCGCCAGCTCGACCTTGACCGCAAACTCAGATCCCCGAAATTTCATTTCTTCCTGCACAAGTGTGCCAACCTCCATTGCTTGCCACTGACAGCCTGGAGGAATCGTTGCACATTACAGCCGTGTTACACATAGACAAATACTGCAGACAGATATACAATACAGACACATTTTATTTTAAACCAGAGCTCAAATATTGAAAACAATAATATTGTGTTATCAGATCAAAACAGTCATTTTAACCAGACAGTTTGCAGCTGCACAAGGTTTGCAGTGATTATTTTAATGTTGTTCATGTCAAACACACACAGAGCTGTCCAATACAAATGTCAACTTCTTCTCAGCCATGACACAGGCAGGATTTGGGTCATGAACCATTTCAGTGAACGAGACTCTTATTTCTTTACACTTCACTGAATTTCTTTGTATCATAGACACATAGTGGCTGTAACCTCATTTATTCGTGAATTAGTATGCAACACAAGTTGCAAACTACTAAGCATCTCAGCATGTCAGCTAAAAACTGATGAAGGACTTGCTAACCCTCAAGATTTCCCAGAAGACATAGGGATAGTCACGATGTAACACTATAAAATCAATCCCATGAATAATAAAGACATCTTACGTCATGGTTTTGAAGTGCACAGAGGAAGACGAGAGTAGAGAATGATACATATGCGTAAGTTACTGTTACGACAGATGAATCTCAGACCATACACAACTAACGTTAGCACGCTAGCAACATACCCGTTATTGGTGGAAATGTGTTAGGAAGCCACGAGCTGTTCGATTAAAACTCTACATTTAAAACGTCGATGAAATAACTGTCAAAGCGAGAAACCAGATTAAAATATCTCCTTTGCTAATTTATCGACAGCATGTTCAGTAAAGTGGTCGTTACTGAGATCGAACAACTGAAAACAGCGGCTCAATGACCGGGAATTTAAAACTCCCGCCCACAAGTGTTTACATTGGTCAGCTCGTGTAGATGTTGATATTCTATTGGCTGGACTGCGTGTCAATCAAAAGGAAAGCTTTTCATTGTTGCAACGCCCTTAGGCAACTCTTCACGCCCATAAAAGTGATTCTTAGGAGCATCAGTTTAAGTATTATTTATATATTTGAAGCATTTTTATGTTGACTTTGATTGTCCAGAATATTTCATCTTATTTTTCTTTATTTTATAGGCCTAGACTCGTTGTGGGTTTTATATTAATGACAAAAACATTGACAACATAAGCTTTTGCATAAACTTAGCCTACTTTTGTTTACTGGTAAGCTTAAGCTTCATACACGTTAATACATGTAAACATTTACCTTACATTTACATTTAGCCATTTGGCAGACGCTGTTATCCAAAGCGACTTACAGTTGGGAGGACATAGAGCGATTCTTCTTAAGGAGACAAACAGACACAGGCAGTGCTCATAATACCAGATTTCAAGTGTTGCTACAAACATGTACAAGCTAAGAAAGGGGAGGAAAAAAATAGGGTTTTTTTTAATGGTAAAACCAAATAGAGTCGAAAGAGATGAGTTTTAAGCTGTCGCTTGAAGCTTGTCAGGGAATCAGCATTCCGGGTAGGAGTAGGAAGATTCCACTAGCCAGGAACAGTAAAAGAAAATGTTCTGGATAGTGATTTCGCACTTCTCTGTGATGGTACCACGAGGCGTCGCTCACTAGCAGATCTCAGACTTCTGGAGGGGGTGTAGATTCGCAATAGCGAGCGACTTTAATGTCAATTGTAAACCACGCTTTAATGTCTTTAAGCACAAAACGAATTTACATTTAGCTACAATCTCAAGCCTGTTGATAAGAAAGCGATTGAAACATCCAGAGTATGTACACGTTTTTTTTTCTTTCATTATAGTCTTACCCCTGGTTTCACAGACAAGGCTTAAGCCTAGTCACAGACTAAAATGTAAGTCTGAGCTGTTTTCAACAACAACAAATAATTCACTGATTGATCTTAAAATATATCAGTGCCTTTTTTTTGTCTCAAGATGCACACCAGTAATGTTTTTTTTTCTAAACACGTTTATAAAAATTACTTAAATGTCCTAATTGAACTATGGCCTAAGTCCTGTCTGTGAAACTGGGCCATAGTCTTTATATTTAATCATAGTCTTTAAGCCACAAGAGGGAACTATTGCTCTATTGGAGCATAATGCTAGCAACATCAAGGTCACAAGTTGGAGTCAAATATAATGAAAATATAAAGAGGCAGTTCTAAAATAAGTCACAGCTTTTTCATCACAGTATTAAAACAAATATCACAACTTTTTTTACAAAACTTGAGAGTATTGAGAAAAGAATACAGTAGCTTATAAATAACATGAATTCACTGGCATTTACATTGGCATAATTTGCATATGCATGGTCCATGCAACACTGAGGTCTATCTACTGGAGCTATACATTTGTGTGACATGCTGACTGGGGCTTGTAGCCCGCTGCGTTTTTAACAACACAATTATTCTGAACAAAGTTAGGGGCTGGGAGGTAATCATCCTGCATTTCCAGTGTAAGATCAGACATCTGAGCAGCACCAACTAGTTCTGGCATGGTCATATTATACGAAGGGTTTTCAATAATTGTGATGAGCTTCTCAACAGAACAGTATGAGGCATCAACTGGGGATTCACAAATGTTCTGGTTGAAATGTTTGGAGTTAGAGCTGATGGGATCAGGGCCATGTAGATTTTCTGACATCGCAGGATGCTCTACACTGTGGGCCTCTTGGATCTCACACTTAATATACCCATCAGTTAGTATCTGGGTGCAATAGATGCCCTGCAAACAACAAACATTTGATGACCAGTTAACTGGTTTGCCACTGGTTACACATTAGAGATCTAGTGGTGACCCAGCATGGTAGCTTGGTAAGCCTATTTATTCATCCAATAATTTACACACAGAAAAAGTTTTGTTTTGTAACTGAACCATTATTAATGTGGTCTGGGTAACTTTGCATTGTCTTGCATTGTTTTTGAGCATATACAGTTGAAGACAAAATTATAAGCCCCTTATAAAATATTTCTTTTTTTTTTCAAATAACTCCCAAATGTTGTTTAACAGAAAGACGATTTTATCAACACAGCATTGTTAAACATAATACTTTATTCGGGAAGCTTTTAGGGTTTGTAATACAAATAGAAATAAATGTATAACCAAGAATTTTAAAATGTCTACTGGTCAAAATGATTAGCACTCTGATGTTAATAGTCAATAGTGTATCCCTTTTGCTTGATAACAGCCTTTAGTCGTTTGCTGTAGTTCTCCACAAGTTTCAAGCATGTCCTTAGCAATTCTCTCAAGCTCTTCCAGATTTGTTGGTCTTAGTGTGCCCCACAGATTTTCTATTGGATTTAAGTCTGGGCTTTGTGTTGTTAATGACTTATTGTTAGCTTCTGATTCTGGTTCTCTCTCGATTCTTATTTTGTTGGATCTCAGTTCAGCCTTCGACACTGTTGACCACATGGTTTTGTTTAATCGACTGGAAACTGTCTTTGGTGTATCTGGGACTGTCTTAGACTGGATTAGGTCATATTTTATGGGTCGCAGTCAATTTGTCTATATGAATGGTTTTAGATCTGGTGTGGAGACTGTGTGCACAGGTGTCCGACAGGGCTCAGTTCTTGGTCCCCTGCGTTTTAGCATGTATATCTATCCTCTTGGCCAGCTATTAAGATCTCTTAAACTCAGCTATCACTTTTATGCTGATGATACTCAGATCTATATACATTCTTAACCTGGTCAACTTGTGGACGTTTCTTATCTTTCCAACTGTATTTCGAAGATTAAGCTGTGGATGTCTGATAATTTTCTGTGTCTCAATAGCTCTAAAACTGAAGTCATGCTTCTTGGCTCTCCCCATCAACTGCGTAATGCTGATTCTATAGAGCTGTCAGTGGATTGTGTTGCCTTAGAGCTACAAAGTAAGGTAAAAAACCTTGGTGTTATTTTTGATGCCACTTTGTCGTTTGACCCTTTTGTACAGAACACAGTAAAGACATCCCTTTTTCATCTTAGAAATATTGCCTATGTTGCCCTTTTTTTGTTGCTGAAAGATTGATTAATTCTTTTGTTTTCTCACGAATTGATTATTGCAATGCTCTCCTTGCTGGAGTGTCCAAATCCTCTCTTAACAAATTGCAATATTTGCAGAATTCAGCAGCTAGAATCTTAACTGGGTCTAGGGCTGGTGATCATATAACTCCTGTCTTGGAGACATTACACTGGCTCCCTGTTAAATATCGCATAGATTTTAAAGTCCTAATGCTTACATATGAAAGTGAAAGTGACGAGACGTGAGGCCAAGTATGGTGACCCATACTAGGAATTTGTGCTCTGCATTTAACCCATCCAAGTGCACACACACAGTAGTGAACACACACACAGTGAACATACACCCGGAGCAGTGGGCAGCCATTGCATTGCTGCGGCGCCCGGGGAGCAGTTGGGGGTTCGGTGCCTTGCTCAAGGGTCTCACCTCAGTCGTGGTATTGAGGGTGGAGAGAGCGCTGATTAATCACTCACCCCACCGACAATCCCTGCCGGACCTGGGACTCGAACCTGCAACCTTTTGATTACAAGTCAGACTCCCTAACCATTAGGCCACGGCTGCCCCCAGTCAATATAAGGCCCTGCATGGTCTTGCGCCACAGTATTTGGCAGACCTCCTAATACCCTACACGCCGTCCCGTAATTTACGATCATCTCAACATAATTTTTTAGTTGTTCCTAAGACACGGTTGCGATCTAGAGGTGACAGGGCTTTTTCAACTTATGCTCCAAAATTGTGGAATTCTCTTCCAGCTGACATCAGGGATGCTAATTCTTTATCGGTTTTTAAAACCTCTCTTAAAACATTCTACTGTGCAGGGCTCTAATGACTGTCTTCGTTGAGACATCAATTCCAGACTTGGCTAGGTCATTCACTAGTGTCTTGGCAGTTGTTCTTGGGTCTTTAGAAACCTCTCACTAGTTTTCTTTCCAAAGTTTTTGAAATCTTTTGCTTCCTGCCTCTGCCCCTCTTGTTCTCCACTGTGTTGGTCTCTTTAAACTTCTTGATAATGCATCTCACTGCAGTTCTTGACACTTGAAAACGCTTTGATAAACGTGTGTATCCTTCTCCATCTTTATGAGCATTAACAATTCTTTCTCTCAAGTCCGAACTAATTTCTTTTGTCTTTGCCATGATGACAGTGCATATTATTTTACTAGTTGTTTCGCAAGATACTAATCCTCAGCTTAAAGAGCAATTTAAAGGCTTAACTAGGTTAATTAGGTTAATCAGACAAATTAGCTTAATTTGGCAAGTCACTGGACAACAGTGGTTTGTTATATAGCTAATCAAACTAATAATTTCTTAAGGGGTAATAAATAAAATAAATAAATAAAATTACCTTAGCAGTTTTTTATTTATTTATTTTTTAATACTCTAGAAGAAAAAAATTATAGGAAATAACGTGAAAACATTCTCTTGCTTTGTTAAACATCACTTGGGAAATATTCTAAAAAAAAATGTAAAATTTCACAGGGGGGCTAACAATTTTGTCTTCAACTGTAGGTATGCAACATACCCATAATGGAATCTGCCTAATTTGATCATTTTACCAACTGACAGATTCATTTGCACACATTCTTTGATAACCAGATTCATTTTGCTATAATCACTATGACCAAGTATATGGTTTGTTGCGTTTTATTGTTAGGATTTAAAGGGAATACAAATTCTGTCATTAATTACTCACCCTTATGTCGTTCCAAACCCTTAAGTCCTTTGTTTATATTTGGAATGCAAATTAAGATATTTTTGATGAAATCTGAGAGCTTTCTGATCCTACATAGACAGCAACACAACTGACATGTTCAAGGCCCAGAAAGGTAGTAAGGACATTGTTAAAATAGTCCATGTGATATCAGTGGTTCAACTGCAATGTTATGAAGCTACAAGAATATGTGTTGTGTATGTTTTTCATAGCACCTTTCTGAGCTTTGAACATGTCAGTTGCGTTGCTGTCTATGCAGGGTCAGAAAGCTCTTGGATTTCATCAAAAATATTTTCATTTTCTTACGGGTTTGGAACGACATGAGGGTGAGCAAATGACTTAATAATTTTCATTGTTGGGTGAATTAACCCTTTAACCCTTTAGTTTATTCCCTCTTGTGTGAGAGAGAATGAAAACACAACTACAAACTATGTTTGGCTTGTGCCCCACATACATGCAGATGATAATAATTGATAAAAAAAAAACATCTAGTAGGAAAGTTATAAAGGTAAGTTATAAGAAGGCTGAAGAAACACTGATTACTCACCTTTGTAATCCATTTCCCTGCAAGTTTTGGTTTAGGAATATCTGGATACAGTAGTTTCTTTACCCTGAAAGATTTTTAAGAGTGACATTTTAATTGCACATGAAAATATTTTAATATGAAAAAAAATAAGAAAATGTCCTTACCATTTCCTTTTCCTGTAGCATAGGACTGTGATGATAATGAAGACAATGGCTGCTGAACAGCAACCCACAAGAGTGGCTGCAATCACCTGGTCACCTATGAAGATCAAATGTTTTCACATTTGTATATTTACCAATTTGAAATTAATTTAAATATAATAAAGAGTTCAATCAGGGGGTTCCAATTGTAAATATAGGCGCAAGCAGCAATTAAGGGGGTTAAGCACTACAAAAGCAAGCATCAGACCAGCTGCAGCAATGAGTAATAGAAGATGGTTTTAGTCAAAATGGTTAAAAAATTATAAATACAACCACTAATAATATAATTTATTGGCTTACCACTTTTGACCAATAGGTGGCACTGTTGTAAAATCTATGCGGTGTGTTCAGTTTGAGGCAGTGTTGGGGAAAGTTACTTTTCAAAGTAATGCATTACAATATTGCGTTACTCCCTAAAAAAGTAACTAATTGCGTTACTTAGTTACTTTTTATGGAAAGTAATGCGTTACATTACTTTAGCTTTACTTTTTAAATCTGGGCAGGGTTTGATTGTTTTTAATAATGAAAATTAATAAACGTAAGGCTGAAGGAAAAGGATTCACGTCTGTACAGTAGAACTGTAGAAAAAGGAAGTTCAACACTCTTCAGCAATGAGAAAAATGAAGCACAAATGTTAATCTAAAGTATGTTTTGCTTATTAGTATGGTTAAATTGGATCAAAAAAGGTCAGCAGCAAAGTCATTGGTTAATAAAATGGGATTAAATACATAAAGGAAACAAAAAGTAACTGGCGTTTCTTTTTTGAAAAAGTAACTTAGATGTTTTCTTGTAAATTAAAAAGTAATGCGTTACTTTACTAGTTACTTGAAAAAAGTAATATTACGTAACTTGAGTTACTTGTAATGCATTACCCCCAACACTGGTATGAGGTGGTAATGGAACAAAGTTTGGTGTCAATACGTCAAAGCTTTGCAGAGGGATGGGTATTGGGGGCAGCCGTGGCCTAATGGTTAGGGAGTCGGACTTGTAATCAAAAGGTTGCAGGTTCGAGTCCCAGGTCCGGCAGGGATTGTCGGTGGGGTGAGTGATTAATCAGCACTCTCTCCATCGTCAATACCACGACTGAGGTGAGACCCTTGAGCAAGGCACCGAACCCCCAACTGCTCCCCGGGCGCTGCAGCAATGCAATGGCTGCCCACTGCTCCGGGTGTATGTTCACGGTGTGTGTGTGTGTTCACTACTGTGTGTGTGCACTTGGATGGGTTAAATGCAGAGCACAAATTCCTAGTATGGGTCACCATACTTGGCCTCACGTCTCTTCACTTTCACTTTCACTTTTTCACACTTGTTAAGGTTTTAACGGCATGGGTATCGTTAAGGTTTTAATCCTAACCAATGCGTATCATATGCTAACCAAAGTATTCTGCATATAAATAGTATGCCAAATAGAAACAGAAACTCGCTTTAATGAGATCCTGTTGACACATCGGATTTTCTGTTCACATTCAAGACATAAACTGTGTTTAAGTGAATACTCTCCAAGCCGGCCACTTTGACATATTTGTGTGTGTATTTGATCGTTTGGACGTGCACCCGAAGCGCAAAGTGTAATTTTCTTGTCTGTTTTGAAGCATGCAGCGTGCCGAACAGCATCTTTTGCACGGATTATTGTGATTCAATTTTTTTTTTTTTTCAAACATGTACAGTAATTTAGCAACACTAAAAATGCATTTTGAAACACTCACCACTTGAGCTAAAGTAACATTTTAGGATAGAAGGAATGTGCACCGCTGTGAAGGTCAAGAAGTTGAAAGAAAAGTTTTACCTCATAACTTCTTTTTTATGATGCTTGTAAGTCAACATTGAAATCAAACAATAAAATTGGCTTAATATCACAGCCAGTCCTAAAGTGTAAGCAGACATTTAATTGTTTAGTTCTGTCCTCTATCATTAGTTAAACAGGGCTTTATTATTGTTTGCGCTCTGTGTGCTCCTCGGCGTGAGCGCAATCTCTCTTCTTCAGAGATATAGTCACAGACGCAGTCTGGCATCATTCCAGCAAATTTGTTGATGCATTAAACAATACTGTTATACTATTTTGTTTATTAACACAAAATCCACAACTTTTTGACAGCATGGTCTGAAGATGATCTAATTTGGTAAAAATCAGACCAACAGTCTAAGAGGAGTTAAAAAAAATAGGTTTTCAAAATAATTCAAAATGGCAAACAGGAAGTTTGGCTGACTATGGCAAAATTGGTATCTATGTTCTCGGCATAACCCAAAGAACATAATGAGATCACTTTTATTACAATAGGCCAACTTAAATTTTATAAGGATTTTTTTGCCTTTGCCCCCAAACTTTTTGAGTTCTGTCAGATCATGGTGCTGAAAGTTTCATAACGACACGACAATGCATTTGACGACAAAATTCAAAATTGGCTGACATGGGAAAATTTGGTATGGTTCGACTCTGCATGCTTCACCGAATCTAAAGAGAACAGTTTTAATTTTTGGCCAAAACATTCAGAAGTTATAACCCATCTTTCATATCTCTTGACCACTAGGTGGTGCTGCTCTGAAACTGTGCAGGTAGCCTCAGGTCATGATTGTTATAACACACACTAAGTTTGATCTCAATACCCCAAACACATTCATTTTTGCGTGCTCTTTGTCAAATTTGTTTGAGTGTTATTTAAGAATGGTTTGACTAAACTTGAATTCCATAAATTTTTGCCAGCATGGTCTAAAGATGATCTGAGCCAATTTTGGTGAACCATCTAAGACAAGTTTGAAAAAGTAGGTTTTTAAAATATTAAAAATAGTGAATAAACTTGACCATTACAAATTTTACATTTTGGTGTTCATTTGACTCGGCATGAGCCAAGAATTCAGAGGAAAAAGAGACTGCTCTCTATCTGTGTGCCAAATTTCATAACATTGCTGCAAGCAGTTCTATTCGCTGTCATAAACTCAAGAATGTAAGAAGAAACATAAAAAGAAGAATAAGATGAATACCAACAGATATAATCGGTGCTTGGCCTCTAACAAATTTTATTAATTATTATTATTATTATTATATATAATTAAATATATTCATACATACTTCTTACTGCAATGTTCCTTCCTAATGTAGCGTATTCACCTTCCCCTCCAGATGTAAATGCACTAACGCGGAAAGTATAGGAGCCAGGATCTAATTTCAAATTAACTTTATGCTCTAAAATGAAATCACAAAGTATGTTAATTTGTAATGCAATCTTCTTTTTTAAGAAAAAAAAAACAGTGGATGTCAATAAACCCACCCTTTGTGGTTGTCGTGTTAATAATCATTTTCGAATCAGTATCCAATGTTATGACCTTGTAGCCTAGTATAATGCCTTTTTGTTGATTTAAGGGCACTTCCTTCCAGGAAAGCTCAAGATTTCTTCCAGTATATGTACTTGTTAGATCCTCGACTCTCCCTGGTTCTGAGAACAGAAGAACAGAAGGTGAGGCTAACATAAAACTAATTTTCATTTTTGGGTGAGCTATTCCTTTAAATATTGAATCTTGACTGCTTACTTTGCTCAATAGCATATCCCTCACTCCTATTGAGAAGCTTTGGTCCATCATCCGTGCAGGCATAGACTGAGACGGTGTAGCTCACTCCTGCCTCAAAAATACCTGTGAAAATTGTGAGAGCAATTGAAACATTTAGTTCAAAATAGCTGTCATCCTCCCTTTCTGAACAGAACCACAGCTCACTGAGCCAAGCAAAAACGTATCACGAGTCAGATGATTCATCTTTTTGCTTCCAACTGACCAGACTGATTCCAGGTGTAACAGGCATCATTGTCACATTCTGGGATCTTCTCCCATTCTACAGTACATTGTGTGTTATTGTAGGTTGGAAACCATTCAACAACATAGCCACAAGTAGAATTGGGGTATTCTTCCCAAGTCATTTCAAAGCCATTGTAAATTTGGCTTATACTGACTTCATTGTCTGTGAAAAGTAATATAAAAAGGTCATTATTTTAACACAACCTTTTAAATCCATTTAAAACCATTTTGAATATACTTTAAATGCTCACCAGGATAACTCGGGATGACGATGGTAGAAGGAGGAGAGAGACCGGCAGAGTTTTTTGCTGAGACTGTGACAATTCGATCACCTTTTTCATTCCCAAAGGTGATGTTGTAGCACAGCTGTGTATTATTTAGTCCGGTGTTCTTTTTTCTGCTCAAGCCTTTGGTGTTTTCAATGGTAATTTCATATCCTGCAATTATCCCATGGCTATGTTCTTGAGTTAAAGGCTTTCAAAAATTAAAAAGGGTCATTTTTATTTGACTGCAGCTGCTAGGTGTAGAGAAAATATAAAGGTGGCAGTGTACTTACCTTCCACAGGACTGATGTATTTGTTTCAGAATATTGAATCCAAACATCTACAGCTTCTGGAACTGAAGAGAGATTAGTAGTCTGAATCAAATTACTCTGAATAGTTCAAAAACACTTTCTCATTCTGAATGTGAACAACATGTTGGTCAGAAATGTACAGTGTTTGATATTTCTATTCAGCTTCATTTGAAATGATTTGCATTAGCAGAGAAAAACTTGAGTTGTGTGTACATTGTAAGTTACTCAGTATTAACTTCTTGTCCAACGTGTTTTTAAACACCCAAGTATGCTATTTTCTCTGAATGTGTGAAACTTCCAATTCATTAGCTGCTATAGGTAAACAACTAGAAGAATAAATAAAGCACAGCACCCAGTCAAAAGTTTACACACACCTAGCAGAATCTGCAAAATGTTATTTGACCAAAATAAGAGGGATCACACAAAATGGATGTTAGTTTTTATTTAGTACTGACCTGAATAAGATATTTCACATGAAAGAATCTCCTACGACTGATTCTTAATACTGTGTTATTACCAGAATGATCCACCGTTGTTTTTTGTTGTTGTTGTTGTTGTAGTTGTTCTGTTTAGTGATAGCTGTTCATTAGTCCCTTGTTTGTCCTGAATGGTTAAACTGCCTGCTGTTCTTCAGAAAAATCCTTCACATCCCACAGAATCTTTTGGGGGGTTTTTTTCTGCATTTTTGTGTATTTGAACCCTTTCCAACAATGACTATGATTTTGAGATCCATCTTTTCAACTGAGGGACTATGCAACTATTAAGTTCCAAATGCTCACATATGCTCCAGAAGGAAACACAATGCATTAGGAGCCGGGGGTGAAAACCTTTGGAATTTGAAGATCAGGGAAAATTGTACTTATTTTGTCTTCTGGGTAACATGTACCTCAGTTGAATGAGTCCCTCAGTGTGAAAAGACAGATCTCAAATACAGTTCAAATACACAAAAATGCTGAAAAAAACAAAGAATTTGTGGGACCTGAAAGATTTTTTTTTTTTTTTAAGAACAATGGGCAGTTTAACTGTTCAGGACAAATAAGGGACTCATGAACAACTTTCACTAAACAAAAACAACCCACAGTATTAAGAATCAAGCGTATGTAAACTTTTGAACAGGGTCATTTTTATAAATTTAACTATAATTTTCTCTTGTGAACTATGTTGTAAATGTCTTTTATGTGAAATAACCTATTGAAGTCAGTACTAAATAAAAAATAACATGCCTTTTGTATGATCCTTCTTATTTTGGTAAAAATAATGGTCTGCACTACAAACCAGTGTGTTCATAATTAAGATAATATATTCAAATATTACGGTAAGACACTATTTAAAAGGATTAATTCACTTTTTTACAGATAATGTACTCACCCCCTTGTCATCCAAGATGTTCCGGTCTTTCTTTCTTCAGTCGTAAAGAAATTATGTTTTTTGAGGAATACATTTCAGGATTTCTCTCCATATAATGGACTTCTATGGTGCCCCAAAGTTTGAACTTGCAAAATGCAGTTTAAATCCAGCTTCAAAGGGTTCTAAATGATCCCAGCCGATGATGAAGGGTCTTATTTATTTGATTATTTTCGAAATAACAGTGCATGCGTAGTCTGTGTGATCCGGGTCAATACAATTAGGGTATGTCGAAAAACTCCCATCTCTTACAGTGCTGCAAGATCAAAAGATGATCAAATGGCCTTTATAAAAAAAAAGGCAAAACAGCATTGTAGGACGATTTTGAAGTTGAAGGTGAAAACAAGATGGGAGTTTTTCAACATACCCTAACTGTATTGACCCAGATCACACAGACTACGCATGAGCATCACAAATATGAGACTAGACGAGCATTTGAGGTTAAAAAGTATAGAAATTGTCCGTTTTTGAAAATAACCGATCGTTTCGCTAGATAAGACCCTTCTTCTTCAGTTGGGATTGTTTAGAGCCCTTTAAAGCAGGATTTAAACTGCATTTTTGAAGTTTAAACATGGGGGCACCATACATATCCATTATATGGAGAGAAATCTTGAAATGTTTTCTTCAAAAAACTATTTCCTTATGACTGAAGAAAGAAAGACTTGAATATCTTGGATGACAAGGGGGTGAGTACATTATCTGTAAATTTTTGTTCTGAAAGTGAACTAATCCTTTAAGCAGCAAAATGAGCTGTTTTTTACAGCTAAAAATAGCTGGATGCGGATGAGACCGGAAGCCAGATCCATAAAATGCATAAATAGCCGCGACCGCTCTTATGCCAAAAATGTGGTGGATATTTAAAAACAAAATCAATTACATCATTTAATGACATTTCATTTTCAAATATGTTCATCCTCTGAATACATACTGTCCTCTTTAGTTGAGAACTCCATGATTTCACTCCAGTCGCCCCATTTGTAGAAGTGCTCAAGAGACCCACATGCTACTTGAGCTGTGTATTTAGCAAAGGGCTGCAGATTTACAAGGACAGCTGATGAAAGTCCCACTCCACTGAAGGTTTCCTTTGTAAAAAATGAAAATGTGTGTGAGAACATGTTAATGTCTTCAAGTCAATCAAGGGAGAGCTAATATATATATATATATATATATATATATACACTACTGTTCAAAAGTTTGGGGTCAGTAAGACTTGCATTTTTTTTTAATGAAGTCAAGGCTGCATTTATTTTATCAAAAATACAGAAAATAAACTGTAATATTACAAAATGTTATTACAATAGAAAATAATGGTTTTTATTTTCATATACTTTAAAATATAATTTATTCCTCTGATGCAATGCTGATTTTTCATCAGCTGTTACTCAGTTTCCCAGGCTTAAGTGTCACATGATCTCTCAGAAATCATTCTGATAATCTGAATTATTAGTAGAATTATCAGTTTTGGAAACAGTTGTGCCGCCAATGTTTTGTTTTGTTTTTTTGAACCTGTATTTTTTTCTTTCAAGAGCAACATTTATTCAAACTATAAATCTTTCTAGCAATGTAAATCTATAATGTCACTTTTTATTAATGTAACAATTTATTCATTTCTTTCAAAAAAAAAAAAAAAGAATGAATAAACATTTACTGACCCCAAACTTTTGAACGGTAGTGTATATATATATATATATATATATATGTATATGTATATATTTCAATTTTAATGCATAAAATTTGATGACACCAACATTGTAAATGCTTCCATTGAGATTCACTTGACATTTCATCCGAAATGAAGTATACTTTTCCTCGTTCCAGCTCCAACTAAGAGTGACGTTTCTTGCAAAAGCAACATGGGATATTTTACTGGGTGCTTTCAACCATACTGTACAAGAAAAAAACAAACAAACAGAAGATTAACTGTGGCCATACAGCATTTAAAGAGATATTAAAATAAGTTTTACCTCTGTGTGTAGGGTCAGCGGTATCAATAAGAGTCTTCACACCAAGAGGATTTTTGGCAATCAGGGTCCATTTTGTCTCCTGCTTTGTCACTGCATGCACACAGTTATTAAAAGTACAACCTCTGAAAAAAAGCAAAACAATTAGCATTAGAGAACTGAATCCATTATGATGACAGCAATCATGCATGATTCATTCTATACATTAAGATGGATTTTATTTTGTCAGCTGTGGTTACCTTCCATTAAGTGTGTAGACTGTCTTTCTATCAAGAATCAGATAAGTGTTTCGACCCTGTTCCCAGTGACACTCCACAGAGCTAAGATCCCGTGTTACACATGTAAGATTCTGGTCATCTGGAGGATCTGTAGCATCCAAATGAAACACTTAGGCTGGGACTCAACATAAAAGATTAAATTAAATGTTTTCAAAAACATAAAAAAATCTGACCCCAAATTTCTGAATGTTAGTTCATGTTTACTAATTCTAACTAATGATCTGTTAAGCAAGTTATAGTGTTTATTCCATCCTCCATAGTAAATATCACACATTTGCCAACTCATGTGGCCGTAATCCAATATGTGGGCAAAATATTTTAAAAAGCTCTGACTAATCCTCACATAATGGGAAATAAAATGTAGCTGTCTATGAATTCAAGGATTAGTTCACTTCCAGAATACAAATTTCCTGATAACTGACTCACCCCGATGTCATCCAAAATGTTCAAGTCTTTCTTTCTTCAGTCAAAAAGAAATTTTAGGAGAACATTCCAGGACTTTTCTCCACACAGTGGAGATGGTGCATTTGTGAGAATAGCATTTATGGTTAAAAAGTATATACAGTGTTTCCCCTAGGTTTACCCAGTGGTGGAAAGTGTACTGAAAAAATATACTCAAGTAAAAGTACCATTACATTCCCAAAAATGTAGTGTGAGTAAAGTAAAAGTACTAATTCAAAAAACTACTTGAGTAAGAGTAAAAGAGTAGCCTATTTAAAAGCACTCATGAGTATTGAGTAGCTAGTGAGTACTGAGCTGGATTCTACCCCTTTATGATAAATGCCATACACTGCAATTTAAACATTTAGCAAACGTTGTACATACTGATTCACATTATCTTGTTTGTCAGAAAGAATTAAGAATATCTGTCATGCAGCAGTTTTAAAATACATCAAAACAACACAGAAAAACTATTAAAGTGATGAACAGATGAAAGTTATTCTCAGTAGTTTACAATCATCACCATTTAAATTCTACAGTTTTAAATAGATTTAAAATCAAGTGTAAGACGACTGAGACAGCATTCTGTTGTTGCACATAACATCATAATATTCATGTTTAGAACAATGCAAAGAATACAAACACCATTAGAAACTCGTACCAGAGTTCAGCATATACTGAACATATAAATAATAATAAACAACAAAGTTGTTTCTTAGTCGTTCTTAGTTATTTCTTAGACCAAATTTTTCAAGAATGATACAGAGAGACCTGTTATAAAGCCTAGATATGTTATATAGCCTAATTTGCGCTCATTGGGGAGTCGCGCTCTAAACGCGGAGTTATAATATTGCTTTTGAATGCGCATGCGGGAAGCTACCTCCTTGTCATTTCTGACTTATAACAAAAAAACAATGTCTAAAAGCTGCTATGTGACAAGGTGTGCAGTAAACAAGCTAAAAAACACAGAACTACGTTTTTATAAGCTGTCGACCCAAAAACGAGCGTTTAAGGACACAAATAGTTGTAGATGTCATGGAATTTCATGATGGGCCATTCATTTCAATCATTTCTCGAACAAATGGAAAGTGTCACTGACACAGACAAATAAAATTTAGTTTCTCAATACATATCCTCATTTCAGGTTTACATAGGGTGGTGAAATAATCCTTTGACATGGTTCAAAATAATGAATGTTTACTGTCACCGATTAAGTTTCCCGCCAGTGGGCGTAGTTCTCTTGTTAGTAATATGACACGTTGCCTCTACTTTTGTGTCTCTAAACGCTCGTTTTTTGGGTTGACAGCTTATAATAATGTAGTTCTGTGTTTTTTAGCTTGTTTACTATACACCTTGTCACATAGCTTCAAGACATTGTTGTTTTTTGTTATAAGTCGAAATGACAAGGAGGTAACTTCCCGCAATGCAAAGTCAATGGAGAGCGTTGGACTGTTTTCCCCCTCGGTGGGCGTGGTTTTCAGATTATGACGCGTGTCGCTCTGTCCGTGATCCCGTCCGTGTTTTCGCGGGGAAATTGTGCGCGACCATACAGAGACAGAAATGACATGCCATAGACATGCCACAGGCTACTCAGTTTGTTTAATAAAAAAAAACAAGGTTTATATGTTCTATAGGAAAGGTAACCTTAATTTCTTTTCAACTGAAGAAAGAAAGACTTGAATATCTTCGATGACCTACACTCTAAAAAATCCTGGGTTATTTTTTTAACCCAAATGCTGGGTTGAGCCTTTTGGGTCAATTTTTTGGGTTATTTTCTCAGTGTTTGGGTAGTTTTTGTGTTACCCAGCCCCTGGGTCAAATGTAACAACCCAATGATTGGGTAGTTTTTTAGTGTTACCCATCTCCTGGGTCAGACATAACAACCCAATTTTGGGTAGCTTTTGTATTACTCAGATCCTGGGTCAGACGTAACCCAGCAGTTGAGTTATTTATCGCGGGGATTTTGCGTTGAGAGAGCAGTTTTAAGTGCCATCGAATTGATGCATTTCTTCTGTACAAACAGGTTTGTGTATATTTTATTTTATATATAAAAGAATTACCGTGCTGTATATCGTTTAATTTCATGCAGAGCATCAGGCGCGCAGTTTGAATCACCTAATTAAACATCTACTCGCGCGATGGAAATGCCTGATACTCTACATAAAATAAACGCTTATTCATAAAGATACTAGAATACATAGCTGTTTACTGTTTGTTTTGGGCAGGTTATGAAAGCAGTCGCAGTATATTTCGGCTATGATTGCGCAACTCGGTGAGGCGGCAGCCGGAAAACGTTCCCCACCGAACACTTAAACTCGCGTACACAAAGCCAGCACCGTTACGGTGGAAACGGAATAACAGAGACTGCTTGAATTCACGAATTACTTCTGCCGCCTGAGTGGAGGTGATGGGATGCCCCATTCTCGGTTGCGGCGGAGCCCATCTCCTCGCCATGATTGCAGTTCCCCACCGAACACGACTCCTGCTCGGGCACGAGAGCCAGCGCCCTTACGGTGGAAACGGAGTAACAGAGACCGGTCGATTACACGTGAATTACTTCTGTTTAATGTTTAATTTGTACGTTTAATGTTTGTTAAATGAGTATAAATAGGCAATTTGTGTATATTAAAACGATAAACTATGCTGTAAATGATAAATAAATAAACCCCAAATGGGTTCTGTCCTATATTTACCCAGCCCTTGGGTTAAAAACTAACCAAATTGGGTTGTTTTTAACCCAGTGTTTTTTAGAGTGTAAGGGTGAGTAATTAGCCTATCATGAAATGTTTATTCTGGAAGTGAACTAATCCTTTAACTTACTGTAAATCATTTCAGAACTAATGGGTTTAAATGAAATAATTGCTGTTAAAAAGGATGCAGTTAGACTTACAGCCGATAAATAGTGCAGAGCCCAAACAGTCTACTGGATCACCCAAATTTATGGATGAGGGGTAATCAGAAGGCTTATCAAATGGAACTGGATTTGTGAT
The DNA here is from genome assembly GCA_033026305.1 of Cirrhinus molitorella. Classification (NCBI taxonomy): domain Eukaryota; kingdom Metazoa; phylum Chordata; class Actinopteri; order Cypriniformes; family Cyprinidae; genus Cirrhinus; species Cirrhinus molitorella. The sequence goes on along the minus strand of CM065138.1, from coordinate 15,346,388 downwards.
GTATGTCCTGTTGCTGATCTGAGTTACAAACTTGGACGAAGGAACCTTATCTCTCTTCGCGATGCAACAGAATGTGATATTACTCCCAACCATGAAAGGTTTATCGCGAGGATAGACCGCTGTTGTTGCAGCATTTACATCTTGTCCTGTTATTTAAAAGGCAAAACAGTTAAGTTGTTGTTCAGTTGTTAAAAAAAATGCTCTTTTGCATAACACATGCATACAGTATAAGAATAACCTGTGGCTACAAACCGTTGTACGTATACAATGGTGTCCATTCACCAATGTGATGCTCATTATGATGCCTAAGTCTGACCGAATGGGAAGTGCACTCTAACGCTATGGGTGAGGTCCATTTCCAATGATAATATGCTGTTTTGTATGGCATCACATGTATGGTTTCCTAAAAACAGTTATTTCACAATTAAAAAAATGATATACATTCCTATTGCTTATGTAAAAAATCTTACTTACAAAGTGAACTCTCGTCATTTGTTCAGTACGAAGGACCTCTATGTCATAGCCGATTTTCTTGGATTCATCATTTTCAGCGAACTCATCTTTCCATTTAACATTCAACACAAATTCACCACAATCAGATTCTTCACAATAGGATTCTTCTGGATACAATTTCACCTCTTTTATAGACACTGCGTCCCCTGTTGATACATACAATGAGTCAGTTCTTCTATCAGTGGTCACAACTAACAATTGATATAAAATGGTTTTGTATTATTAAAGGAACAGATCACCCATAAATGAACATTTTCTGATAATGTACTCATCCAAGATGTAGATGTGTTTGTTTATTTGGACAAAATACAAATTTGGAGAAATTTAGCATTACAACACTTGCTCATAAATGCATCCCCTGCAGTGAATGGGTGCCGTCAGAACGAGAGTCCAAACAGCTGATAAAAACATTACAATAATCCACATAACTCCAGTTCATCAATTAAACAAAAAAACGAAATTTGTTGAGTCAACTTAAAATAATTTGTTACCCTGCTGCCTTAAATTTTTAAGATCAGTCAACTCAAATAAGTTTACTCAAGTTGAAATGTTAGGATGTACTAAGTGACAACTTTGATATTTGAGTTGACTAAACTAAAAAATAGTTTGTTACACTTAACAGCTGTGTTTGTTACTCAGCTGCCTTAAAATTTTAAGTTGCACCAACTCAAATATCTAAGTTGTCACTTCAAGTTGACTAAACTTTTTTCGAGTTGACTGAACTTAAAATTTAAGGCAGCCAGGTAACCAATTATTTTAAGTTGACTCAACAAATCATTTTTTACAGTGTACGTCTTCGTAAGAAACAATATAATACAATGGTGTTTTGTGTATTTGAGTTGTTTACAGTGTGTAAGAGTTGGATTCTCATGGTAAACATGGCCAAAAATAATTTGGACGAATGACGAAAATGCCGAAAATCTTACTTCCGGGTTGGTACAAGTATCAGATGTTTTTTTTTCGATCGTGGCTGTAAAAAAAAAAAATGTTTGTGTCTACCATGTGTTCCTGTGGCTCCACCTCCTTGTTTCCCTTGGTCACGCCCCCATGTTTAGCCCTTGTCTTGTTCTCGTTCCACTAATTGTGCTCACCTGGCCCTCATTACTTTCCTCCCTTTATATTGTACTGTTTGTCTTGTGCCATAGAGACAGTTACTGACTTGTTGCTCTATATTCCAGTCTTGCCCTGTATTTGGTGTATCCTTGCTGCAGATTTTCTGCTTTTTGTTTATGTTTTGACCTTCAGTTATCTTGCTTATATTTATTTGTACTATTTTCTTTAATTGCCATTTAGTCTTGTTTTGTAGGATTTTATACTTTAGTTTTCTTTCTCTTTTATTTTCTTTTTATTTCATGTTTTCTTCCTGTGTTGTGCTGAATAGTTTGTGTGTGTGTGTGTGTGTGTGTGTGTGTGTGTGTGTTAACATTTTGGACTGTTTTCACTTTTAGACAGTGCTTAATCTGTGCATATTTCTCTCCTGATTCCTCTGAGATGACTTTTCTCGGACTGGAGCCATGTGGATTACTTGTGGATTATTAGTATGTTTTTATCAGCTGTTTGGACTCCCATTCTGATGGCACCCATTCACTGCAGTGGTGAGCTAGATGTAATGCTAAATTTCTCCAAATCTCTTCTGATGAAGAGGAAAAACTCTTCTACATCTCAGATGCCTGTGAATGCAAATTTAGCGAATGCAACCCTGGACCACGAAAACAGTCCTAAGTAGCACTATAGGTATTACTAGGTATTTGTAGCAATGGCCAAAAATACATTTGTATGGTTCAAAATTATCGTTTTTTCTTTTATTCATTAGGATATTAAGAATGTTCTATGAAGATATTTTGTACTGTAAATGTATAAATTTTTTGATTAGTAATATGTATGTATGTATGTATGTGTGTATATATATATATATATATATATATATATATATATATATAATATATTTATTTTTTTGCACACTCAGATTCCAGATTTACAAATCTCTTCTAAATATTGTTCTATCAATAGAAAGCGTATTTATTCAGCCTTCAGATGACATATAAATCCCAATTAAAGAAAATACCCTTTTGTTTTAGTCCAGTGTCACAAATTTAAATTTTTGGTTGAACTATTTCTTTAAACGTTTACCAACAGTAGTTAAATGCATTCAAGACTCACCATCCTGTTTCGTTTCGCCAGTCAGAGAAAAAAGCAAAGCACACAAAAGCCAGATTGACATGATAGAGCTCAGGAGCTTCTGGACAAGTTTCTCCATTAGCAATTAGATCTGCTAAGGAAACAAAATGGTTTTTATCAATTAAGCATGGCTGAATAGCATCTTCTAATAAGGTACAAAAAATGGAAATGAGCTTTCTTCCCTAATGGAGTTTAATTTACAGGACACAGAGATAGTAAAGTGGAAGCAGAGAGAGAAAATGGAATCTTTGGGAGATGATTCAACACAAACTCAAACTATACATTACCTTGAGTATGTGAGCTACCCACTGCACCGCAGCCCGACCCGTTTATGTTTTTAAAATAAAAACTAGATTATTATTATTATTATTATTATTTTGTCAACTTATTTGTGACTCAGGTATACAAATAGTATGATCTTATTCTGATGGAGAAACTCTGTTAAAAAAAAAAATGTTTTGATCATAAAACCAGATTATAAACAATGAATAATCTAATTAAACACATAATTTTCCTGGCCATTAAGAAGCAGTAATCCTGATTATTGGTGTATTACTGCTGAAAAATTAGAGGCTTGAAGTCTGTTGGTGATAAGACTACTATCATTTATAACCTGTGGCTATGAAAACAGGCTAAGTAAATAAACAGACCACAGATGGTGAATGAACATACGTGGGTCTAAACAAATAGGCACGTCCAAAACATTAAATGCTGATCCAGAACGTTAACCAAGAGTACAAATGAATATTACTGACAACAGAAAGCATTCATTTGAGATACCACTTAATGACTGAACATCGCGGATGACGGGACATGTATATCGTTCATATACATTTTGCTTTCTTATCTGATTTCATACACCATATGTGCTTGTTTGCTTATTTATTTCGCAACATAACATGTGGTTTTATAGTTCAGCTGTTTAGAACATCTCTTCAGCTGTTAAATGACTCAGGAGTTGATTCTGTGTGTGTAAAGTTCCATATTACTCACAGGACTTGCGAAGTAACGTTAATCATTCTTTACAGATGATGTAAAGACCATATGTCTGCTTTTTTATTTAAAAAATAAAGTTGTATTTCACAAACGAAGTTATTTGACTAAAATGTGTTATTTAATATTTAAAAAAATTATTATGGCACAGAACCAATAGGTCATGTTAATAATATAGCCTACAATATCTAATAATTATCGAATAGCCTACGTGAGGCAAAAAAGGTAGGATAATAGTCAGATATGCCACCAAACAAATCCAGCTAGTTACCATGTCAGCTAGTTATACTACACAATCATTGATTCGTGTTATTGATAACACTAACATTACTCTAAGCCTTTTATGAAAGTTAAACGAATTACGAGAATAAACACCCACCTGTGTAAAGTGTTCGCAGCCTCAAAAAGAACCAACCGCGGTCTTCCTTCATTTACTATCGTCCACAGCTAAACATGTAAAACTCCTCATAGATGACTTTTAGAAAACAACAAAGTTCATTCGCACTTCGCTCTTACACGAGTGTGAGCGTGTAGTGGGAGGATCTCAGTGGAAGCGTGAATTCGGGAAGTCACGAGCGTCATTGGAAAGGGAATCAAGAATAACAAGTTTATTAACGGCGGTAAGTTAACGGCAGCACGAAAATCTCGACGATTTTAGGCTAATATCGATATTTTAATGCGTACTGTAAATTCATTACAAGACGAGAGCTCAGTAAGTAGGGAGAATGTGGATTAGACAGGTCTTGTCAGCGCTGACTAGAGAAGTTTCAGTATGCATTTAACGTTAGACAAGGTAAACTCTTATATGTGATGAGAATAGGCAACTACAGTCATATTACTAGATTGAAATATTATCGTACACGACAAAATATGCAAAAAAAAAAAAAACTGATAAGGCATGGGGCCTTTGTACCATAGCTTTGTACAATGACTGCCTGTTCCGCGGAAAGCAACGAGCTTTTCTGTGGAATTCCGTCCAAAAAAAAAAAAAAAACCACACACAATCGTCTCCAAGAAACACCAAACAACTTGAGAATTGTGTCAAGGAATTTGAGGTTTATTTTATCACGTACGCATCCCTTTCATTAGATTCTCAAGACCCACAACTAATGCCCCCCAAAACACATTAAATTATACATATTAAAGAAACATAAGTATGTACAACAGTTTTAAATGTTTTTCCCTTCAGGAAAATATAAATAACACTTCTTGCAACAGTCTCTGCAATTTCATTATTAAATGGTGCTTACATTTCATACAGTGCTCTGCAAAATCAGGAGTGCACTTAAAAACAAAAGAAGAAATCACTGAAAGGTGCAGTTAGTTTTAGTTCAATGAACATATGTAGATTTAAAATATATGCATTTCCTTTACACTCTTAGCATTGAGGATGGAAAAAACAACCCCTTTTTTAAATACTTGGAACTTGCTCCACAAATACAGTTGACTCTGCAATAATTGGCGCTTGTTATAATTTCTAAAATAAAAAAAGCAACAAAACAGTACATTTTCTTTATCAATTCCAAAATTCTTTTAAAATCAATTTGACAATGGTTTCCGGATAAGGGTTGCACAAAACCCCTAGTTAAAAAACAAAGCAAGAAAATAATAAAACATGATTTAACACTCTGGCATTCTGGGATATTTTCACCACACACTCTAATACGAATAACTTTTTTATTCCAGATTTTTTTTTAAAAATGGCTTAATTATTGTTCAATGTCCAGCCAGTATATAATGCAATTTTAAAAATGACATTTCCCATATATATATTTATTCTTTTTTTTTCTTTTTCTATCCATTATACTGCAGAGAGGGGTTAGAATGCACATGCACTTAAAAGTTTCCCCAGAAAGCTAAAAGGAAATACTGAAACAATTATTAGTATTATTGCTGGTCATATTAGACTCAGTTTGTACAATAGAAAAAAAAATGATGGAAGTTGAAACCTGATGCTTAAATTCAAAAGCCAAGGCAGGCAAAGGCAGATTTATTAGTTTCTATAATAAATAAAAGAAGAAAACAGGGCAAATTCATGAATTCTAAAAGTTAGGGCTAAAGCAAATACAAATAAGGCAAAATAATTAAAGCTGCCTAAATAACATAAATGGTCCAGCCAAGAAAATGAAGTGATCGTCCTATCTTCAATAACAAGTCATTTGTGCATACAGAATTATCAGGCACATTGCATAGAAATAATGCATTCAAATGAATCTCAAATTTATACTTACAAAGTGGGATGTAACAATTTTTTTATGCAATGTTAACTAGATCCATCCTAACCCTGAAGACATTTTATTAGTCTTATTAAACCAAAATGGGTATGCGCAATACTGAGAACTGCTATTATAAATATTGACAATGATTAAGCATAGTAGTTTATGGATGTCGGGCAGTTGAATTTGAGCAGAACATGTCAAAGTTGAAGTCAAATGTTTACCTGGGAGAAGATTCGAAAATGTTAATAATTTGACCAAAATTAGAGGGATCATACAAACCTGACCTAAATAAGATATTTCACATAAGAGATCTTTACTTATAGTCCACAAGATAAAATAACAGTTGAAGAGTGTTAAAGAGTTGGATTCTCATGCTCAACATGGCCAAAGTTTAAAAAAATAATTCGGATGAATGATGGTGAATTTCTATGCTGAAAATCTTACTTCCGGGTTGGTACAAGTTTCGGCTGTTTTTTTTTTTTTTTCAATCGTGGATCTAATGACATAGACGATGGTCGAACTCCTTATATGAGCATTTCTCCCAAAAAAAAACCCACACACACGTCAACCAGAGGAGAGCAAGACCACGACCATCAACATGTTTCATCGGAAAATCGTTGGCAGCGCTGCATAGGATTGGTTCGAGAATGTCTCCAAATAAGTGTGTTTTTGAATGTGAGGGAACGTTTACCGTGTTCAGCTTCCCAAAGAACCCAGTGTTACGCAAACAGTGGATGCAATTTGTTTTTGCGGGGCAACGAAGCGTTTGTGTTCCTGTCATTTCAGTGACGAATGTTTTACAAACAAGGCCCAGGTCGACGCTGGATTTTCACAACGTTTGCTATTAAAACATGGAGCAGTCCCAGTGATAAAAGATCCCAGTCATGCAAGTACAACTGCATCAGATTTCTGTCTTTTGTTGGAAATCAGTTTGACTCTATAGCTCCGCCCACTGCACGCCTCCAGGAGATCTGTTTTTTCAATGAGAATTGGAAAGCTGTATTTTTCTTTTATAACTATGATAAAACTAAAGACTTTTTGGAGATATTAAGGATGCAGTACTGCTCTATAGGTACTCAAGATTAACATGAGTTTAGGTGAAACTGTGTATGTTATGTACCCTTTAACTGAATGATCCACAGCTGTGTTTGTTTGTTTAGTGATAGTTATTCACAAATCCTTAACTGCCACCTGTTTCTTCAGAATCTCACAAATTCTTTGGTTTTTCAGGTTTTGTTTTTTTTGTGTGTGTATTTGAACCCTTTCCAACAACTGTATGATTTTAAGATTCATCTTTTCACACTGAGGTCAACTGAGGGACTCATATGCAACTATTACAGACAGTCCAATTGCTCACTGATGCTCCAGAAGAAAGATTTGTACATTTTTCTTATTTTGCCTGAAATATATACGTTTTTCAGAAGCTACTTGCATGTTTCCCAATTAGGTTCAATTTACTGTGATCTTCAGATTTAAAACATTTCTCTGAAGCATCAGTGAGCATTCAAATACACACAAAAAAAAAAAATAAAAAAAATAAATAAATAAATAACGAATTTGTGGCACCTAAAAGGATTTTTCTGCAGAACAGCGTGCAGTTTAACTGTTCAGGACAAACAATGGACTCATGAACAACTGTCACTAAACAGGTAACGCCATAGTATTAAGTATCAAGTGTATGTAAACTTTTGAACAGGGTAATTTTTATAAATTCAACTCTTATTTTCTCTTATGGACTATATGTAGTTGTCTTTTATGTTATCTTATTCAGGTCAATACTAAATAAAAAATAACATGCATTTTGTATGATCCCTCTTATTTTGGTAAAATAATTAACATTTTGGAGATTCTATGTAAACTTTTGACTTCAATCTTTGGAACACAAATTAAGATATTTTTGATTAAATCCGAGCACATTCTGACCCTGCACAGAATAATTTAACAATGTCTTTACTACCTTTCTGGGCCATAAACGTGTCAGTTGTGTTGCTGTCTATGCAGGGTCAAAAAGCTCCCAGATGTTATCAAAGATATCTTAATTTGCATTGCAAAAATGACCATAGGTCTTACGGGTTTAAAAACACCATGGGGGTGAGTAATTAATGACAGAATTTTTTATTTTTGTGTGAACTATCACTTTAAGGATCAGTCTCAAACATGTCCTGTCAGTTTACCCTTAATCTTTGATCCAACATGTTTTTGACCATTCAAAATCTCCTGGTTAAAAAGTATTATTAGCAATCTGTAAGAGAGAATAAAGTACAAAGTTATTTAGACACATTTGGCAAGTCTTGGTTTTATTAATGCTTCAGATTTTCTTTAGGGGTTAGTTAAAATCATTAAAATGACTTTAAAGAGCTTAAAACTGCAAAACAGCAGTGGTGAAATGCACTTTAACCTCCGCTTTTGAAGCCCACGGTCTACACATACACCAACTGTCTGAAATAAATAATACACAGCCAGTTTTATCCTGGCTAATGGGTTAAAATAAAGTGAAAGGGACACAGGAGCTCCTTGGACCAAACAATAAATAATTGAATAAATAAATAAATATCTTACCAATGTCAGATTTTTTTGGATGACGTTTCACATGTCAGTTAACAAAGTTACACAATAATACAATACAGTCGCTATTGCATGATTGTGTAACAATACGATCGAATTCACATACACACATTTACTCCTGGATTGCTATGTGCTATGTCAAGATAAATATCAGTTTGATTAAGCAGAAAAGATTTATGACTCAGGTACAAAAGGGAAATAAAACTGGCAGTTGCTTATTATTATTATTACTTAATGATGATTGTCTCACAAAGCAAATCACACCAGGACTAAGGTGTTTGCTCAGCCTGGTTGCAAAAGCCATTTCATACTTAAACAACCAGAATTAGTAATCCAAAGAAAACAGCTGGAATGTTGTAGTGTTGAGGGATCCGCTCAAGGGAAAAAATGCTTTTTTGTTAAGTGCAATCATACGCCTAGGCCCTTACTGACCAGAATTGACGGAAGTTAATAAACTCCCTTGAATGATTTAGCTTGCTTGTATTTGAAATACAATTTGCATTGACTAACTGCTCAAATATTTGGATGTTTCACTTTCCGTTGACATTTGACATTTACAAGGATTATTTGGCTGCAACATCCACCGTAGATGTCTACAGAGCGTCTGTGTAGAGTATATTTGTTCAGGTAAAAAGAGTTTGTTCTCTTAACGTACCGCTTCTCCCTCTTCCAGGTGACTTGCTCAATCCACCCATGTCTGTTTCATAGACCTAGTCTCTTATTGCATTCATCTTGGGCCAAGAAAAAGACTGACAACTTGCTTCATCTGGGTGTAGAATAGTCTGGAAAATGCCTAGAGGATCATGACTCTGATAGAAGATCTACTGTGGTAGACTTCTTGGGCATTGACAGAATGCTCTCAGCCTCCTCATACATCTACAAATAAAAAAGATTGCGACATGTACCCTTAGTAAGGAAAAAGTGTTAAAAACAATCATTATTTAGCAGTTTTGTTCATTTAAACTTTTAACCCAGAAAAAACATTATCATCACCAATGAAGAAGTATTTTTACACAGAACATCTCCGTTCTGGAACCTTCCCCCCTTACTTGTGCAGATTACAAAACAGTTTAGTTGTGGAAAAACAGTTTTGTTTGGACTTGGGCTAGTGTGAGAAAAGTTTCGTATTACCGGAATGAACTGAACATCTTGAAAGAGCTCCTGAATGAAGCGTCGTGCAGCCAGTCTGAACATGCAATGGGCCAGCAAGTATGAAACCTCAGAATACAGGCAGATGTCATCAAATGCATAAGGAAACTTTTCCTTGATTCTGAAAGGTAACAAGTTGCAATGAAAGGAAACTGAAAGAAAAAAATCCTCTATTTACTAGCTTTATATTTCCCTAGAAAGATTTCACTTAATACTGCCTCAAAAGGATCAAACCAAAATAATAGCCAAAGAGTCTTCCAGTTACAGCAATATTTAGTGAAACTAATTTCTCTGCTGAGAAATGAATTAGGATAGGATTTGTTAAAGGGACAGTTTACTCTAAAATGAAAATGAAAATGAAAATTCTGTCATTAATTACTCATCTCATCTCATTCCAAACCTGCAAGACATCTTTGGAACACAAATAAAGCACTTTTGTACACAAAGAAAACAAAAATAATGACTTTAATCAACTTAATCAATTGTTTTCTCTTTCGTGTCAGTTGTGTTGCTGTCTATGCGGTGTCAGAAAGCTCTGAAAATATTGAACATATCTTCATTTATGTTCGGAAGATGAATGAAGGTCTTGCGGGTTTGGAACGACATGAGGGTGAGTAATTAACAGATTTTGACAGATTTTTTATTCTGGTGTAAACTATCCCTTTAAATTGAAATGGTTGTGGATGAATTGTCTCCTTACGTGAGGAGTCCGGTTTCATTTCCTTTTGTCCCCACTGAGGAGCTAAGGTTGATGACCAGCCGGAGCACTTCCTTCCTCAGAAGAACACGGCAGGCTGGAGCGTCCTCTGGAATGTTTTTCACCCCTGGCAGAAAGACAGCATGCACAGGCAAACGATTAACAATTAACCTGCTTGAGAATTGCCTGAATTTTCCAATCACATTTATGCCAGCTTGAAGAATTCCTCACCAAGAACAAGCTCGGTGCTGCGTGTGCTGCCACCAGAGCCCTGAGAGACAGCGTCGCTGCAGCCAGACACTCCTGAGTACTTTGACTGAGGCATGACTTCCAGGTTGTGTAAGGACTGATTGCACCATTCTGTGAATGGAGCTTCTGGGTAGTCTAAAACAGGGTTACGAGTTCATAAGAACATGAGGAAAAATTAACTAATGATGTTCAGCAGTGCCTTGCGAAAGTATTCATAATTTTTTTTTTTTTTTTACATTTTGTTATGTTGCTGCCTTATGTTAAACTGCTTTATCTCATCAATCTATACTCCATACACTATAATGCCAAAGCAAAAACAGAATTGTCACAGATTCGTAAATTTATTAAAAATAAAAAACTTGAAATAAGTACATTGCATAAGTATTCATACCTTCAGTAACTCAGTACTTAGCTGAAGCACCTTTACAGCCTCAAGTATTTTTTGTTATGATGTGACAAGATTTGCACATCTGCATCTGGCAATTATCTGCCATTCTCTGCCTCACCTCTTCACCTCTCAAGCTCTGTCAGCTTGGATGAAGGCTAGCAGACATTTTAAGGTTTCTCCAGAAATGTTTGATCTGGTTCAAACCTAGACTCTGGCTGGGCCACTCAAGGACATCCACAGAGTTGTCTTTTAGCCACTCATGCTATGTGCTTAGGATCATAGCCCTGCTTTAAGATGAACCTTCTGCCCAGTCTGAGGTTCTAAGGAGCTTTTCTTCTACTCTGACAAGTTCTTCAGTCTCTGCCACTGAAAAACAACCTCACAGCATGAGGCTGCTACCAGCACTTTTTACTTTTGGGATGGTCCTCTGCAGTTGATGAGTAGTGCCTTTTTTCTTTCAAACATGATGCTTGGAATTGAGTTTCATCAGATCAGAGAATCTTGTTTCTCACAGTCTGAGGGTACTTTAGGTGCTTTTTTGCAAATTCCAAGTGTGTTTTGATGTGTCTTCACTGAGGAGAAGATTGAGTTTGGCCACACCATAATAAAGACCAGATTGGTGGAGTGCTACAGTGATGTTTGTCCTTCTGTAGATTTCTCCTGTCTCCACATATGATCATGGAACTCAACCAGAGTGACCATCAAGTTCTTGGTCACCACTCTAGCCGAGGCCCTTCTCCACCAATTGCTCAGTTTGGCCAGGAGGCCAGCTCTACGAAGCGCCATGGTTGTTTTAAACTTCTTCCATTATGGATAATCAAGGCTACATGCTTTGGTGTACCTTCAATGCAGTTGATTGTTTTTTCTGAACTCTTCTACAGATGTGTTGCTTGATAAAATCCTGTCTCTGAGCCCTACAGGCAGTTATTATTTTTTTTTTTACCTTGGTTTTTGCTCTGATATGCATTTTCAGCTGTTAGGCCTTTTATTAAGATGTGTGTGCCTTTCCAGACCATACTAATTCAATTGAATTTGCCATATGTTAACTTATCTCGTGCTCCTAAGCTAAATTTCAACTGTCCCAGATAAGGGTATGAATACTTATGCAATGGAATCATTCAAGTTTTTTATTTTCAAGAAATTTGCAAAGATGTTAAAATCCTGTTTTTTGCTTTGCCATTATAGTGTATAGATTGAGGTGGGAAAAAAGTAAATTGAATGTAGTTTAACATAAGTCAGCGACATAAAACGTGAAAAAAATAAGGGGTATGAATACTTTCGCAAGGCACAGTAAGGGAACTAGATGATTATGATTTAAGTAAAATATTACATGTGTCCTCACAGGTTTTTAGGGACACCTGGTCAAAGTGATATGCAATATTAATTTGGATAAATGTACAGCTTACCTGCGCGGCTTTGCGTGGGAGTGTTTAAATTGCAGCCAAGCACGTATAGCCCTGCACAGTAAAGGCAGTTCTCCTCGTTGTGCTCCTGTAGGCCGGTCTCCTCTGCACCTAGCTGCTGGTGCTGGTCCAACCGGCTCACCGCAATCAGCTCTGTGATACTGAGCTGAGATCGTAGAACAGAATGCCTGGATCCTTCGCTGGAACCTGATAAAAGAACAGCATTCGGTTACTGAAAGAGTAGTGAGGCACTAATGCAATGGGAATAGTATGCGGAGGTAATTAAACAACATAACCATTCCCGTCTTTACCATCTGCATCTCCCGAGAAGAACTTTGCTGATCGGTCCTCAGACGGTGGACTTGTCCTCTTCTGGAAGTATGGTATGTCTTTAATCTAGGTAGAACCCAAATACAGAAAGTCAGGTTTCAGACACAATTTTTGAGGGTATTTTTGTAATGCCCATTTACACTTGGTACTGACATGCTTCTCGGTTGAACCATCAATGTCACATGGACTATTTTAATTATGTTCTCACTATCTTTCTGGGTCTTAAGTGTGTTAGTTGCGTTACGGTCTATGCAGGCTCAGAAAGCTCTCGGATTTCATCAAAAATTTTCTAAATTGTGTTCCAAAGGTCTTACAGGTTTCGAATTTCATGAGGGTAAGTAATTAATGACAGAATATTCATTTTTGGGTGAACTATCCCTTTATTTTATTATACCATGTATAAAAAGCAAACTGGAATCAGATAAGCAGGGATGGATATAAAGCGGATCATGGAGTAGATAGTAACCTGGAACATGCTGTTGATGTTCATTGGCAGTGCAAGGCCAATGTAGTCATCGGAGTTGCCATATGTGGCACTGGACACCATTGAACGCACTGAGGAGGAGCGTTGCAGGGAGGTCTGGCTGATAGGGCTCAGAAGATCCTCCTTATCCAGAGATGCAAAACTCAAAGCCTTGAGAAACCTGTACTCATACAGAAGGGAAGCGATCAAAGAGAAGAATTTGGAAGAAGGATAACATTGAGAGAGAGAAAACGATAAGAAAGGATGTTTGGATATTTTGGAAACTACTTGTGCTGATATTGGATTACTGAAGGTCTTGCTAGCAGATGATTGGTAGTTTTGTCAATGTGGGAACAGGCTGGTGAAGCGTATTCACATTTCAGAATGAGCAGCTGTTTGTCATTAGCTGCATCATGCAAGTACTGTAGGTCAAAAATCTCTACATGCTTCTTGGATCAAATGTTGGGAATATTGTGGGAATCAGTTTCAGTCGGTTCACATCAGCAAACTACTTGAAGGAATTCTGTGACAATGGAGACAGGGCGGAGGTTAGAAAGTCTTTTTAGAACTACATACAATCAATGAGGAATGAGGAGAGTTTACTTTGTCCTACTGTGGGGAGGTCATTTCAAGGGCTGAGGAGTCATGGTTGAAGAGAATCAGGTTAAGGTATGGGCTGTGGGAGCGCTAATGAGAAATGAAAAAAGGGGGGGGTGGGCAAGTACGACGAAATAGAAGTCAAGGAGGCCAGGGATTTTGTATTGTAAAAATGTACTGAAGTGGATGTTCAAATTGAAAGAGGGGAACGTCTGCCCTAGGGATGGGTCCACGCACCGTGGCAGCAATGATCTGCGATGGGGCCTGCTTGAACCTTGGCCCAGACATCTGAAGCGCTTTTTAGTATACCTGAGAGGGACCATCAGAAACAGACCACATTATTTCCAAAGGGAGCAGTGCTTCCCAAGGGGATTTTGGGTTAATGCTAATGGGGAACTCTAGTGCTCATTTCTTGTCCGATTAACATTTGAATTGATGATATGATGATCCTATCAGGCTGATAGCTTTCAAAGCCACATGACAAAAAGGAACAATACTAAAAGGAAGTCTACAAAAGAATGACTTCCTCTGTAACGCTTTAAATCTTAATGACTCTTCTGAGAAATTCTGAGTATTTATTGAGTCAAGACAACTTGAAATCTTTGGTGCAAGATGATGCGGAGATGCAAAAACAAAGACAGAATCATAGAATCAAGTCATAAAAATGGAATTTACTGTATAACGTGGAATGTCACGGAATTAGCTGAATTTTGGATGAATAAATAATATCTGTTAATATTAAGCTGCAAAAATCCTATCTAAATATAAATCCTACATGTTATGCGTGTCACTGTGAATGAATGGCGCAGACCACCGTTTCGAAGCGAGAACAAGGACAGAATCGCGTCACAAAAATGGAATTTACAGTATAACGCTAAATGTCACAGAATTTGCTGAATTTTGGATAAAAAATGTCTGTGAATATCAAGCTGCAAAAATCCTATCTACATATAAATCCTACATGTTCTGCGTGTCACTGTGAATGAATGGCGCAGACCACTGTTTCGAAGCGAGAACAAGGACAGAATCGCGTCACAAAAATGGAATTTACAGTATAACGCTAAATGTCACAGAATTTGCTGAATTTTGGATAAAAAAAATGTCTGAATATCAAGCTGCAAAAATCCTATCTAAATATAAATCCTGTGAATGAATGGCGCAGACCATCTGTGTTTCGAAGCGAAAACACAGACAGAATTGCAGAATCAAGTCACAAAAATTGAATTCACAGTATAACGTTTTCAGCTTCTGTCTCCTCAATGTATGGGTAAATGAATACACTCTAGAACTGCTCAGAGTCTCACTTCATGAGCATTTTATAATTTCTTGTGAGAAAAACGATCGTGATATGATAAACAAACACAAACTTAAAGGACTTCACAGCAACTGTCAAAATAAAAGTTTGGTTTAACTTGAAGAAATTGTGACAGAAATATATTACTTAACATAATGATGGTACTACTACTAATATTAAACTACAAGTATTATTAAACATTACTTTTAAGGAATATTTACCAGTTTTTGTTTTCTGAAAAAACAAAACTAAACTATAAATAATTTATTTTTTACAAAATCAGTTAATTAGTGATGATTTTGATTATTAAAAATGTAATGAAACCAATAAATGGAAAACAGAATTTTTTTCATTCTGAACTAAAAAAAAAATAAAACATAAAAAATAAAACTTAAAAAATGTGGTTGATTTGTAGTTAGTAAAAAAAAAATGTAATAAATTGCCATTAAATTGTATACATTTCATTATTTAAATTTACTAGACATATTTTTGATTTATATATCTCAATTTAACCATTAAAACAGAGTCTAGAAAAATTTAAATGGGGGAAAAAAGCTGAATTTGGAAGAAAATAACATGGATTTCACAGGGCCCTACTGTGGATGCATTCTGTAAATGTTGTGTGACATAAATGGTGTACAATGTTGCTATGAAAGAAAGTAAAAAAAAAAAAAGGGTGGCGTAATGACAAAAAAGGGAAAGAGTTTCACACCATCTGCTGGTCCATCTGCTTTACCTGCGTGGTGTGAGTCTGGAGTCCAGGCTGCCAGTTTTCATAGTTATGGCATCAGTGAAGAGCACGTCTTTGGCAGGTGAGGCAAGCGCCTCACTATGGGAAAGGGAAGGGTGAATGCGCTGCTGCTGTAGTCGTTTGAGAGTAGCGTAACCCAATGCATCCCGAGGGCTGGTATACATGAAGCTACAGTCTGTCAGGCTTGAAATAGTTGTGACAGAGGGCGATTTAAGGGATTGAGCCCTACGTGGCAAAGTATGAGATGAACCTGGTGGCATCAGCAGTACAGAGTTAGATTTAGACAGGGGCAGGTGGTTGGACTGGGGCGTGAGAGAATGAAGTGTTTTGACAGTTTGAGTGCTAATGACCGTATTGAGGCTAACACAGTCCGTGTCGATGGTAGAAGAGTCCACGCCACCCACCGTCTCTCGGGATGGGCTAGAGCTCATGGAGCTGATGCCGCTGGTGGTCGTGTCCGTGTTAAAACTCTGGCTCCGACTTTTAAATTGAGCCCCGCCCCCAGAGGTCGAGCCATCACCGGCTAGTCTTTCCCGACTGGTCTGTTCCCGGTTGGCGTCTCCAACCCCTGAGCTCCGTTCAGCAGCTCTGTTCTCCCCAATACTAGATGTGCTGCCCTGAGTTTCCGAAGTCTTGCTGCCTGCAAAAGAGGTATCCAGACTAACGCTAGGACTTTTTGGCAGATGTCCATCAGTAAATACTGGACTGAAGGCATCTCCTTGAACTGGAGAGAATATAGAGGGCTCTGTAACTGTGCGTATCCGCCTTAGGCCTCCTAACGTGGGCTCACCATGGAGTTTACTGCTGCTACCAGTGCCTTTGGGGTCACTGGTACTGCGGAGTTTCTTTCCCGAGAGGGAGATCAGGAAGCGGTTTCGGACTAGTCGACTGGAGGCCAATATGGTAAACGGGCTGCGGTCCTTTAGAAGTTTGGGTCTGAAGTACAGTGGCTGGTCCTCTGAAAGCTCAGGGCTTTCTAACTTGTCATCATCCAAGATGTACATGCCTGAAAAGAAATGTTTTTGGCAATTTAATATTTTTCAATGTACCACAAGATGAAATGTACACAATGTCTTTTAAAAGGGTCATGAACTGAGAAACCAAAATTCCCTTGATATTTTGACACATGAGAGGTCACTATACTATAAAACATCCTGTAAGTTTTAGAACTTAAAACTTTGTAGTCTAAAAACAGCTTATATTGAAGCTAGTCTGACAAAAACAACAAGTTGTAGAATGTGCCACTCTATAATTTAATAGTGTGGGTAAGTTTACATACACTTGATTCTTAATACTGTGTTGTTACCTGAATGATCCATAGCGTGTTTTTTTTTTGTTTGTTTGTTTAGTGATAGTTGTCCCTTGTTTGTCCTGAACAGTTAAAATGCTCACTGTCACTTCAGAAAAATAGGGTCCCACACTTTTTTGTTTTTTCAGCATTTTCGTGTATTTGAACCCTTTCCAAAATGACTGTATGATTTTGAGATCCATATCTTCACGTTGAGGAAAACCGAGAGACTCATATGCAACTATTACAGAAGGTTTAAACACTCACTGATGCTCCAGAAGAAAACACGATGCATCAAAAGCTGGGGGTGAAAACTTTTGAACAGAATGAGAATGTTTACATTTTTCTTATTTTGCCTAAATATAATTTTTTTCATTTAGTACTGCCCTTCAGAAGCTACAGAAGATACTTGCATGTTTCCCAGAAGACAAAATAAGTTCAGTCTACCCTGATCTTCAAATTCAAAAAGTGTATGTAAATGTTTGAACAAGGTCTTTTTTTTTAGAAATTCAACTATTATTTTCTTTTGTGGACTATATGTAAACACCTTTTATGTGAAATATCTTATTCAGGTCAGTACTAAACAAAAAATAAGATGCATTTTGTATAATCCCTCTTATTTTGGTAAAATAATTAACTTCTAAATTATGATTTTGTGAGAACAGTACAAAACAATAAGAAAAACAGCCAGATCATGACCTCTTTAAAGTGTGCCAAGAAAAACTTAACCTTTTCCCCTTTCCCAGATTCTGTACGAGTCAGGATTACTGACTGCGTAGTCATCTAAAAACAGTCAGTGGGTAAGTAATAATTTATGACTAAGCCATGTCTAGAGCACAACTCTGTATAAATGTAAACCCAACCATTAAGTCAGGAAGATACCTTTTTATAGCTAAATTTGGCACATCAAGAGGTGCAATTGAAAAAGTGCTAATTTGATGACGCTTACAAATCTGGGAATGGCTTTAAAGATATTTCTGACTATTTGAAGTGAATCACTTCAAACTTTCCAAAGACTATTTATAAATGGATAACATGTCACACCACTCACAGACAGTCTAAGCCAGATAAATTCTGACTAAAAGAGTCTACAAGTCTGGTCTTATTCAATATAAAATGCATGTGAAAGAGCACACAACACAATTACACAACCCTTACACAAAAACAGGAAGGAAAAAGCATCTTTATATTTCATAGAACCAAAAAAGAAAAAAAAACGCAAATCATTTGTGCAATATCCTATACTGTTTTAGTACACTAAAGGATTAGTTCACTTCCAAAATAAAGATTGTCTGATAATTTACTCATCCCCATGTCATCCAAGATGTTCATGTCTTTCTTCAGTCAAAAAGAAATTAAGGTTTTTGAGGGAAAACATTCCAGGAGTTCTCCATATAGTGGACTTCAAGGTGTTTTAATGCAGCTTCAAAGGGCTTTACATGATCCCAGTTGAGGAATGAGGGTCTTATCTAGCAAAACAATCATTTTCTAAAAAATAAATTATAAAAATGTATATACTTTTTAACTAAAAATGTTATATAAATAGCTCTGCGATGCGGACCTTCAGGCCTTATGTAATCACATAATATAAAGATCACACGTCATCTAATTTTCTCCTCCAAATTCAAAATCATCCCACATGTGCCTTTTCTCCTCAAAAACTTTAATGTCTTTTTGACTTAAGAAAGAAAAACATGAACATCTTGGATGACATAGGGGTGAGTAAATTATCAGGAAATGTTTATTCTGGAAGTCAACTAATCCTTTTAAATCATCTTGATCTACATTAGTTGAAATAAAGACTGAATATCTAAAAATGAAACCATGTTAAAGACACCTTCAGAAAAGTCAAATGCAGTCAGATTCTAAGCTAACAATATAAGCAGATAAGAAGAAATAGGTCCCATCTGAAAAATGGTAAACAAGACCTCAACCCTAAACCACAGTGTTACACTAAGGGCCATTAGTCATGAATGAGTGGATGGGAGCGGCACTCACTAGGTTGAGTGGAATCACTCTCGCTGTTGTGTCGAGAGCTGGTGGATTCAGAGTTCAGGCTGAGGGTGCTAGGCGCTGAAGACAGGTGGATGAGGGGTTGCTGTTGTTGTTGCTGCTGCTGCTGTTGCAGGTTCTGGTTCTGCTCCACCTCATCGGGCACCACCGGCCAAAGCTGTCTGCGATTGTGCCTAACTGCATCCCAACCATGCAGTTTGAGAAGCTCACAACCTTGCTTAGTTTTAGAAATGAGTCCCAGAACATAAAGACACGTCCTAAAAGAAGGGAAAAGGCAAAAATTGTGAGAGTAGGCCAACAAAAACACTAGAGTGTATAAAAACGAAAGAATGCAAGATTACTAAATAGTCAGGGAGGAGGTATGACACAATTCACAGTCATGCAAACCCAGAAAAAAAAAAAGCTTTCTGAGAAAGTAATTTTGAAACTGAGGAAGTGTCTGGGGGGATCACCGTTAACTTTCGGTCACCTCATGTCCAGTCACCAAGTTGGGTAAGCTGTGCAATAGCAACCAGTATATGTTGCAATACAAATGGGACCATACATTTTCTAAAAAAGAAGCATTGGCTATTTTCATATGGCCCTTTGAAACCCGTTTTACTTTTTTTCCAAATTCCATTTTATTTCTTTCAAATTCTTTTCGTTTTTTGAGAATGTGCGTATTCTTGTGGAAAAATAAACATGCAAGCCATGTATGCCATGCTTCATCTTATTCATTTTTGTTAATATACAATATGTAAGCTAATTGTCATTGTAGCCAGTTTTATTCTTGTTGTTTAATTTTAAGTTTACTTATGAATAATAATGAATCCATCTCTTGTTTTAGTCTAAACAAATGAAAGGTGCATAAATCTAAGCAAAACAGACAATTAGAGGAACTCATGTTCACAAA
The DNA here is from genome assembly GCA_033026305.1 of Cirrhinus molitorella. Taxonomy (NCBI): domain Eukaryota; kingdom Metazoa; phylum Chordata; class Actinopteri; order Cypriniformes; family Cyprinidae; genus Cirrhinus; species Cirrhinus molitorella. The sequence goes on along the minus strand of CM065138.1, from coordinate 15,326,406 downwards.
ATTCAAACCAAAAATAACACTACTGATGTCAAAGGACAGGTTGAGGGTTAAACATTTCGTAAATGCATTTCATTTTATTTAGTTTTTCTTAAATTCATTAAAATATAAATTAAATATTTTAATGGTTTTATTACATTTTCATCAGAAGCATCTCTACCTAGCTCATAAAAATTGTAATAAATAAAATTAATTTATTATTTTATTTATTATTTTTTTCCTCCCCAGAAATACTGGGTTTTTACATTTTTCTGGAAAATAAATTTTTGTAAATACTTTCTTCTGCTAAAATTCCTTAGAAAATAATGTTTTAATAGTTTTATTAGCTGTAGTACTATAATTACATTAAGTAATATTTTTCTGTCAAAATTTCTTCAAGTTAAATCAAACTTATTTTTCATTTGTTTGTATATATTATGGTGATTGTTTCTCTCAAAAAAGGTAAAATGCTCATGAAGTGACTCTCGGAGCAGCTCTGGAGATTGTTTATGCGTTCATGTACTCATATACTGAGGCAGCAGAGGTTGAAAATATTCCGGGCATCACGCTCGCTTCAGTATGTCTGTAGTAAATGAAACCACACACATCTGCGCTGCTCATTTACATAGAGACACGCAGAACATACAGGATTCATATTTAAATCGTATTTTTGCTGCTTAATATTCAGACAGCAAATTCAATGCATTAAATTAAATGTTTATGACTGGATTCTGCGATTCTGTCCACATTTCTGGATTGTGGAAATCATAGGGGCCTACATTACACCTTCAGATATCTTTTTTACTGTTATTTTTCCAAGTAATTAGTTACAGTTACAAAATGTATTTCTTTTGAGCTATTTTGAGCTTTTTGGAAGCCACAGAATGCACTACCAACCTGAATCCTAATCTGTGCATTTGACTTAAATGCCATATCTAAGTGTTCCCATTATTGGCCATATGCAGCAAAGCTGATCCTGTAATTAAGAGCACATACCCCCTAATAGACAGAACCTCGCAGTCATGGGCAAGAGCGACGATATCTGGAATTACATTCTCTTCCTGTAGCAGGTTCAATCCCCAATTAGATGTGCCAATGTTTCCCTTGAAGCAAGCAGAGTAAAGAGTTCATACTTTAAATAGCATATCTATTGCTACAGATAATTATTGCGATGAAGACACTTCAACATGAAATGAAAATCAGGAAGTAGAGGACACAGGAAGTTTCCTCATAAACCATCTTCACAATGTAATACCCGTGTCATTATACACATCTCTGTCTAAACCATAAACCCACACACACGCAGCAGCTCACCAGGGCCCAAAGAGCAGCTTTAAGGTGTTTGATACCATCCCATTTGTCCAGCACTGGGCAGCGCACTGTGTAGCTCAGGTCTGAAACTATATTCTGTTAGAGAAAGAAAAGAGGCATTATAGAAGCAATGCATCACCATCAGGGTCTGCCATAAATGTGAACCTGGACCATAAAACCAGTCTTAAGTAGTACAGGTGTATTTGTAGCAATAGCCAAAAATATACTGTATGGGTCAAAATTATAGATTTTTCTGTTATGACAAAAATAAGTGGGATATTAAGTAAAGATAATGTTCCATGAGGATAATTTTGTAAATTCTATAATTTTTGAATAGTAATATGCATTGCTAAGAACTTCACTTGGACAACTTTAAAGGCATTAATGGAAAGCTTTTTTATTCAGCTGTCAGATTATGCACCCTTATTTTTTTTGTGGTCCATGGACACAAATGATTTTAAAACACATACCTGAGCTTCCAGCAAATGACAGCCTGTCTTATCATGTACAAGTTGCCCATACAAATGCACAGGAAGAAAAACATTTGGTCTCTGTAACCTGTAAGAAAATTATTTTAGACGCTGAAAAAGATGATGACTTCCTTCCAAATCATAATACAGGTTTCTGATAAATTAAAAACGAGAAGTTTCCAAGGAAAACCTTTGGTTGCTCCGTCGCACATAGTTATCCCCATCCACTGGTTTACGGTAAGTAGTGAGTGCTTCATTTAGCTGTTCCTCTATGAGGTCCACATACTTGAGATTGTATTCCTACAAGGAAACAAAGATAATTGGAAAGAATAGGTACAGTAAGCCTGAGATTGCATACTTTATTCCAATTAAAGTAATATAGACAAATAATAAATACAAACGTGCAGAATATATTTTATTGATATATACACTATATTGCCAAAAGTATTGTAATTTTTTAGCAAAAGTTTGGACAGGGCCCTTTTTTATTCTAACAATGCCTCTGTGTATAAGGCAAGGTTCATAGAGAAATGTTTAATTCAGTCAGTGTAGAAGAACTTGACTGGTCTGCACAAAGCCAAGTCCTAATCCCAACTGAACACCTCTGGTGTGACTTTATATGCAGACCTTGAGCCAAAAACTCATCACTGAGGCACTGTCATGTTAGAATAAAAAAGGGTCCTGTCCAAACTTTGCTATAAAATCAGACACAATTCCCTAGAACAACACTATATGCTTTAATCTTGAGATTAGTACTCATGGAAATTACTGAAGTAGTCAAACCTGTTCATTAGAAGGGGTATATAGTGTGATATAGTGTATAAATCAATCAAAACATTTTTAACAGTGCAGAATAACAGTAAACATACATTACCTTCTGCCACTTTTCCAGTTGTTTAGTGACGTATCCCCTTTCATTCAGATAGGAGAATCCCTTTGGAATGGACAAAAACCTAGAAACGGATGCCACATTATCAGATGAAAAAGATGTTTCTTATGCAAAACAGACCCTTTTCAACTTTACTGCAAGTCAGTTAAGCACAATTTATAGAAAACACTTTTATGCTCATGTCTTTCTTTCTTCAGTCGAAAAGAAATTAAGGTTTTTGAGGAAAACATTCCAGGAATTTTCTCCATATAGTAGTCTCTAATGGTGGCCAATGGGTAGAAGGTCCAAACTGCAGGGCTCTACACAATCCTAGCTGAGGAACAACGTTCTTATCAAGCAAAATGACTGGTCATTCTCTAAAAAAAACAAACAAACAAACAAACAAAAAGTATATACTTTTTAACCACAAATCCCAATCACCAAGACCTCACACATTACGTAATCACAGATGTGTAACAAAGCGGAAGTATCGACCCAGTGTTTACAAAGTGAACGTGCAAAGACAGTCAACAAGCAAAATAATCTGTCAATGGGGTAAACAAAAAAAAAATCTTATTTCAAACAGAAAACAAGATTATTTTGCTTGTTCTAAGCAAAAACTCACTTAATTTTGACTTGTTTTTTCTGAAAAGAAGAAAATAATTTTTATTTGTCTAGAAAATCCTTCTTGATTCAAGAATGTTTAGATATTTAGTGCAAAAAAGGTAAAACAATGATGTTGTATGAGTTTTTCACCCTATCCTTCCTTTTTGAACCGAAGTACACAGACGAAGAAGGCGCGAATTCGTGCATCACAGAGCTAATGCAAGACAGGCATTTGTGGTTAAAAAGTATATAAATTTTTTTACTTTAAGAAAATTAGTGATTGTTTTGCTAGATAAGAACCTTATTCCTCAGCTGGGATCATGTAGAGCCCTTTGAAGCTGCACTGAAACTGCAATTTGGACCTTCAACCCAGTGGCTCCCACTGAAGTCCACAATATGGAGAAAAATCTTCGAAAGTTTTCCTCAAAAACCTAAATTTCTTTTTGACTGAAGAAAGAAACACTTGTCTTGGATGACATGAGTTTGAGTAAATTATCAGGAAACTTTCTTTCTGGAAGTGAACTTCTCCTTTAATCTCAAATATTAACTAAACTTTTCGGGTAATTCTTGCAAAAGAGTTTTGTCAAAGGTCCTTTGTCAGCGATATTTGAGAGTTGGAGATGTTTATTCCAAGTTTGTGTTAATTAATTTAAATGGCAAGTCTGCTCATGTGATCTCAATGCTCAGTATTTCTATTTCAAATAAATGCTATTCTTCTGAATGTTACATTCATCAAGAAATCCTGAAAAAATATATAGCACTAGCCGGGTTTCCATCCAAAGTTGAGAATTTAACTTATGCGCAAATTTGTAATATCGCATAAAACATTTGCGAGTAAGCTCCGTTTCCATCCATCAAGTCAAAGAGAACAAAATCGGCACTCCCTGATAAAGTGGCACTATATATCACTAATAAAGTAGGAGAAGCAACTGAACATAATAATTTTTATATGTAATAAATTACTATGCCTCGGAGAAAGCAAATGTGATAAATTGCGGAGTAAATGCGGCTGTTGCTTTTGGAAGTGGATGCCTGCTGTTTGGAAATGCAGTCGTGTAAGACAGTTCCTGGAGGCAATTATTTTATCCTTGAGCATTTCAGAATGACCATAGCAACATTTCAGATGCTGTGGAACGAGATCCTTCTGCTGGTTAGTCAGGTTCCACAGCACAAAGTCATGTAATTTTTTTGATGCATACAGAGGAATTTATTCTGCAAATGCATTTCCATTTCCCATAATTCGCATTAATCCAAGTCAAAAACCACCTCAAGCAAGCAGAATTTTTTTTGCAAATTAAGGGATTTTTATACGAAATGTGGCATTTCCATCACTTGTTTCTGATGCAATACTTTAAATGCGCATAAAAACAGGGTGATGGAAACATAGCTAGTGTTTCAACAACTGTTTTCAACACTGATAATAAAAAAATGTGTCTAGAGCACCAAATCAGCATATTAGAATTATTTATAAAGGATCATGTGACACTGAAGCCTGCTAAAAATGTTGCTTCCATGAAAAAATATATAGTGCACCTTCAAACCTCTGAGTTATATGGAGTTGCTATACAGGGAATATCTGAACTTTACCGCAACAACAACAGCACACCCTTGTCTCCCAGATGAGTCAGTGCTGGCTTCATCTGAATCAGAGCATGTAGGTTTGCCTGAGACGACATAATTGTAAAAAAACAAGCAGTCATGTAGTTAGACATGTATTCACAAGCAATAATATAACTTTCAAACTTTAGTACTCTGGGAAGGATTTTGCCCTAGATGCTAGCTGTTTACAGATCTTCCTGACAGATTCCTGGAACAAAGCTACACAGCCACAGCATAGTCAATTTACAATTGCCGCTAACATCAACACGACTTTCAGCCAAGTTAAACTCCCCAATGTCAATAACATCCTCCCTTTTGCCCTTATGTGTTAATTAACTAACCTTGTCTTCACAGGCCTCATCCAGTATGTCCAAAGCCTCCACCGAGACGGCCTTGTTGCGGTCGTGTAGCTGAGTGACCAGCAGTTCAATACCCCAGTTGCTGAAGAACTCTACATTAGCTCGAAGTAGCACCCGCAGATGCTTGGTGGCATACAGCCTGCAGTTCTGTGCCAACATAACATTTGAGAATTAAATTACAGCTCTATTAGCACAGGGGAATGCTTTTAGCAGTATGGCACTATGGTAAAAGGGTCAAAGGGTAGCAGGTCTGTTTCTTACGTCAGTGGCAGCAGTGAGGATCTTCGAGAGGATGACTCGTGCTAAGCCATCCCGACTGTAGTCCAGTGTGGAAACGATCAGCTTCAGAAGATGGTCCTGGTTCTTCAGGGAGCACAGGTTCAGCAGGCTGTCAAGACAATGAGGATAAAGGGTAATATTGTAAGATACCAATATATTGTGTTGTGTATCTCTATATCATCCTAGACTAACCATTGGAAGACGCTGCACTTCTCAAGCATCTTAACACCCTGCGGGTGGGCAGAGAGAGTGCCGAGGAAGAGGAAGTAGTGCTGGCTGAGGGTGGTGAGGAGGCCGTTGCTCTGCAGACTACGGTCTGGTTTCAGGCCAGAGGATGAGGATAGCCACTGCACAATGTCCTTCACCAAGTCCTCTAGATGCACCTGTCCATCCTGAGAAGACAGGAAAATAGCTCAAATTGAAAAATTCTGTCATCTATCATGTCATTCTGTTGAAACTCAAATGGAAGAAAGAAAGGTATATCCACCTTTTTATTCCTGCAAGAGCAGATGTGGCTATTTATACATTTTATGGGTTTGAACAAAATTTTTCTAGTTTTATCCGCATTCAGCATGCTTAGCTGTACAAAACAGCTGGTTTTGCTGCTTGATATTGCAAATTGGTGTGCCATACCATATTATTTGAATGTATTATCTTAATTATGAACACCTAACACCTAACCATATACTGCAGGTAGTTATTCTTTTCTTTATTTCCCTACAGCAGCTAATGAACCGGAAGTCTTACCCATAGGCTTACTTCCGCATTGAAGAAAAAGGTGGATATGTTTGGAGCAACATGACAGCGAGTAAATAAAGGGCGATAAATAATAGGCTCCGTTCTTTGACATCTTTTCTTCTCACCTCATCTGACTCCAGCAGGAACTCAATGAACTGACAGCCCACCACCGTTAATTGCCTGGCCTTGCTGTGGTCCAGCTCCAGGCTAGCGTATAGCTTGCTGCTAGGCTTGTAGAAGAACAGCAGCCTTCGCACAAACCTGAGAATTAAAGTGTAGGATTTACAGCAATGAATGTGTGACAAAAATAATTTTTCTAAGAATAGGAAACTGAATTCTGCTTACTTGTGCATTTGTTCCTCTTTGTTGTTCCGAAGACTGGCATTTGGCCACTGAAACAATTAAAAACTAAATTAGAAGACATACCAACGACACTGCACATTGCAACTGGAATTTTACATTTGAAGAAAATGTGACTGGTGCTTTATTGCCATCCCAACATAAAAAAAAGTTTCAAATTTAATTTCAATGTAAAATAACTGTTTTCTAAATGTAATTAATTCCTGTGATGCAAAGCGGAATTTTCAGCATGATCCTTCAGAAACCATTCTAATATGCTGATTTATTATCAATGTTGAAAACAGTTGCGCTGCTATTTAGTTGGAACCTGTGATACTGTTTTTCAGGATTCTTTAATAAAAAACAAAACAGCATTCATTTAAAATAAATATCTTTAAAATACCATTTAAAAGTTTGTGGTCAGTACATTTGTATTCTTTCTTTTTTTTTTTAAAGAAATTAATACTTCTATTCACCCAGGATGTGACCAAAAAAAGTGATAGCAAAGACTTATATTGTTAGAAAAGATTTCTATTTTAAATAAATGCAGTTTTTTTTATTCAAAGAATCCTGAAAAAAGAATCACAGGTTCCAAAAAAAATATATATATATTAGGCAGCACAACTGTTTCCAACAATGATAATTCTAATAATAAATAAAAATATTAAAATGATGTCTGAAGGATCATATGACACAGAGAACACCAAGTAATGGCTGATCAAATAAAGAGAATTCATTAAAAAAAAAAACTAAAATTCTTATAGATCCTAACCTTTTGAATGGCAGTGTATATGTGACATAATGGACCACAAAGCCAGTCATAAGGGTCAATTTTGTGAAATTGAGATTTATACATCATCAAAATGGAATAAATAAGCTTTGCATTGATGTATGGCTTGTTAGGATAGGACACTTTTCGGCTGAGATACAACCATTTAAATATCTGGAATCTGAGGACGCAAAAATAAATAAATAAAAAAAATAAATATAGAAAAAAATCATTAAAAATGTCCAAATGAAGTTCTTAGCAATTACTCATCAAAAATTAAGTTTTAATATATTTATGGTAGGAAATGTATAAAATATCTTAATGTCCTAATGATTTTTGGCATAAAAAAAAAAAAAACAAAATTTTGACCCACAAAATGTATTATATTTATTGCTATAAATACACCTGTGCTACTTAAGACTTTTTGTGGTTTTGTGGTCTAGGGTCACATACAATATTTATCAGACATTCAGGAAATGTTCAAAAGTTTAGGGTCAGTAAAAAAAAAAAAAATTTAGAAAGAAATTAATACTTTTTTGCAGTAAGGATGAATTAAATGATAGAAAAAACTTTGTCTTATGTCACGTTTTCCACACAAATAGTAAGCAGTTTAATGCAACTGTTTTCAACCGTGATAAGAGGAAATGTTTCTTAAGCATCTAATCAGCATATTAGAATGATTTCTGAAGGTTCATGTGACACTGCTGCTGAAAATTCATGTTGTCATCACAGGAAAATTTTTTTTTTTTTTTAAATATAATAAAAAACAATAAGTTATTTTAAACTGTAATAATATTTCTAAATAATAAAGTATTTTTCATCAAATAAATGCAGTCTTGGTGAGCATAAGAGAAAAAAAAAAAAAAAAACAACGTACAGATCCCAAACTTTTGAACGATAGCATACACTGTTACACACGTGTTTTCCTTTTCATCTTTTTGCTTTCACTTTAGACCTAAATTACTGTATTTACGAGGATACTTGCACAGACATGCAAGTGTGACACATACAAGTGTGTGTATTTAACCTTTCAAGGCCTATAAAGTGGCAAAAAAAATAACTCAGTTCAATGATCCCACGCTCTATGAACAGTCTTAACATGAGCATGTCTCTGTGACAGCAACGTCATGTGAGAATGTAACTACGATAAAGATGATAATTCAAAATTTCTACCGGTTGACAAATTTCTATCGGTTAATCGTGTCTACCAGTATATCGCTCACACCTAATTAACAAGGAAGAAAGTGGTGCTTCTCAAGCCATTTGTCTTTCAAAAAACACAACAATTTAATTCAAAATCTCATACCTTGAGTATAGTACTGATCAGGACCCAGTTCCATTCCAAATTCTGTTTATGATTAAGAATCTGACTGTCTCTGAGGTTCATCATCAGGGCCTCTTCAGTGTCCTAAAGAACACAACAAAAATCCAGATCACATCCAAGCTGAAACATCGAAGAAAAACTTTCCTTCAGTCACCACCACACACCTTAATGACAAAAATGTCCCTCTGGGGCCTTAGGTGCTGGTCCCGACAGTAATGAGCAGCCAGCGATTTGCGAATAATGTGGTCCAAGTAAAGACTATTGGGTTTGGGGCCTCGTTTCTTCTTCTCATGAAACCGCTTCAAGTAATTGACCGCAGCACTTGCCCGTCTACGAAACACAACCGAACACATCTCCATCAAATCATAGAAATAATAACTATGTAGCTTTGACATTGTGCTATTTGTGTTGCCGTCTATGCACGACAAGACAGCAACTCACAGTCTTTTCTCCTGAGGAATGTCAAAAGAAGCAGCCATGTTCATAAGAGTGGGCAGGCAGTGCAGGTGGTGACTATGGGAGTGAGGAAGAATGGTGTTGGCCTGAAAATAAAACAAAGATTATTTAAGGTTATATGTGATAGATTACAAGATTAAGATGTATTTTCTGTTGCAGTAATTTGAGTATGATACCATATGCAGGAGTTCTCCTAAGAGGATGGTTGCACGCACTGAAACACTATCATCACTGCTAGTAATCACTTCAACCAGGCCCTGAAAATAAACATTACGGCTTCAGAAGCCTTGTGATATAATGTCACATAGACTGCTTTCAGGATATTTTGCCCCTTTTAGAGCTTGAGTCTTTTTTTGAATGAAAAAGAGCAGCATGAACATAAGTCATATGGGTTTCAAACAACACAAAGGTGACTATATTACCTCTAAAAGTCCACTGTGGATGAACGCACAAAGTAGCAAGGCGAGATAGTTATCCATCAAATCTGGTCTGAGTGGACAAAGAACACAAACAAGTCATGACTTTGAAGCTTTGAAGGCTTATCTGCCAAGGCTACATTATTTAGCTCGGTTTCAGGGTTAAAGGATTAGTTCACTTTCAGAACAAAAATTTACAGATAATGTACTCACCCCCTTGTCATCCAAGATGTTCACGACTTACTTTCTTCAGTCGTGAAGAAATGTTTTTTGAGGAAAACATTTCAGGATTTCTCTCCATATAATGGATATGTATGGTGCCCCCAAGTTTGAACTTCCATAATGCAGTTAAAATGCAGCTTCAGGGGCTCTAAACGATGACAGCCGAGTAAGAAGGGTCTTATCTAGCAAAATGATCGGTCATTTTCTAAACTAATTGACAATTTATATACTTTTTAACCTCAAATGCTCGTCTTGTCTTGTCTCTGCGTTTTTTTGACATACCCTAACTGTATTGAAGTGCATCACAGTTAGATTGAGGTTAAAAAGCATAGAAATTATCAATTTGTTCCGAAAATAACAGATCGTTTCGCTAGATAAGACCCTTTTTTATGGCTGGGATTGTTTAGAAACCTATGAAGCTGCATTTAAACTGCATTTTGGAACTCGGGGCCACTATAGAAGTCCATTATATGGAGAGAAATCGTGAAATGTTTTCCTCTAAAAACATAATTTCTTTACGACTGAAGAAAGACATTAATATCTTGGATGACAAGGGGGTGAGTACATTATCTGTAAAAAATGTGTTCTGAAAGTGAGCTAATCCTTTAATTAAGCCCAGCCAAATGCTCTTACCTGGATCGTGCCCTATGTGGAAGAATTATTTTGGCTTCTGAGGCTACAAAGCCATCTGACAACCTCCAGCTGTCCTGAAACCTACTGGGGTCTGGATTGGGGACAGAGGACATTGTTCCTGTCAATGTGAGTTGACTTCTGATGTGGTAGATGACTGGAAATGAATATGTTAATCAGTGCAAGCAGACAGCGGTCGTACTCACCCACACTGAGAAGAGCTTCTATAAAATCTTGTGTCACCACGGGAACAGGGAGTCTGAATATATCATACATCACCTCCAGCAGACCTCGCTGAGAAGAGAATGACACAGTGTGATGAAGTACCTCATAATGAGTCTTGAGCATTGCAGTTAATATGTACATCTAATAATATTTAGGGCTTGTTATTCATTATATATACACTAATAATAACAAAATATTTAAAATATATTAAATCTCATTATTTTGGATAAATTTAGTTTTAAAAATACTAAGGCTTTTTTGTAAATATTAGGTTAAAGGGATAGTTAAAGGTTTAAACGCTCACTAAACACAATGCATTAAGAGCCAGAGGGTGAAAACTTTTGGAATTTGAAGATTAGGGCAAATTGAACTTATTTTGTCTTCTTTATTCTGTTCAAAAATGTTCACCCCCAGCTCTTAATGCGTTTGAACTCAATTGTCCTCAGTGTGAAAAGATGGATCTCAATATCATACAGTCATTGTTGGAAAGGGTTCAAATACACAGAAATGCTGAAAAACAAACAAACAAAGAATTTGTGGGAGTCATGTGACTCATGAACAACTATCACTAAACCCAAAAAAACAGTTGTGATTCATTCAGGCGTATGTAAACATTTGTAATTCAACTATTATTTTGTCTAGTGGACTATTTATAAATGTCTTCTATGTGAAATATCTTATTCAGGTCACTACTAAATAAAAAAAAACATGTATTTTGTAAGATCTATCTTATTTTCAAATAATTAACATTTTGCAGATTCCGCAAGGTATATGTAAACTTTTGACCTTAACTGTACAAAACCTGCAAATCTGTAGTAATTCAATAGTAACTTTCGTCATACCCTCACTTCCATATTTGGTATACACAGCAGACCTATGAGAGACTGGATTCCAGAGTTGTCTGATTTGCAGAGATTAATGATGCCTGGAAGTAGAGTGGGACAAAACAACAGGCTCAGTCTGAGCAGCAATAAACACCTACTGCAAAGAAATTCACTCATGAGGAAACTCCATTTCAAAGATGCATGATGCATTACAGTATTCATGCACACAAGCAAACCCGTCATCTTAAGACACGCACTGTTACACAATCAACCTTAATTAAGTACTGATTACAAATCTACACAGAATTTAAGCAGAACTGAATGTTAGTTTATATTCAATATAAAATGTGAAAAGACATGCTTACCTGACCAAGAGCGAAGGGAAGCAACAATTGACATCTTACTAGCCAGAAATCGAGCCTCCCTGTCTTCTCTGTAGAGAGAAATACTACACATCCATACATGCAGCCAATAAAAGTTGTATGCTTGTGTCACCAATGGTAAATTCTACTTTAAAAGACTTTAAAGCAGTGCACTCACTTGAGTTGACCCTCTGCTGTGTCTGGATTGTGTCTGTAGTGAAAGTCTGTGTAAGGTGCCAGGATTTGCTGGGAAAAAAAAAAAAAAAAAAGTAAAGCTTTACTAAACACCTTGTAAAACAGCTTTGACCAAATTTACAAAACATATAGATGTCATATAAAAATATACAGTTGAAGTCAAAAGTTTACATACATCTTGCAGAATCTGCAAAATGTGAATTATTTGACCAAAATAAGAGGGATCATACAAAATGCATGTTATTTTTTTTTTAGTACTGACCTGAATAAGATATTTCATACAAAAGAGGTTTACATATAGTCCACAAGAGAAAACAAAAATTTAATTTATAAAAATTACCACGTTCAAAAGTTTACATACGCTTGATTCTTAATACTGTGTTGTTACCTGAATGATCCACAGCTGTGTTTTTTTGTTTAGTGATAGTTGTTCATGAGTCCCTTGTTTGTCCTGAACAGTTCAACTGCCTGCTGTTCTTCAGAAAAGCCCAGGTCCAATGAAATCTTTGGTCTTCCAGCATTTGTGTGTATTTGAACCCTTTCCAACAATGACTGTATGATTTTGATTTTGAGATCCATCTTTTCACACTGAGGACAACTAAGGGATTAATATGAAACTATTTCAGAAGGTTCAAACACTCACTGATGCTCCAGAAGGAAACATGATGCATTAGGAGCCGGGGGGGTGAAAACTTTTTGAATTTGAAGATCAGGGTAAAATTAACTTATTTAGTCTTCTGGGAAACATGCAAGTATCTTCTGTAGCTTCTGAAAGGCAGTACTAAATGAAAAAATAGTATATTTAGGCAAAATAAGAAAAATGTACACATCTTCATTCTGTTCAAAAGTTTTCACCCCTTGGATCTTAATGCATTGTTAAGATTGTTTATCTTGTATATTATATATGTATATGTATATTATAATAGTTGCATATGAGTCCCTCAGTTGTCCTCAGTGTGAAAAGATGGATCTCAAAATCATACAGTCTGTTGGAAAGGGTTCACAAAGCTGCTGAAAAAAAACTAAGAATTTGTGGGACCTGAAGGATTTTTCACTAAACAAAAAACACAGCTGTGGATGATTCAGGTAACAACAAAGTATTAAGAATCAAGTGTATGCAAACTTCTGAACATGGTCATTTTTATAAATTCAACTAGTATTTTCTCTGGTGGGCTAAATGTCCATCTTTTATGTGAAATATCTTATTCAGGTCAGTGCTAAATAAAAAAAAAAAATAGCATGCATGTTGTATGATCCCTCTTATTTTGGTAAAATAATTAACATTTTGCAGATACTGCAAGGTGTATGTAAACTTTTGACTTCAACTGTAAAATGTAAGATTAAACTAAAGACAAACTAAAGGAATAATACAATAAAATAGTAATATTATTTAATATACAAATAGCAATTAAAATATAGCTGCAAGCTGCAATTAACAGGGTTCAAGTGCTTTAAGGTATTTACGCACATATGAAGAGATTAAACAAAAAACATTACATATTATTTATCAAGCCTGTAACGACCTAAATAAATTATTTTTTAAAAAAGCGTTTTTGGCAAATCCAGGTCATTTACCATAGAAAAATGATGTTTTTTAACATTTATGACTGTTATAGCACCAGCTGTGGTCCAATCTCCTTAAAACTTTGCATGCTTATTTAGAAACACCAGTCGCATGTGCTCACCAGGTTTCGTCAAGTTTTGAGTTTTTGTTTAGGCTTTATAGGCTTTTGGGTACATTTGTACAGGCCCCTTTTCTAAACGACTCCATTATAGCTTCCCAAAGGGTACATTTCAACATTTTATTGATAATTTATATTGAGAATATTGAGAAGCTCTATTGTGTGATATGAATATTGTGCAATATTTGTTGCAGACCGAGACAGGTCCATACCTCAAGCTCTACATCACAGCGAACATATTGCCGTGTGTGTGGGTGATTGAGCAGGTGCAGGATGGTGGTCATCAGAGCCTCGTTGATGCGACTGAGCTGGCAGTCAATTACATTCTTCAGGATGGTGCTGAGACCACCCCTCTTTGCCACAATCTCAGGGTTCTCCAGTGCTGTACGCACAAACATAGACATTCATCATGATGTCAACATACACATTCACAGATCGATACGTTACAGTTCTCTGATCAGTGTGCAAACCTACCAAGTTCACAGATAATGGCAATGCAGGCACGAACCATACGGTCTCGCTCCTGCGGTCCATCGTTACCCACAGCAATGAGGGAGTTTGTGATTGAGCTTGGGAAGAGCAGGGCGTTCACAGTGATCATCTGGAAAATCAGTGTAATAAAAGTTTATACCAATACTTCCATCCATGACAAAAAAAGAACAACAAACAGTGTTAAAGTGGACATCGAATGCCCATTTTCCACAAGTTAGTATGATTCTTTAGGGTCTTTAACAACTATATTTCTGAAACATACATTGGTTAAAATTCCTCAGTGGTCATGTAAAAAATGCCCTTTTTACCTTGTCAAAAACAACTCTTTTCACAGCGACCTTTTCGGTGCATGTCTCTTTAAATGATAATGAGCTACTACTGACTTCACCCCTCTCTTGTTTTTTTGTGTATTCAGTGGTGCATTACCATCGAAAACAAAACTAACCCACTGCGTCCTCAGTGGCTCTGATATTGAAGACTCTTATTTTCACTTTCACATCCAATTACAAAACACCTGCACTGCTTACGATAAGATTGTTGCTGCTACAACTGCTCCAGCGAGGAAAAATGGCGGACAGCTTACAACTGGTGGAAATATGCTAATACGATATATGCTAATATAACGAAATATGCTAATGCGAATATTTGTCACACAGCTCAGAAAATCAAAACAGCTTGATAACTGAGACCGTTTAGGTTTTTAGGGATTAAAAAAGGAGTGAATGGTTTTTTATCATTGTAGGGTGGTTGTGTCCACACACTGCTAAGACACCATTTTATGAAAAAACAATGTGAAAGTGAATTTTGCACCCAATGTTTCCTTTAAGAAATGGGCCAGTGTACAGAAGATAATGGTTTATTGTATAGTTCATATTGTTTGAATGCGACATAATAAAATTAGATTCTACTATGCAGGGCAGAAATATGTAATCTTTTTTCTCTAAAAATCTTTTTTTTTTTTTTATCTCAAGCCGTTATCAGCTTCTTTGGCTGTGTGATGACACGGTCCTCTTACCCGCCCTAAACGAGCTGTGAACAGTCCGACTGACATTGTTTCGACACCAGAGCAAGTTTCGTGGCTAAATGCGGTTAAAGTAAACAGGATGTCTCAGCACCCCACTGAAGGGCAGGGTGAGCAAAAGCTCATTAGCATTTAAAGAGAAATGCAACAAAATGGGTCGCTGTGAAAAGAGCTGATTTTGACAAGGTAGAAGAGTGAGGAATTTTAGCTAAAGTATGTTATAGACCCTAAAGAATAATTCTGGGCATCTGATGATCCCTTTAAATAATAAAAAAATATATATATATAAAAAGATTAAAATAAATACATTTTTTTAACAGAACTCCTGTGATTTTTTTTATATTGAATGAACACAATGAAAACAGCAGAAGTGTTCACATCTTACCTTTCTCACCAGCCTGAGTGCTTGTGTGCGTTCCACCTCGTTACTCTGCTGGATGTCAATGCACCTACAGGTCAAAAGGTCACATTAGACAACATTATTTTACCCAGTAGGGATGGGCGATATATATCGGTCGATAAATTCATGCGCATCTCGTCACTAAAGCCGGTTCTTTGATTAGCGGTAAATCTCCATCACCTGTGTTCAAATAGAGCGCCAGTTTATTCACAAAGCCGTAGATCACTGAAAAGCTACCCCAATGAATCACCCGCAAAACAGAACCAGATATTGCGTAGCTTGTCAGTGATCTACGGCTCTGTGAATAAACTGGCGCTCTATTTGAACACAGGTGATGGAGATTTACCGCTAATCAAAGAACCGGCTTTACTGACGAGATGCGATAATATCGATCGATATATATCGCCCATCCCTATTATCCAGTCAACATTAGTAGTCAATGCAGAGAAATGTTTCTCAAACCATAATAACATGTGTACTAGGATAGAGAGACAGAGATGAATCTACAGGCTAAGAAATACACCTCCAGCAGGATACAGAGGATGTAGTACATCCTTACAGTACCGGCACTTCAAAATGACCTTAACTTGACTTGACTAGCTTTTCACATTTTTCCCTTCTTCTCCCTCTCTCTCTCTCTCTCTCTCTCTCTCTCTCTCTCTCACACACACACACACACACACACAGAATGAGATGCTAACAAGAAATGATCCACAACTCACCATGAATTAACATCAAGTCTTGTTTCTGATGGAAATATTTAGTCATTATCTCACAACCCCTAGCTCAGACTTGAACTATAACTGCTGAAATAACTGGCCTGCCTACAGTGCTATGAAAAATGTCATACAGACCTGGAAATCAGGTAATCCACCTGGAGCCGCAACACTTTCTGAAGGATATTACTGTCTCTGATGAGGTAGCGGAGAGCACGCAAACCAGCCGCCCGGACCTCCTTTGCCTCATTGAGCAGCGCCAACCTAAGGCTGGAAAAGAAACAGAAAAGCCAACATGAGACAGCGTAAAATACGACTCAGGGCAGAAGACAAGATCAATCATTTCAGATGGATTGTTTTTTTTCCCTAAAAGAAGTCTCTTATACTCACCAAGGCTGCATTTTTTAGAAGTACAAATGATAATATTCTGAAACACTATTACAATTGAAAATAACTCTTTTCAAATTAAATACATTTTAAAATGTTATTTATTTCTGTGATGGCAAAGCTGAATTTTTAGCAGTCATTACTCCAGTCTTCAGTGTCACATGATCCTTCCATAGACTGTAAAAAAAAGATGGACGACGCGTCTCCCATTCATTCCACTATGGAAAAGTGAAGCCAAAGCATCTTAATATGGTAGCTGCCATACTGGGGGAAATTACGTCATTTGGAGCCAGAGTCTGCGCACTAGAGTTTTGTTTGGAGCCAGAGTCTGCGTAGTAATGTCGTGAGGTGGAGCCGCGGTATCAAAGTCCCGCCCAAATTCCCGCAGACCCAATCGCAAGATCACAATCATGACACCACACCCCGTTTTTATAGAACCTAATCACTACCTAAAAGCAATGTTGAAAACACTGAAAGAAATATTAAGTGCTGCTTAATATTTGAAATATGTGACATGAAAAACATGTGAATAATATGTGAAAACTGTGATGGATTCTTTAATAAATATAAAAAACAAAAGACGAGCATTTATTTGAAATAAAAATATTTTGTTACATAAAAATGTATTTTTATGAACTTTTTCTTTAAATGTTATGCATTTTACTGAATTAAAGTGTTAATTTTCAGTTTTATTTATTTACTTATTAAATTTTCTGTCAAAATTTTATAAAATTGAATTTACTAAGTAATTAAAAGTCATTTTATAATTGAAATAAAACAACTGAAAAAAAACACACACTCAGGTTAGATGATCAAAACACCTTTGATTCAACTTTACAATGTAATGTAATGTTTTTCTGCTCTATGACTCACCATATAATAATCTCTTCATAGGTAAAACCAAACTTTTCCTCGGAGTGCCCAACATTGCAGAGAAGCTGTTTTGGAGACATAATAACAAGCGCTTATTTATTTTACTTAGCAACAAGTAGAGACATTTATGATTCAAATACTCAAAGCATTGCTAGAACACTGCAGGGTATTTCACACAGAGCAAAAACACGCCCAAGTTCAAAGAGTTAGAGGGTATGTTTTTCTCATCCTCAGGTGATTTATACAACTCACAGCATGGTTGACTTGACAAAACCTGTTAGACTGAAAGGGCTCATAATCATCTACAGAACAATTACAATGCCATGAGCTGAAACAGTCAATATTAATAGAGATTTCTAGTAAATGTTATTAAATAAGTAGAGAGAAAAAGCAGAATTTGTCATTTTATCTATGGTCAGCACCACTTGTGACAGGTGACAATATAATATCCTCAGCGACACACCATCATTCTTGTATTGGTTCAGTGGCAGCTAATTGCAAAAATTAGGAAAAGATTGTGCTGCTGCCCTTACCCTATTTGTGTTAAAATGCAAAACTGATCCAGAGACAGCACTTCAGTACTTTAACAGCATCCGAGCTTGGGTTAATTTCTTCGGTCTGCTCAAATGCTTTTATTTTAGGCCAGATTCTGTAAGAGTAGGGCAGAAAAGCCCTCAGGCCTTGACTGACGGAAACCATAAAGTACTTTGTTTACTCCATTTTACCAAACACCGGTAAGTATTCACATGCATGACTCCCGTGTTGTAATACCAAACAGATGTACCAGATTGAGCAGGCTGCTAGGCATTAGGGATAGGCAGGATTTTTAACTAGCTTTTTTTCCAACAACTATATATATAAATATATATATAAAATAGCTTTAATATTTTAGCAGCTGTTTTTGTACACAAAATTGTAGTATGTCTGAATCTAATTGTTCAGGGGATTTTGAATTCACCTAAAAATGACAAATCTGTCATCATTTACTCACCCTCATGTCATTCCAAACACTACCAGCCAAAAGTTTTTGAACTGTAAGATTTTTAATGATTTTTAAACAAGTCTCTTCTGCTCAGCAAACCTGCATTTATTTAGTCCAAAGCACAGCAAGAACAGTCAAAATGTGAAATATTTTTACTATTTAAAATAACTATTTTCTATTTGAATACATTTTAAAATGTAATTTATTCCTATGATTTCAAAGTTTAATTTTTAGCTTTGTTACTTCAGTCACATGATCCTTCAGAAATCATTCTAATCTTTTTTTTTCAGGTTTCTTTGATAAACAGAAAGTTCAGAAGAACAGCATTTACCTGAAATATAAAAATATTTTGTAAAATTATAAATGTCTTTTCATCACTTTTGATCAATTTAAAGCATCCTTGCCAAATAAAAGTATTAATTTCTAATCCCCGCCCCCTCTTTTATTCATCAAAGAATCGTGAAAAAAAGTCCTCAACTGTTTTAAATATTGATAATAATAATAATAATAATAATAATAATAATAATAATAATAATAAATTGAATTATTCAAATTATTTCAGAAGGATTATGTGACAGTGAAGACTGAAGTAATGATGTTGAAAATTCAGCTTTGATCACAGGAATAAATTAAAATCAAATCAAAAAGCAGTTATTTTAAATACTAAAAATATTTCACAATATTACTGCTTTTGCTGTATTTTGGATCAAAAAAATACAGGATTGATGAGCAGAAGAGACTTCTTTAAAAAACCAATAAAAACCTTAGACCTTGTCTGGAATATGACCGTTGAGTCATATTCCAGACAACCTAAAAACTAGTCATATGTGTAGTGTATCCCTTCAGGGCTTGTCCTACAATATCAGAACAAGAAAACATTCTGACAAGTTGGGATTTAGGCAGCTAACAATATTGATCCCAGCATTCACTCTTGAGATGACAAACCTTGATGAAGTTGTTGAGGTGGCCCAGTTTGCGCATATTCGAGACTCCCTGCTGTTTGGCCACATTCTGGAGGATCTCTCGCATGTTCTCTGTGGGGTCTAGAAGAAAAGATGATTGAAGAGTTGAAGAGGGATGGGAACACAGAGATATTATGTTCTGTAACCGCACCATTTCCATTGTTGGTGCACTAGCTACAACCACAAAAAGCAGCTAAGTGTTTTATGGGATGGAAACAAACACTGATCAGTAAAATTAGTAAGCACACAGTGTTTTTACTAGACACTGTGGGACTTTCTGACATCATCTCACTTAACAAATACTCATAAATTACACCCTGTTCTCAGTTTGGTAAGGAAGCCTTAGAATACATTAAGTGATAAATGTCTAATAGTGAATCATCAACAGAAAAGAGATGACAACAGATCTACAAAAATTATGGAAAACCAGTTCCAATGCAGACAGAACGTAAACTACAGACAAACCATGTATGTAGCAACAATTTGGATATATATATATCATATATATTCCAGTAATATATTCATTTCCAGTAATGTAATCATTTAAATTGTCAAATGAATATTTAAAAAGAAACCTGGCAACCATTCAGCAAGTTTGTGAGAATTCGCCCCCCTTCAAGGTCAAGTTAATTTTATTTTCTATATAGCACCAGATCACAACAGAAGTCATTTAAGGGTACCTTTCTTATAGAACAGGCATATACCTTGTTCTTTTTTTAAACTGAGTAGCCTTAACATATTAACGTCATGTCTGTTTCTACATGGTCATGCGCAATTTTCCTTTACGAAAACACAGACAGAATCACGGAGTCCATTCATAAACATGAAATAGCGCGGAATGCCACGGAATTCGCCAATTTGTGGATGTGTAAATCAAAAGTAGGTCTGTCACTTATTTCGAATCATGATATGGACTAGTGCCTGTGAATATTAAAACGCAAAAAGACGGCTTGAATATTAATCCTGCATGTTCCGTTTGTCTCTGTATGTATGAATGGCAGAGATGCTGTTTTGTTTACTACACAGATACTGAAACACACATCACGCTCGCTGTGATTTTCGGCTTCTGTGTCTCACTATATGACGACATTAACACATACATTTAATCTCCAGAGCTGCTGTGAGAGTCACTCAATGATAATTTTACCGTTTCATATTAGAAAACTAGACTAGCATCATACTGTATACACAGCGAGACTTCATGTTTAAACACTTCGGTTTAACGTGTAACAAAAATATATTGCTCTTGCATTACTTTTGTACAGAACAACGCACGTCTTTATATACCCGCTCCCCCCAAAACCATAAACCCAGGGAAAACACTGAAGTAGTACAATGAAACAGACTTTAGTGTTTTATATTGTGTAAAATTAGCTTACATAAAAATACAGACACCCAAAGACACTACAAACACTGCACTCTTTGTGACTTATTTTGCCCAGCTGTCACACAGGATACATGTTCAGTCACCTGTACCAAAACAAAACAAAATCCCCATATACTCCCTGTTGCCTTATATACAGAAACCAAAAACAGTGATGCTCAGGTCTTGTCTAAATACAGGTAGTCCGCCATTCAAAGGTTTGTGGTCAATAAGATGTTTTTTATTTAACTGTGACACTGAAGACTGTAGAAATGGCTGCTAAAAAAAATAAAAATTCAGCTTTGCCATCTCAGGAATACAGTAATTTTTAAAGTATGTTAAAACAGATTAAATGCCTTTTAAATTGTAATAATTTTCACATGTTTTTATTTTTATTTTTTTTAGTAGTAGCTGTTCAAATTCTTCACTTTTTTTAAGCATTTTTGTGTGTTTTAACCCTTTTCAACAATGACTGTATGATTCTGAGATCCATCTGAGGGCAACTGAGGGATTCATATGCAACTATTACAGAAGGTTCAAAAGCTAACTGATGCTTCAGAAGGAAAAACGAAGCATTAATAGCCAGGGGTGTAAACTTTTGAATAGAATGAGAAGTGTAAATTTTCCTTATTCCTTCAGAAGCTACATAAGATACTTACATGTTTCCCAGCAGACAAAATAAGTAAAATTTACCCAAACTCAATGCATTGCGTTTCCTTCTGAAGCAACAGTGAGCGTTTGAACCTTCTTTAAAACCTCTGTGTGAAAAGATGGATCTCAATATCACACAGTCATTGTTGGAAAGGGTTCAAATTCAAGAATGCTGAGAAAAAAAAAAAAAAAACAGAATTTGCAGGACCTGACAGATTTTTCTGAAGAACAGCGGGCAGTTTAACTGTTCAGGACAAACAAGAGACTCATAAACAACTCTTGATCACAAAAATGATCAACAAAAAAAAAATAAAAAATACAAATTATATTTTATCAACATTAACATTATTTTCTCTTGTGGACTATATGTTAACGTCTTTTATGTGAAATATGTTATTCAGGTCAGTACTACATAAAAAATAACATGCATTTTGTATGACCCCTCTTATTCTGGCAAAATAATTAACAATTTGCAGATTCTACAAGGTGTATGTAAACTTTTGACCTCATGTGTTAATGAGCATAAGAGATTTCTTTAAAAATCAACCCCAAACTTTTATCAACAGGAATTCATGACTGGAATACAAGCACTGGATTTAGCACTAAAGACTTCCAGAAAAGGCCATCCACACAGAGGTCATATGGGAAAAACAGCCTCAAGGTTAACCTATCAGCAAAGACAAAACACAATTACGACCCTAGAACAACTAATGAGCTACTTTCTTCTACAAAGACACCAAGTCACAAACAATAACAAACCTATATTTAGCATACGTTGGTGTTTTAGTAATACTCTTAACAATGCATATAAATAAAAACCATTACAGTTTAAAACCAACCAGCAAAGAATATGCACATAAAACCCTTAACCATGTTTGTAACATAAGTTTATGCACTAACTATACGTTTCAGTTTTTTATTAATCTTTGTTTATATTATTTAAAAAAATGCATTACAAAATATAAAAATGCTACATTAACAGATACTTTTATTAGTATTAGTAAACATGTAAATGAACATTAATTAATAATAATAAATGCTTCAGAAGTATTTTGCATTGCTAAATATGTTAGCAAATGGAAAGTCTTGTCCCAAAAACAAAGAATTACTGCATTAAAATTAAACATCTGCTGACATATTATTAAAAAATAATAAAGCTGCATGATTTCTTGCTGCAGCAGACTGTTGTTTTGGTCCCTACACCCTTTGGACCCTACTGTCCTGCAAGGCAGGACATGAATAAGAGATATATACACCAGCAACCATTATATAATAATGAAAAGCATTCAACACCTCTATCACTATCTGTTTTTCTCTCTATTTAAGTATTGAATACTTCTATAAAAGAGCATATTCTGTATATGGATGTATATAATGCATGTTGACTTGTACTAAGGCGGTGTCTCAATACCTAGTGCAGCAAGCATTTTGGGGCATCATAGGTGGGTTTGGTACCCGCGAGGCTAACATCCCAAACAAGCCTATGATGCAAAGAAATGCTGTCTAGGTAGGGAGTTCACTAGGTTCATCTGACTTACCTCTTGTGAGATCGAGCGGTACATTTTCCTCCCCACTGTCATTCCGACCTGCATATGTAAGACAAAATAAGACATTGACAAAGAAACGCTTGGAGCAAGTGTAGCTGATGAAGACTGCATCCTATTATCCTGACGGATCTGTTAATCGGCCAAGCAGAGTAAACTTAATCTCACCTCGCATCCGTATACTTCGGATAGGACGGCCTCGGATGCTGACCGCCATCTTTACAAGACACATTCACAACACCGGAAACCTCGAGGAATATCGCGAGAATTGATCTTGAGCAGACTGTTGTGTCTGCACTCTGCACTTCTACATGGCTGTCTGACTGGATCATAAATAAAACTGCGTAATAGAAGATTTAATACATTTTATTTTTATACACATTGCATAAAGTAATTACAATACCAAAGCGTAAAATAAATTAAAATATGTCACCCAATACAAATAAACGAGCTAAACGAGGTGTGTTATGGTCTCCTCGTTTAATGTTTTTTAGTCATTTTTTATCGTTTCGCGTTTTTCTATGCAAATATCCCCTTAGGTTTAGCTGTACGGTTAAACTGTATATTGGCCTACCCGGGGACACTATTGATATTGGTGGAACATTTATGAATGAATGAATGAATGAATAAAAAAATAAATAAACAACAGTATAAACAGTTTCACTTTTTATTTTGTATTTATACAGTAAGTGTTATCTGTCTAAACAGATGCACACTGATTATGCACAAATGTAAATATATTTACAAATTTAAAATACATACTGCATGTTCACATCATGTACAAATATATAAATATGGGCTATATAAATAATCTAATCGTTTCGTTGCATTTGCAAACATATAAGTAAATTAAATAAATAATAACCAGTGAAGTCAAAATAAAAATGAATAAATTGTAGTCAGTGAAGACGAAATAAAATAAATAAATAATAATCGGTAAAGCCAAAAATACATTTTGAGTAAATGAGAGAGGTTTTAAAAAATTTTATATGTTAATTAATACATTTCTGTATCTCACATCACAATATAATTGAAAATATTCACTATTTAAGACCTCTCTTATTCTCTAAAAATGGATTTTTGGCTTCACTGATTACTTATTTATTTATTTTATTTCATATTTATTTATTTATTTTGGTTTCACTGATTAGTATCTATTTATTTAATTTACTTATATTTTGTGCAACTGAAGGAAAGAGCATGTGTTTGTTTTTTTTCAATTAAAAAAAGTAAAATCTACTAAGATAACAGTACGATTTTTAATGTTTTTTTTTTTAAGAATTCTCTTCTGCTCATCAAACCTGCATTTATTTGATCCAAAATACAGTTCATAAAACGTAATTTATTCCTGTGATCAAAGCTAAATTTTCAGCATCATTACTCCAGTTCTCAATGTCACATTATCCTTCAGAAATCATTCTAATATGCTGATTTGCTGTTCAAGAAACATTTACTATTATTATTATCAAATATTTAAAACAGTTGAGTAATTTTTTTCAGGATTTTTGATGAATAGAGGGATGCAAAGATCAGCATTTATCTGAAATAAAATGCTTTGTAACATTATACACTACACCATTCAAAAGCCTGGAGTGATTATTATTATTATTATTATTATTTATTAATTTTAAGGGAAAGAAATTATAGAAATTAATACTTTTATGTAGCAAGGATGCTTTAAATTGATCAAAAGTGATGATAAAGCCATTCACAATGTTACAAAAGATTTCTATTTCAGATAAATGCTGATTTTCTGAACTTTCTATTCATCAAAGAAACCTGAAAATAATTGTACTCAGCTGTTTTCAACATAATAATAATAATAAATGTTTTTTTTTTTTTTTTTTGAATATTAGAACGATTTCAGAATATCAGAAGGATCATGTGACATGCTAAAAAAAATAGCTTTGAAATCACAGGAATAAATTACATTTTTAAATATATTCAAAAAGAAAAGAGTTATTTTACATAGTAAAAATATTTCACAATGTTACTGTTTTTGCTGTACTTTGGATCAAAAAAATGCAGGCTTGGTGAGCGGAAGAGACTTTAAAAAAATAAAACATTAAACATTTTACTGTTCAAAAACTTTTAACTGGTAGTGTATATCTAATATTGCGTCTTGTACTCTATAATAACTGTAGTAGCCTATATTTTTTCGTAGGAACTGTAATTACAGCGAAAAGTTTACAATGCGTCTGTCACACGCTATATGCCTATAATTCTGTTCTCATGGACGTTAAATTGTAAACATACGGTCACATATACAAGCATCATATCTAATGCCACCTCATCTCCAGTGGGTGTCACTGCTATTTTCTGTTTCTCTGACTGCAACAGAGTAAGAAGAAGAAGTGTCACGTTGCGGCAAAAACAGCTATAGCTCATCCAGCTACAGTCCCAAGTATGTACTTTTATGAAATTACAATTTAATATACTTCCATGATATTTGATTAGTAGATGGTCATGTGAATAACTGTTCGCGTTAATGTTGCTTTCTATAAAGGTGCTGTTGAGGAAGCGTAGAATGAGATTCATTCATTTTAATTAAGATTAAAGTTGTAAATAATAAAAATAATAAGAATGTTTTCGCAGTCACATTGAAAGCGTTTGTCTTAGTGTGAGGTAGCATATGTAACCACTGTTATAGGGAAGATATTCGTTATTAATTTGGCCTGTTTAGATATTAAAATTGTGTTTTTATTTGTCTACAGAATTAGAAGGTAAAATGGGGCGCTCTTCTAAAGACAAACGAGATATATACTACAGACTGGCGAAGGAGGAGGGCTGGAGAGCGAGAAGTGCCTTCAAACTCCTGCAGCTGGATGAGGAGTTCAGCCTTTTTAAAGGTAAGAGGTTTAGTTTGCTTCACCAATCATCTGCATGGGATGGTGGATGAGTCATCATAGGATATGTCTCGAAAGCTTGTGAACTGCTTGCATAGACCGCATCAAAGCAGGCTTTTATGTTCAAACGAATGTCCTACCTACATACAGGTGTTAGTCGTGCTGTGGACCTGTGTGCTGCACCTGGCAGCTGGAGTCAAGTCCTGAGCCGCAAACTCCGGTTGGTTAAATGCAAATTGCACACACAGATACTGTTAAGTAAAATATTGTTTAATTGGACTTTTCTGTCCTGTTTCAGTGGAAAAGACAAGAGTGAAGAGGTCAAGATTGTGGCAGTCGACCTGCAAGCTATGGCCCCTTTGCCAGGCGTCACACAAATTCAAGGAGACATCACCAAGGTGCAGTGCTTCTTTTAGAAAAAGCAAGTCATTATAGCATTTTAATTTGTATTTTTAAAGCAAGACTCTCTAGGTGAATAGGGTATAAACAAATCAAATAGATATACTTCCCCAGCTGATTGATTACATTAAGGATTACAAATATTTTCTCTATTGCAGGTTTGTTTTAAATATAAATTTAGGTTTGTCATTTAAATATGCAAATATGTACTTGTTCAAATACATATCCAGAACAAAAATTTAAACACTGGATAAAGCCAGGTTTAAAATTTTTGTTTCATTTTAACATATTAGAGTAAGTTTTCACACAAGGGATTTTGGATATCACTTTTTAGCACTAAAAACGGTCAATAGCCAAACAAAAATATGTTTTTACAAATAAAATGTATAAAATCAGGCAAATGATATATAACCAGCAGAGCATGTGAGCGAAGCGGAGCGGCGTGACGCTCCGCTCAGCACTCCGCTCTGGGGGCGTGCGCTCCGCTCAGTCGCTCATGGCCAAAGCAAAACGCTCCGCTAATGTTCCGCTCACGCTCACCGGTAAACCAAATCCCGCTCAGATCCCGCTCTGACATAAAATTTCTCTAGTAGGCCTATTGTTTACTGTTTGTACCGAAATTCTTGGATAATTGTCTAAAATTAAGCATGCATGTTTCAGAGCAAAATTCTTACATTCTTCTTAATTGTATTAATTAAAATGTAGGCTATTAAATACACGAATAACCTTAGCAAACCTACCTAAAATGCAAAAACTTGTATTTGATTTTCGTTAACTTTATTTCCGTGAATAGCTGCCGTTGTTGTGTAATAGAACATTTAAAACACAAACGGACACACATGAGATGAACTGTGCGCAGATCTTTACAAAATTCACCTCTATTATAAAGCCTGTTAAAGTAAACACACGGACACGGGGAACTGGGGACAATGGAGAGGGAAAAAATTGTTTATCTCCCTTTGGCCTTTTGCAGTTTTTTTTTGTAAAGAACAAATCTGCGTGCGTTATATTAGATTATAAATTACTGATGCATATAGCCTATCTAGCCTACATTCTGTAGCCTAGGTCTACCTATTATTTATTAATTTTAAGCAATAATTATTTTAATAAGTAGGCCTAATTACGAAATATATCCTAATAATTCGTTCCAAAATTTAAGCCAAATCTAGGGAAGGAACGAATTAACGAACGAATGAATTCGTGGCAGGCTGGCAGCTAAGCCTAAACAAGAGAACGAATGCTTAATTCGTGGCCATAATTTAGACTAAACGAAAAAATGAATTTAATTCGCATAAAAACTGAACTGCTCTAAATTCGTGGCCGTGATTTTGTCTGCATGCCGTGATGATCGGGACTCCGTACGACCGAATATAACCTTAGCCTACACCATGTTTGCGTAGTACTTTACACTTATGTATAAGGCTTGCAAGTTCGTTGAAACAATATCTGAACTCCATAACTGCTCTACTGTTCTCGATCTCTACAGCTTATCGATCGCGAACAAGTAAATCACCAAAGGGTATTCTGGGTTGAGCGAGCGGCGCTGAGCGTATTGAGCGAGCGGAGCGGAAACTTCAGAAAGGCGCTCTGCGCTCTTAAGGAAATATTACCGCTCCGCTCCCCGCTCCGCTCACATGCTCTGATAACCAGACCCCTCTCTAACTGTAAAATTTGTTGTGTGCAAGTTGCTACTAATGTGAAATTGTCTGGCTCAGTGCATGAGAGAAACTTTAAGGAAAAATGTTTTAAAGATACGTATTGCAATATAAATCTACAGATGCAAAAGAAATAAACACTTCAGTGTTTTTCTTTGGATGTTTTCAGCATTCAAAATCTCAAACATTTAAACTGCACTTAACTTTTGGCACTCTATCGGTTAATAAAAAGTCACGCAGGTACTGGGCTACTCCACAGCGGTTCCTACCAGAACCGGTCTAAAATAGTCTGAATATAACAATTTATTACAGGTGTACCATAGTGATTCAGGATAAGCCAAAAACACGGTTTGAAAAATGGATTCATGATGTACTTACTGATTATATACATTATGTAAATTATGAACACTGCAGCTTTAATCAATGCATGAAAAGCAATGTTTTTGCCTGTAGCCTCTTGCCTTGGCTTAAACATACCTTTTAATTGTGTTAATCTTTTCATTGTTTTAGTAATTCTTTTTGAGTCAAGCACAGTAGATGTTCCACCATACCAAGTATATGATTGTTCTATAGATTTCTACAGCACAGGAGATTATTCGACATTTTGAAGGACAGTCTGCAGACTTGGTCGTATGTGATGGTGCTCCTGATGGTGAGACATAACCTTTTGTTTTTTAAACATACACTACCATTCAAAAGGATCAGTAAGATTTCTACTGTTTAAATTAAATTTCTTATGCTTGTGAAGGCTGTGTTTATTTGATCAAAAATACAGAAAAAAATTAAATATTGTGAAATATTATTACGTTGTAAAATAACATTTGTCTATTTTAAAATACTTTAAAATCAAATTTATTCCTGTGATTAAAGCTGACTTTTCAGCATAATTTCTGCAGTCTTCAGTGTCTTGTGCTGCTTAATATTTTTAGGAACCTGTGATACTTTTTTCAGGATTCTTTGATGAATAAAAAGTACAGCATTTAAACAGTTCAAAAGTTTGGGGTCAGTACATTTTTATTTTTTTGAAAGAAATTAATACTTTTATTCAGCAAGGATGTGTTAAATTTATAAAAAAAAAAAGTTATAGCAAAGGCTTGTATTGTTAGAAAATATTTCTAATTTGAATAAATTCTGTACTTTTTATTCATCAATGAATCCTGAAAAAAGTATCACAGGTTCCAAAAAAAATATTAAGCAGCTGTTTCCAACATTAATAATAAATCAACATATTAGAATGATTTCTGAAAGATCATGTGACATTGAAGACTGGAATAATGGCTGATGGAAATTCAGCTTTGCATCACAGAAATGTATTATATTTTGAAGTATATTAAAATAGAAACCATTATTTTATAATGGTATTTTAATTTATTTTATATTGTAATAACATTCGCAATATTACTGTTTTTTCAGTATTTTTATTAAATAAATGCAGCCTTGCAATAAGAGATTTCTTTAAAAAACATTGCAAGTTATACTGATCACAAACTTTTGAACGGCAGTGAAAGATGTTCCTTTCTAGCTGGTTCAGACTATTTGCGATTTAGCAAAACCTTGACGTTAAGGTTTTTTTTGTATGTTACTCTGTATAGTTACAGGTCTTCATGATGTAGACGAGTACATTCAGGCACAGCTCCTGCTGGCGGTATGTTTTGCTATATTTTTCTTTAATCTAATTTTGGTAACACTTTACTATAAGGTCTCATAAGTCAATTTTAGTTAATGACATAATAACACTGAAAATACATTTGAAATATGTTTGTTACAATATTAAATAATTCTTTGTGAATGTTTGTTAAAAATACAAAATATAAAAATACACATTTTCATTATTTCGTGTTCGCTCACATTCATTTAATAATATCAAATGATAATCGTATGTTTTTAATGATGTATTAATAAATGTTCAAATGAACATTAGCTAAAATGCTTTAGAAGTGTTTTTTATTGTTAGTTCATGTTGAGCGTGTGAGCACAATGGCCAATCAGAAAACATAGATGCTAATATTTTGTCATTTACTTATAATTATTAATAGCTTTAATAATAATGCATTAAACTAATAGCATTAGTTACTTGTTTAATTATTATTTTTCATAGTAGCTTCAAATGTTTTAACTGTGGTTGGCTACCAAAACTGTGAAATTGTTCTGGTACTATACCAACTACTGAAATTTTGATATCAAGACATCAACATAGTAAATCTAATTGTTTGCTTGTATAATTGTTGTTTGGTTTTTGATTTATCATGTAACTCTTACTGCTTGTTGAAGGTTTTGTATTCATATTGACAGGCTCTCAATATCACCACACATGTTCTCAAACCAGGTGGCAACTTTGTTGCAAAAGTAAGCTGTCCCATTCTAATTCATACTGTTACTTACGTTATCAAGTTGTCAGTACAAGATTGGGTTCTATAAAAATGTTGGGAAATGTTTTCTTCAATCTCCTGAACTTCAATGTCTTTCTTCTTTGTAGATCTTCAGGGGAAAAGATGTAACCCTGTTGTACTCCCAGCTCAAGATTTTTTTCAGCTCTGTAACCTGTGCCAAACCACGCAGCAGCCGCAACTCTAGCATAGGTGAGAGGAGAATTTCACATGAAGAGGAAATGTAAAACCAGTGGTGTATAAAGTACCTAAAAGCCATACTTAAGTAAAATGACAGATATCTTACCAGAAAATGACTAAAAGTATGTGGTATTTATTGTACTTAAATACAAAAAGTATTTTTTTTTTTTATCTTAAACGTACTTTAGTATTAAAAATAAAAGTACAAGGAAATGCAAAATGGAAAAGCAGCAAATAAATATATATAAAATGTTCATACACAGCTTGAGTAGCAAGATTGTGTTTAGTTTTAACTTTCTGAATCCATTCAGCCGATCTCCGGCCGGTAGCACTTTTAGTATAGCTTAGCATAAATCATTAAATCTGATTAGACCATTAGCATCTTGTTTAAAAATGACCAAATATTTTCAATATTTTTATTCTATTTAAAACTTGAGTTTTCTGTAGTTACATCGTGTACTAAAACCGACAGAAAATGAAAATAAGGTAACTTCCATGATCAGCGCTAAGCCACTAAGGTAATAGTAAAATAGCTGGGGAATATATTCAGGCACTGCGTAATATCATTGCGCCTGCTGCACCCAAGGTAAGTTCCTTGATTATTACGCCGGAATGAGAGTATAGTTCCTATCCATATCAGCTTGGAAAATCACAACTTTTCATTTTCTGTCTGCCTTTGTACACGATGTAACCACAGAAGAGTCAAGTTTTAAATAGGAAAAATATTGAAAATCTTTGGTCATTTTTGAACGAGATGCTAGTGGTCTAATCTGATTCAGCGATTTATGCTGCTAAGCTATGTTAAAAGTGCTAACGGCAGACCCGGAGATCGGCTGAATGGATTCAAAAAGTTAAAAAGAAAAAGAGTTAAAACTAAACACAATCTTGCTACTCAAGCTGTGTATGAACATTTTATATATATTTATTTGCTTCTTTTCCATTTTGCATTTCCTTGTACTTTTATTTTCAATACTTAAGTACGTTTAAGATAAAAAAAAAACTTTCTGTACTGTTTTCAGAAAAAGTGGAGTGTTCTTTAAGTACTGTAACAAAGTATTATTACTTTGTTATTATATCTTTCGTAACGTTACATCACTGTGTAAACCTGTATTGGGAATAATATACGTTTTCATGAACCAATGTGTGTGTGTTTTTGCCCTTCAGAGGCATTTGTGGTGTGTCAGAATTACTCTCCACCTGAAGGTTACGTCCCCAACATGTCCAACCCTTTACTGGACCACTCTTATGGTAACTTGCTCTATTTATCTACCAAAATAGTGCTTTCAAATTTACTTGCTCATCTGTAAATTACATTTGTCTATGTATATATCCATGTCTTCCTCCTCACAATGTGAATGCAATTTTTTTCATCAAGATGTCGACTTTAACCAGCTAGAGGGGCCAAACCGAATAATAGTTCCTTTCCTTGCTTGTGGAGATCTTAGTGCCTTTGATTCAGACAGAACTTACCCACTTCAGGTGCTTATCAGCTTCTTTTAAATCACACACCACACGTGTCTATGAATGAGTAGTCTGACCTTATCCATTTTGTTTTTGCTTTATTCAAACAGCTTGATTCTAGGAAAGAGTACCAGTATTTACCACCAACCCAGCCTCCAATTCGGCCACCGTACCAGCAAGCCTGTCAGCTCCGCAAGAATAACTTGTTGGCTAAAGAAGACTCGCCTTCTGGTGCACTTGACGATTCCCTGTCCGCTTTAGATCTCAACGCGAGCACAGACACAAACACAGCCACACAAGGAACTTCTGACTAATGGACATGACAGCTTCAGTTGAAATCTCTTCATTGTTTTATTGTGATTGATCAACATTTATTTTTAGCATTTTAAGATACTCTCAGGAATTTTTTTACACCTAAAAGGTTCATAATGGTACCTTAAGGATACATACTAATGCTTTGAGTTGTTAATATGCGACTTTTAGGGGTAGATAAGATGCAAAGTTGTCCCTTTCATGGGTACTGTCCCAGGAACAGGCTATGTACCCATAATGTACAATTCTTGCAAATTTTTTAGTGTAGTTTGGTTATAATATAATTTTATCTTTTATGTATTTAATTGTTTCTGCAACTTTTATTACACTCAGAATTCACAGAGATTTTTCTCTGATTGGTCATCTGTATAATTCACAGAAACTACCTGATTGAATTTAAACTTTTAACTACAGCTCTACATGTTAATAAAACACACATATATTTACCATGACAGAGTTTGTTGGTTTTATCTGTAGATGCTGTGATTCTAATGAATCCATTCTGGTATTTTTAAAGGGGTCATCGGATGCAAAGTTTATTTTTGCATGTTGTTTAAACATAAATGTGTGTTGGCAGTGTGTGTACACATCTATCCTATAATGATAAAAGTCCATTCAGTGGTTTTTATTTAATCTGTAAAGTTAATTTCCCCTTTTTCAAATCTTCTCTGCAGTGTTGCCAAGTCTGCGGTTTTCCCGCGGAATTGGGCTACTTTTACACTGTTGCCATAGGTAGTTTTTGATGTCCGCAGGTTGAAGCGACCCCTATAATGTAATATTTAACCCCTAAAATGAGAATTTACCAGGTTAACCCCAACAAAAAACGTGTATGTTATCCCCCAGAACACGATTTTTAATGGGGAACCCCCTCGGAACGCAATTAGGCTTGTTTTGAGTAGCAATTGGGCGGGTTTTGGTGTGAAAACCTGGCAACCCTGCTTGTCGGTGTGAGGTAACACAGAGTCTGCTCCCATAGATATGTATAGATACCCCATTGGACCGCTCCAAGCACATAGATGTGTCCACCATCTTGGAACAATTAACTTGACGTTCACAGACCAACGGCTGTGCAGGATTGTGGGATTTTGAATATTCAGTGATTACTGTGGTGAATGACGTCAAGTTAACCGCTGCAATATGGCGGACAGCCTACGTATAGAAACAGTCGCTAATGAGGCATCTACGTATATATATATATATATATATATATATGGCAGCACCCACAATAGATTGATTGACACAGCCGTCTTACCTTATACCTGCCCTGAGTGAGCTGTAACGGTCCGATCGCCATTGTCTCGATGCTGGAACATAGGGACATAGACAAGAATGGGTCCTAAGCAGTTGAGGTGTTCTGTTGTTGGATGTAATAATGAACAAAGTAGTCCTCATTTACTCCCAACCATAGACTGTAAAAAACATGGACGTAGTGTCAGTGACGTCACCCGTAGGTGTCCGAAGAGCGTTTTTGAAGCAAAAGTTGGGCAGGGCCTGTCGTCGCCGTTTTGGAAGCGCGTCACCGTGCATCACTCCAGGAAAATAGAAAATGGACAAAAAGGCGGGACATGGGTGGAGCTAAGATGTAAAAAAAATTATTCAAATAATCCTGATAAAGTAACACCCTAAGGAAAAACAAACGCAATAACACGGCTGAGATGCCAAGTTCAACTGCTGGAATAAGCTGAGGTAATGTGACGGCTGCCTGACACCTGTCACTCAAGTGGCCACGCCCTTAATTATGCAGAATTTTAATGCTTAATATAATTTAAATGGGTGAGTTAGAAAAAAATTCACCCCCCTCAGAGTTGTTATGAAGGGCAAAACTAGCTGTAAAAACCAAAACCACTTTTTGCACCAGGCTGTAAACATGTTTTTATCTGTTTTAAATTTGAGCATTTTAACACGAGAGTCTATGGGGATTTGCTTCCTTTTGCGGCCAGCCGATGAACTGCAGCTTCAGTCACTTCCGTATTGTTTCAAGAGCGAGAGCTGGAGGTTGCCGCTTGCTCCCAACATGTGAGCCGCTGAAGATGCAGTGGATGACTTTTGTTTGTGAATGGAATGTGACTCCCGATTTACATAAATGCTTGATTAGCTTCACTTACAGCAGAAGTGAGTATTTGCTGCTGCTTCTTTTTTTTTTTTTTTTGAATTAATCTTTGCAATCACCTTTTCCTAATAATATGCTAGTTAACAAGTTTGGCGGCTAAACGCGCTAAAGTAAACAACGATTCGTCACTCCGCAAAGAGAAGAGAGGGGCGAGGTGAGCAGAGCTCATTTGCATTTAAAGGAACATCCACTATAATGAGTTTTTTATTATTATTTTTTTTTGCATAGCTGATTTTAAAAAGGTAAAAGAGTGTTTTTATACACTACTATTGAGAATTTAACCAAAGTATATTATAGACTTTTCATTATATCAACTTGTGGAAAATAGGCATCCAAGACCCCTTTAAGGCTTTAAAAGCAGTGTTTCAGATCATTATCCCTTTAACTTTCACCCCTAAAAGGAACTTTTGCAAAAATTATTTAACATTAAATTCTTATTAGTAGACATCTGATAGCCCCAAACACTTTTTTTTTCAATGTATTATTTTTTATAAAACTCTACCGTACGGTTGAGATGTCAGTCCATGGTAAATCTTGATTTAAATTCAAATAACTATTTCATGAGGAATTTTGCAATATTAAACATTCTATTAACTTTATTAGTATCTTGGACACATGTCTTAACACTCAGGGTCCACAAAGTTAAAAAAAATATATTTTAAAGTGTCTGTATAATATGTATAGCTGTATGGCAATATAAATGTTATACCATGTCTTTTACTGACATATCAACCGTGCGGTCACGCATGATTTGGCTAATTAGTATAAATAAACGTTGCATTTCTCATATATTTTGCTATATTTCTGTTCATTACCTTCTACCCTATTCACAACAATTTTATGGTTTCATCTTTACTTTCTTGGTTGCTTGTTTGACCCTATTATCTGATGACTGACCAGCACCATTCTCGCTTCTGTGTGACTGACTGAAGTTTGTAAACTGCTGCTGTCAACTGAAAACTGAAAATTTCCATCCCTCCATGGAAACACAAGACACAGAGATGGGGCAGTACAGCTGTGAAAAGATTGCTCTCTCATCTCTTTCTTTTGATAGATTTATACCCTATCAAAGTTAGCTCAACCGTACGGTTGATATATCAGTTAGTAAGGGTTAAAATAGGCCAATGTATGAACACAGAAATAATACAGACATCTTTGGCTTTGCTCAAAGACTGGTTGAGTGCAGTGTGAAATACGTTGTCAAGCCTGCACTTGAGAAGATCTGCCATCTGTTTCCTTTCATTCGCTTGCTCAATGGTCCATGCATATACTGGACAGTTTCACAACTGCAGCATTTATAGCTGTAAGTATATAGCATATCCCACCAGCATTTTCTGTTTTCTTGCATTCTGCTTGAGTCTACTGCTAAGGTCTATTCTAAATGCTTATAAATAATTTATATAATGTCATCATTTATATGATGGTCATTGATGAAAAGCTGGGAAAATCAGTCATGCAGAGAGCCTTCACAAAGTTTGGCAGGAAAATAGAAACCTGTATGCAAAAATGACAACCGTGCATCTGGTTTGTGAATTTTTTTTTTTTAACTATGACATTGTTGTACTATACGTCGCTTGAAGACCTGATGTCCTAACTGGTTTTACTGTCTCAGCTTGAGCACATGAAATTATGATCCAGCTGTTAAACCTGTGTATATTCTGTAAGTACTATATTTTAATTGTATATCTCTATGTACAGAGTATTTGTTTGACTGATCTGTGTTGGCTCACCTTTAACACTCGGTGCTTATTTTACATTGAGTCTTTTTGCCAAATCAGCAAATGCAGGTATGTGGTAAATGTTTTCCTTGGAAATTTGTAGTTTTTTTTAGTTTTCATACTGAAATTATGTTAGTGTATGGTAGTACAGTGCTGTATTTGTGCAATGTATTTGTTATTTGTTATACATTTTCAATCTCTCATTCAACCTGCAACCCCTATATACAGATTTCAATGTTAGTCTTGAGGTGATGACTCTTAGTGACCGGACGGATCTGACATGCTGTGGCCATAACCAAACTATGTGTTTTTTCTACGCTGATTCAAGAGATATTGCCCAAAGAAATTCCTCTGCCAATTGCTGTAAACTTACTGTCAGTGGAGAACAACTGTTACAGGAAAAAGCTGAAGAGGACTTTCCAAAAACAGTTATCGTCCATTGTGAAAGCAACTACAACAGGCAAAATATCACCATTACAGTAAAAATGTGTAAATATATATTTTTTGTTATTAACAAACTAAATGTTGTAATGCAAAAAAAAAAACACTTTAAAAAATCTTTATCTAGACATATGCCACAAATGTAACACTTTAAACTGATTTTTCTTTTGTTTTGATCTTTAGCTCTTTCTGGTGTATACATTCGTGTTTTTCTGGTTATCCTTGGGACATTGCTTCTGCTCTCTTTGCTCATCTCCTTCATCATTTGTATTATCTATGTGATCAAAAAGCAAGGTAAAAAAACACAAACATAACATTCTCTTGTGTAAGTCTGGCTATGTACACTACCAGTCAAAAGTTTTTGGACAGTAAGATTCTTAATATTTTATTAAAGAAGTCTCTTCTGTTTATCAAGAAGAGCATGCATTTATTTAGTTCAAAATACAGAAAAAAATGTAAATAACTGCTTTCTATATGAATATATTTTAATATCAAGATGTGAAGAAATTTTATTATTATTATTATTATTATCATCATTATCATCAATATTTAAAACAGTTTTTTGGATTCTTTGATGAATAGAAGGATCCAAAGATTAGCATTTATCTGAAATAAAAAGCTTTAGTAACATTCAAAAGCTTGGAGTTAGTATACACATTAGGAAAGAAATTATAAAAATGAATACTTTTATATTTTAATAAGATGCTAAGTGATGATAAAAACATTTATAATGTAACAAAAGATTTCTATTTCAGATAAATGCAAAGAAACCTGAAAAAAATTCTACTTAGCTATGTTTGTTAATGAATGTTTTCTGAAGAATAATGCGACTGGAGTAATAATGCTAAAAATTCAGCTTTGAAGACACAGGAATAAATTGCATTTTAAAATATATTCAAATAGAAAACAGGTACTTTAAATAGTAAAAATATTTCACAATTTTACTGTTTTTGCTGTACTTTGGATCAAATAAATGCAGGCTTGGTGAGCAGAAGAGACTTCTTTAAAAAACATTACCATCCAAAAACTTTTGACTGGTACGGTATGAATGACTTTACACCTAATATCCTAAATGTTTTATAACAACCAACCAGGAAATAATTTACACAGTATGCATCATTTTTGACCTGTGTCTTCTGCAAACAAAATGTATTGTTACTTAATTAATACATTTATTTTTTTGTTTGTTTGTTTGTATTTAAGGTGATAGA
Organism: Cirrhinus molitorella; assembly: GCA_033026305.1. NCBI lineage: Eukaryota > Metazoa > Chordata > Actinopteri > Cypriniformes > Cyprinidae > Cirrhinus > Cirrhinus molitorella. The sequence goes on along the minus strand of CM065138.1, from coordinate 15,288,645 downwards.
CGAAAGTATTTGGTGAGGTCAGTGAATATTATGACATTCAGCTAAAATATTTGGTATAAAGATGTGGTTTTCTAAATGTTATGTTTTGTTTTTGTAGTTATAGAACTGCAATAACGGACCTGGGTGAGTTTTAGTAATATTTTTATGAGTAGAAATGCTTTACAACATCTGTAGTACAATAATAGGATAATTCTGAAATTATGATTTGTATAATGTTTAGGTGTGATTTATTTTAAAAGAAAATATAAAATTCATGACAAATTCACAACAAATTAATTTTTTTTTAGACAACCAAGATGGAAATTCTGGTACTGTTAAAGTGCAGGACGAGAAAACAGAGGTACATATTTTATTTATTTTTTACTTTATTTTATTACTTGAAATTGAAAATCAAAACAACACGCCAGGAAGTCATACAAGTTTTACATTTACTACATACCAGTCAAAATCTTTATTTCTCTGCTGTTATGAATGTTTTTATGAACATTATTTTGAAAAATACCAATTTTAAAGGTAATGTTTTTCTATGTTTTTGACAGACAGTAGAGGATGAGCTGTTATATGCCACTGTGAATCATCCAGGTGCTGGTAAAAACTCTGCTCCTACAGTGAAGTTTGAATCAGGAACCGACTACGCAACAGTGGTCATACACTAAACAGCTATAACAATGAATGAATTTTTTTCCCTCATGGATTTAAGTCACCAAAGATCAAAAAAAAATTGTATGTTTTTTTGTTTTGAGCAAATGTCTTATGGTTCTCATGAATTGATTTTAAATATAAGATATATACAAACCCACATTGAAGAAACTGTTCATTTGATTCATTCAAATCAGAAACAAGTGGATGAATTAATAGTCGACTCTAGGTTTGCTCTAATGGCACTCCACTTCTGGATGACAAGTAGACGAAATAACTTGAACCCTTTTATATATAGGATATTTATATAGGATTTTTTCTGAGATTAAATTTACTACAGATTAATAGGTTACCACAGGATAGCCTACTTAATTTGTTTGCTAAATACATTTTTCAAATAGTCTATATCATAGTACCTGCAGTATCAGGGGAAAAAAATCAGTTTTATCCGAAATGTATATTTCAAGCATGTGTGGAAATCCCCATTATGTCCTAACCGATCGACTGACTGACTGTAGTAGTTTTGAAATCGTGTTGTGCTGTATAATGGCACTAGATGGCGATATCCGCCGTTGGCAAACCAAGATTGCTTTTCTCTGACAAAATGCAAAGTATTAAACGTTTCAGTGTTATAAAGCTTGTTGTGGAAGAACTGTATGTAGTGGAGACTGGCTGCGTTATGTGAGTACAATTAAAACTAAAGTATAGGCTAATCACGTTGCCTAATAGACTTTAATAATTTGTAAACGTGTCAAAATGTGACATGAGTTCCATTTCTGCCTATTTCTTTGTACTTTACCACACAAATGATAATTATCTTAGAATATGTTATATTGTTATGTAAACAGTGTAATGGATATCTAATTGTGAATTTTACTTAAGACTAGTAGGCCCATCTGAGCCACCCCAGACAGGATGTTAATTAAATTATTAAATTAATAATTAAAGTTGACAGCAAATATCTCTATAATGGAATTGGTAACTGAAAATGTTTGCTTTTGTGAGAAACGACATACTCACTGTTAGGTGTCTGTGCAAGTCAAAATACAACTTACATATTGAGGGTTTGCACTTATGTCACGATTTGGTCAGTTAACGTGGCCATGTTGGCGATACTCGGATGTAAACAACGTGGATTGCATGGTAAATGTACTACTAAATATGTTGTTCTGCTATTTTATGCTGTCTAAACAATGGAAAAAAAAAAGGTGTGGAAGCTTCTACATTATATAGAGAAGGACTTAATAAGCAGAAAAGGGCGTAATATTTTGACAAACTAAAGTTAATGGGTGGTAAAGATACGTACAAGCAATAGCTTAATATTTCACCTATCTGACTGGAAATTATAAGAACAAACTCAAATGTTTCAAGATTCTTTCCCTGGAAATCCTCGTTCAGTGTGGCCAACCAAGAACGTCTTTTGTTCCTTAGACAATTTTTTGCACTCCTCTCTTTGATTTGTTAAAACTTTTGGCAGTTTTTAGTACACTTAAATGTTTTTCCAAGTCTGACCGATTAGTACAGCCCAAAACATGACATTAATTGACCATTTACAACAGTAATAATCAGCAAATTATGTGAGTTTCGTTTAGTTCAGTGGCATTGTTTATGTTCAGTGCCGCCAATATGGCCAATTGATGATGCATTGTGAAAACACTGTATATAGATGTATAAGATATGAAGAAAACTCTCTGTTAGTATTTCCATTCATCACTGCTAGCTGAAATCTGACAACATTGCTAATGCACAGTTGCTGTTTTTTCCCATATGACTAACCACTATGAAACTGCAGGAATATCAACACTGACGGGTCCAATTCATGCTTTTTAAAGCACTGCAACAATAAGTAACTGGGAAACATCTATTATTCTATGTATTTATGATTTCTATGATATGTGTGTTAGCACAACATCTTAAAGCATCCAAAACCAACCTAATCACCAGATTTCCAGCAAATATGTGATACATATACCGTTTATATGCACCATATCATAGGTTTTCACCAAATATGGCATATGTTATAAACAAATCATAGACTGTCACTGTAATTACAAAGTTTTCCTCTTTCCCGAAGGAAATCGGTAAACCATTTTGATTAGAGGAAGAGAAATCAAGCAGCAGAAGGATAATGTACAGCCTAGTGTCATGACAAGCATAAATAAATATGAACGATCCGTCACATGACTCAGCCATCATTCTCAGAGGCAAACGCTTGCGCCTGCATTTTACTTCAGATGGGCTCTGAATTGTAATGCACTGCCGTGTTTTACATAACTGTTACATTGTAATCCTGCATTAGCACAGTACTGTAAGAAAGAAATAAAATATAACAAAATATAAGAAGAGTATGTGGAGCATCTGGATTGCTCCATAGGGTTCTCCTTGACAAAGCAACTGGTACGTATCTTAATGCAATAAACAAGTGACAGTGCAGCCTATCTCTCTCTCTTTGTCATACACACATTGTCTTTCTCCCATACTTTGCAGGTCGAATTACTGCATAGACAACAATGCACAAGCCCTTTCTCATGGAAAACCACAGTCTGGTGAGAGCGAGCGAGATTGTACATGCAGTTTTTATGAGGTAAGCTGTTATGGCTCTAAACCCTTTTACTCTTCAGCAATCAGAGGGGAACCTGCCTTCAATCAGATGCAGAAAATAAACCAACTGAATGCATCAGTAAACTAGAAACCAATGAGAGGTGGGAAAAATACTGCAAAACCAGTTTGTGTGGAAAGAAATACTACATTTATGAATCTGTGCACTGATGATTTCACCTACATCCTGCAGATCTGCACAGAGAAGACGACAATGATACCAACAGACGTGCGGTAAACATTTGGCAGCATCTCTGCTGAGAAAAAAGGGAGACTGAGAGTGAGAAAGAGAAAGAGAGAGACGAAGGGAGAAAAATCGAGCTGCTGCAGTACCCCTACACTGCTGAGGCTTGGACTGCGTGACTGACTGGTGTGTTGCACGAGAGAGAGAGCAAAAGAGAGAGAGAGAGAGAGAGAGGAGAAGGGAGGGGGGATGGGTAGGATCTTGCTTGGATGAGGAGCAAGCAGGCAGGCAGGCAGCAGCATCATCTCTTTTGTGGCGTGCTGCTTAGGGAACTGGCCGCCTAGAGCCGTGCAGGGCGCTCACTCCTCGCAGGCGCGCACAGCGCCACCGCCTCTCCCGCACTGGCCGCCGCAGGGACAGCGACAGCCTCCGTTACAGGCGTAGCACTGCTTGTTGCAGCGGCACCATGGCGCAAGCCGCTAAGCAGATCCGCAAGAACAAGGACCTACAGGAGCTCGCAGCTCAAGAGCAGCGAGAGAAGGAGGAGGAGAAGATCAAGAAGAGGAACAGATCGAGAGACCGTAGACGCAAGGTAACAGAAAAAAAACCCTCCTTCCTCTTTTTTTCCGTAGCGAGGAGGATACGCACACCTTCACACATATCACTGACTCATTGTGTTAACCAGTCAGCTAGAGCTGGTCGTTCACAGATTATGTTTGAGGAAGATGCTGATGTCTGGCGGGGCGGACGAGGGGGGGTCATGACTGAGATGATTGGTTAAGTATCCCCTCGGTCCTCAGGGGAACATCCTGCTCGATCGATTTAGAAGCAAGCGCTGTTTATGACTGATGCTGCATCAAAGCAAACCTGATTGCTTTATGTATTCAGATGCACCATTGTTTGTCGCGTTCCCTCCGCCAGTCACCACCTCATATTGATGCCGTAAGCGTGAACTTTGGCAGAACGTGAGTGTAATGTCGGCACCTGCCTCTGCCGCCCATTCTCATTACAGTTTATATGATGGAATGGGAGTTGAAGTGCATTATGGGAGCACTGCTGCTCTGAGCCCTCTGGCTCCCTTCTTACCTTTCCTTTCCACCAATGTGCATGCGATGATGTACGGTCGCATGCATGCAGATTTTGGCTTCACACGATCCCTGAAGTACACGTGACTTAGGTTAGAGCCGAAGACGACAAGATCGTCAAAGGCCGGGGTGATGACTCCGCTCCCGTCTGCTCACCAAGGCTCATAAAACCTGTCAGCTTAGCATTTATCAGCGTGCTGGCGTAACTACACGATCGGGCAGAGATATGTGGCCGGCGGTGGTAGAATGTCAGTGTAGCGCCAATTAACACAAGCGAGTTGCTGACACACACGCAGTGACACGAAAAGATACTGGAGTCTAAAGATCACTCTGAGGACTGTCCTTGAGGGTTGGCTGTTTAATCTTCGGTGGGACATCTGATGAAGCATTTGTCAAGGCTGTCAGTGACCCTTTGAGATTACACAGGGGTCTGGAAAATTGAAGTTGGGACGTGTTTGATGACACTGTTGCTTTTTGATTGGATTACAATGGTGTTATGCTTAAATGTTAAGCAGTTCAAAAGTTATTCTTCATATGCAACCCTGTATTTGGACTTCATTTAAGTCTAAATGCAAACCATTTGTTTCCTAAGACCTAAATGTGACCTTACAGTACAGCTAATGCAAGATGCATATGTTTATATGAGCCTAATTGGTAATTGTGCAGCTTCAGGCGTAAACCAGTCACATGAGTTTAACCATTGGCACGCAGAAGGGTAAATACTGGCACATAAACAAAAACGGAGAATGAGAGGAATATTGAATGATTAGGCTTTTGCTGTTTGTTTTAGAAAAGTTGAAATCAGGGTCTATAATTAATAATCAGTGAGGAAGTTAGGAGTTAGTAAATAAAAAACATCACAAGTCAAGAATTATACACTAGGCCTTGTGACATTTGTGATTCAAATTCCCATGTCTTCTAACAGAAGAAACAGTCTTTTCTTTTGTATTGTGATGTGTATCTGAGTGTAATGGATTATAGAAAATTAATTAAGCATTATGAGATCAAAAAAAAAAATGTAAAAATGAAACATATATGTGACCCTGGACCACAAATCCAGTCTTAAGTAACATGGATATCTTTGTAGCAATTGCCAAAAATGCATTATATGAGTCAAATATTTTTTTTTATGCCAAAAATCATTAGGATATTAGGTAAAGATGTTCCATGAAGATATTTTGTAAATTTCCTACCGTAAATATAGCAAAGCTTAATTTTTGATTAGTAATATGCATTGCTAAGAACTTTTTTTTAGATTTTTTTCTAGATTTTTTTTACACCCTCAGCTTCCAGATTTTCAAATAGTTGTATTATGTCCAAATATTGTCCTATTCTAACATCATCAATGGAAAGCTTATTTTTTCAGCTTTTAGATGATATATAAATCTCAGTTTCGAAAAGTTGACCCTTCTGACTGGTTCTGTGGTCCAGGGTCACATATGTTGGATGAGTCATTCACCATAAGATCTGTAGTATGCATTTACAAACTAGATTGAATTTTCATTTCATGTCGACTTTACCATTTATCATCACCAAGTGCTTTCCCCCCTTAGAAGTGGTGCAGTAATTGCTATGATGAATTAAAAATGGCACTTCATGTCATGAAGATTGCCGACCCCTTTTGTCATCGTGTTCCTGAAAACGTGTCAGTGTTGCTGAGGTCTCAAATCGTTTGGGACGGTCTGTGGCCTTGTGAGATCTCAGCTGTTGGTGGACAAACAGTTGTGTTGTGATTTTTACACATCCCTGAGGTGGATGTCCTGAGAAGAATGATGTCAAGTGCCCAGAGTGTGAGATACAGAGAAACTGGTGGTTTTGAATGGAATATTAGCTTCTTTATTTTAGCTTCTTTTTTTTAATCTGTATTCTGCAATGTTAAACAATACATACAGTATCTCACAGAAATAATACACCCCTCACATTTTTGTAAATTTTTGATTATATCTTTTTATGTGACAACACTGAAGAAATGACACTTTGCTACAGTGTAAAGTAGTGAATGTACAGCTTGTATAACAGTGTAAATTTGCTGTCCCCTCAAAATAACTGAACAAACAGCCATTAATGCCTTAACCGCTGGCCACAAAAGTGAGTACACTCCTGAAGTGAAAATGTCCAAAATGGGCCCAAAGTCTGAGCACTGACAGGCTGACCCCCCACCTGTTCAACCTCTGCAGCAATGCTGGCAGCACTCATACGTCTATTTCCCAAGCATTATGCACTCAACTTCTTTGGTCGACCATGGCGAGGCCTGTTCTGAGTGGATCCGGTCTTGTTAAACCGCTGGATGGTCTTGGCCACAGTGCTGGAGCTCAGTTTCAGGGTCTTGGCAATCTTCTTATAGCCTATGCCATCTTTATGTAGAGCAACAATTCTTTTTTTCAGATGCTCGGAGAGTTCTATGCCATGAGGTGCCATGTTGAACTTCCAGTGACCAGTATGAGAGCGTGAGAGCGATAACACAAAATTTAACACACCTGCTCCCCATTTACACCTGAAACCTTGTAACACTAATGAGTCACATGACACCGGGGGGAGAAAGTGGCTAATTGGGCCCAATTTGGACATTTTCACTTAGGGTTGCACTCACTTTTGTGGCCAGCGGTTTAGACATTAATGGCTGTGTGTTGAGTTATTTTGAGGGGACAGCAAATTTACACTGTTATACAAGCTGTACACTCACTACTTTACATTTTTGCAAAGTGTCATTTCTTCTGTGTTGTCACATGAAAAGATATAATACAATATTCACCAAAATGTGAGGGGTGTGCTCACTTCTGTAAGATTCTGTACATCATACAGTACGCTTGTTGTCGCATTACCTTATTATGTGCATGCTTTGACTGGGATGACTAGGATGACTTTTTTTTGGCACCAATATTAAGTATTTTTATGGTTATCGGTATCTGATTGTCAAAACCGATTTGACGATTAAATAATTTAAAAGCATTTTTATTTTTTTCCATTTTGACATTAATTCAAAATATTGATTATCAGTCTACTTGATCTGCAATAATCAGCATTGGCATCGCCCCTAAAAAAACATTGTTTTGTTATATTTTAAATCAAATTTTGTGCAGAAATGTCTTGTTAGAAAGAATTTAAGAAAATTAGAAAGTTGCAACACACAAACTTACTATTCATTCGTCACAACAGAAATGGAAATTTAAGCACATTGCTTTGTGGGATATAGTATCTAGCTTAGTGTCTAGTGTCAGTATACTACACATTTTAACAAATGCTGTAGATCATGTGGCTAAGTTCTTAAAAATTTGGTTCTTTATTTGCATCTTTTGTTTTATGATGAAACTTTAATATCTATAGGCTCTTTCGCACCAGTGGAACCTTTTCATAGTTCCTACTATTGGCTGAAGTACCTGCTTTACGTATTTACACTCTTAAAAATAAAGGCTCCAAAAGGGTATTTTTGCACTTCACTTTCAGTGAACAGTTCTTAAAAGAACCATTTTAAAGAACATTTGAAAAATCTAAAGAACCTTTTCTGCATTTAAAAGGTTCCATGGATGTTCATTAAACCATCGACGCCATTCAGTATAAACATAAAAGTACTTTATTTTTACGAGTGTAGTTCTAGGAACTCCATTTGGGGGAACTCAAGTTCCTGCTTCAGAGTAGGGTCTAAAACAGCACCATTCTGAAACCACCATTCTGACTAGTTCCTAGAACTGAGTTCTTTAAATAATGCTGTGCAAAAGCACCTTATGGAACATTTCCATTCCAAAAAGGGACTTTATACTTCTTTAGGTTTTTTACATTTTCTTCAGACTAAGAAAAAACAGAATGGTTCCTTGCAAACAATCCCACACTACACAGTATGGAGACTGTAGAAACACAAGTACAGTAGTATGCTATTCTAAACATAACCTTTGAGAAAGACAAGAAGAGGAAGTTCTTTAATTCTTGGAAATAGCCTATAGTACATAATTTACTAGCTGCACTGGTGCTTGGTATGCTTTGTACTTATAAAAGATGGTACTTGAAGTAATGCTGCTGTGTACAACACAGCATTAATTACCCCACCGTACGTTTATGTCTCTAAGATGATCTTGCTGTGTGTGTAAGATCACATGCATCACATCCATATGGCTTACACACGGCCTGGCCCAGATTCCCATACAGCAGAGCGCATGCATTTGTCTTGTTACCTAATAGGAGAAGGTGAAGTCACACATATCAGTAAGTACCTTCAGTCACAGGCTATATTTATTCCGTGCCTGAGTCGCTACCAATCTGTCCGTGATCCTGCCAACTTGAAGGGATGCGTTGCCCGGGATTCTGGAAGGTTCAGTTGTGATCTGTGGGGAGATGCTTTTGTAATATCATGTTTGCACCACTAGAGGCAGCAGACTAGGAGAGCGAGAGGTCCACTGAGAGTGGGAGTGACAGGTGAAATATAACAGCATAATGTCAGAGATCAGGGTTAGTCCAAGTGCATTATAATTAAGTACCTGCTGCGGTCGTAATAGGATAAGACCACATTTGCCATTAAAGCCACACTGCTTAACTTTAATATCTCTGTCGCTGGATGCCTGCCTGGACAACAAAACGTGCAAAACCCTGACAAACAACCATATCCCTGTGTGTAATTGAAAATTTCCAGCTATTTTCTTGTGCTTTAGAAGTCAGGAAAGATGAAACCAATTCATCTGGTGATATCAACATGAAAAGGGTAAATTTCATTGGCCTTGACTTGCAACATTTTTCACTTAAGATGTATTAAAATGTTCACAAAACAGGGATTTTTATTACTGTCATAGATATGTCACTGTTCAGTGATTTCAGTTTCAGTAAGATTGCAGAAACATAGTATTTTAGTGTTTCATGGCCCTTTAAAAGTTAGAATTTAGGCAAACAATCAAATTGTAACTTTTTAGTACTTATTTAAAAGACATATGACCGTTTTATAGAGAAAATGTTCATTTTATTCTCATGTGATTAGTTACAGTCAAGGCACACAAATGGTTTGTGGTCCTTGGAGCTTCTAGAATATTTTGCTGCAGGCATAATTGCTTTGAAATAGATCTCAAAAATTAAATATTTAAGCTAGGGCTCAGTCATTTTTGTCCTGACTTAAAATGGTTGTATTTCACATTTTCTCCTCTGACATCTAAAGTGCAAAAATGTTCAATGATTACTACTAGATACATACCAGTCCCATGTGCACAAATGTAAATGCACCGAGTTTGATAATATTGAAGCAAAATGTCAGATGTCTCATTTGCATCTTCCCTCGAATGCAGTTTTTACTACAGTGTACTGTAATAAATGTTCTCAGTACTGCAGTTTATTGCAGGTTTTGTGAAAGTAGGTGTATTTCATGATAAAAAAATGTGAAAAGACATGGGGAATAATGTAGATTTTCTTTATTCTTTGGATGCACAGGGATATAATAGTGAAAAGTGTTGTGATATGATTATGGTTTTGTTTTGATAATCTGAAACCGCTGTATAATTAGACAAAAGCACGTTTCGCCTTTGATATTTGAACATTTCCGGCTGATAAAGATTTGATTAATGTGTTCATTACTGTCTCCTTTTACACAGTAAGTAGCAAGCAAGATATATAATTACATATATGGGGGCGGGGGGTAGTATTCTTTGTGCCATCCACTTCCTTTTGTCATTCTTTACATGAAGTCATATGAGACCTTTTGGGATCAGGATTATGTTTAATTCTAGTGTTTATTATGATCTTTATCTATTTAGCATAGCGATTTATATATACAGGTCTGTAATTTACATTTCCAAGGATCAGTTTGTTATTTGTGCACAAAAAATACAGTCAAGTTGAATCAGTGTAGTATGCATACTAAATCAATGACTGGCATATATTGATTGGGAATACATACTATACGTATTAGTGTACATACTACATTGATCAAGCATGACACATGCTACACAACTACACATATTTACAATGCATAGAACTATGCACCCTCTTTAATTAAAATGAATCTTGAAAGGATTGCATAATATATTTACAGTACTACTCAATTTGCATGGCATTTATTTGCGTACAACATTTACTTGGTATTCATACTACACAGATTTGCAGTTGATTACAATTGCAAGAAAAGCCTAAATGAAGTGCAGTATGAATAATATGCATAATAAATCCAAGTAATATGAATTCTGAGTCAATGTTTTAAGCATACTCAATGTAGTATGCATAGTAAATCATGCAAAAATGTTTACATACGTAAGTAGTACATTAATTGAGTATGCATTTTGCTGAATTTAGTATGCACAAATAACATATACTAAGCAAATCCATGTAATCTAATTGTTTTAAGTCTTGATGTATCTCATTTCCACGTTCCATCTATCAGGTATCTCATTTCCACGTTGCTGTCTCAGCTATATAATGTTATAGTATGTGTGCTTTTCTCTATGTATGGAATATGGTGTGATTCTTGCTCCATTAACCTTGCCGGTTCAACATAGCTCACACACCAATTGTTGATATTAAATCACATTGACACTCACAGTATAGATCAGGGGCTTGTTTCCTTTTGCCAGACCACTATCTCATAAACCATGGATTGCACTATACTTTGTCCACACAAGATTTCTATGAACACTGCAACAGTTGTAATATGACATCATGCTCTCCATCTTTTAAACAAACATAATTCTACATTTACAAAATGTAAAAATTTGTGATCTGCTTCACTTTACTACAACATTCCAATCCTTAATTCAGCTAAGAGGCCAAGCCGATCTTCTCTTATTCTTTTATCTTCATGTAATATGAATTTTCTTTCTCAGGGCAGAGTTCACCAAGCTTAAATTTGGCAAAGCAGAGAAATTTGCATGAGCTTGCGTTTCCTGTCTCCTGCGTTCTTGTATGTATGAATGGAAGTCAATGAAACAAACAGTGTAGTTTGACAGACATTGCAGATTAACTTTGATGAAATCTTTTAGGTCCTATAAGTTTTTTTCTCCCAAATTTAGTTGTTCTAGACTCTGTTTTAATGGTTAAATGAAAAAATATTAATCAAAAAGCATGTCTGATTAATCAAAATCACAAAGCGTACACAATTTACCAGCACTTTAACAAAAATACATTTAAGGGCCGATGAAATGCGTCTTTTTTATCTTTTTAAACAAATTCTGTATTTTCTATTAATTTTCTGGATTACGTTTTAATGTTTTTATTACATTTTAATAATCAAAAGCATCTATAATTGATTTTATTAAATATTTACATTTTTCTGGTAAATAAATTCTGGAAAATAATTTTTCTGCTAAATATTCCATAAAAAATATATTATTTGTTGAATAACAATTTTATTAGAAGTAGGAGTACTATCATTGCATTAACTAATATATTTCTGTCACAGTTTCTTAGACCAAACTTTTATTTTGACGGGTGGCTGTAAGTTTCTGTTTGTATATGATATGATGATAGTTTTACTAAACAGACAGTAGTCCATATTGTGTTTTCATTTAAGTGTACTGACCTACTTTTGACGTATTAATACAAAATTTGGCAAATTCTGTGACATATACAGTAAATTCCATTTTATGACTGGATTTCATGATTCCATACACATTTTCTGCATTGCATGGGGCCCTTGATCTGCAGATAAGGTTGTTTTTTGTCTAACCTGTATTGATACATCAGCAGTTTGGAAGGATCTTTGTGTGACATTTTTTCTGCCCCAAGGGTCAAATGCCAAGTGAATGTCATAAATGTGTCCATGGGTTATTATATTATGAGGAATAAGAGTGAAATGGAGAATGGCTGATATGAATACTGTAAAACACATGACCCGACTTCATTCCCTTCATTAATTTGACTGCAAATACTCCTTTTATTTGTCTATAGCTTGTATGCTGTTATTTCTTGTGTGATTTTCCATGAGCTTCCTGGTCCCAATTCCAGTCATAATGCGCCAAAATATCGACGTTCCTTGCACATGACAGAGCAGCATCCATTAGACTCAAAGTGCTTTGTCTCACACATTAGGCAAGGAGCCCATAAGCTACGATTACACAACCCTGATTAAATTGACACAGGTTCTGGATATATATGATGGCCGCTGGTCTATATAATGCTCCTCACATATGGTCCCTTATGGCCGACACAGATGAAATAGCTTACCGATAATGTCCTTGCAGGGACGACAGAGAGGAAGAGAGCATGAGATGCGTTCCCTACACGTGCTGCTCGCTTGCACGCATGCATACTCAGCATCTCTGCTTTGTAGCAGTGTTATCGACAGATGTGGGTGGGGCAGTTCTCATCTGTCTTCTGCTTGAAGATGAAACAACCCAAGAAGCTCTGTTACAATGATTCTAATCTATTTATCATGTCCAGAGTATCCCCAGCTGTGGTGTCCTTTTTGCCCTTTATGCATGCATTCTGTCACCTGAATACTGCAAACGTGTTTTTTTTTGTGATGCAACAGATGACACTTGAGGTTTAGAAGACCTGTGTTGTTGATGATACAGACCTTGATAATGCTGAGAGTCATTCACATTGTCTTAGCACTCCCGGGTGTCTCAGCAATAATTTAGTAATGAATAAGAATGAATTTCAGTAAAAGCAGTGCCGAATGACTTTCTTTATTAGTTTACCTGAATAATTTGCATAATTGACGTTTCTCCGCTCACATTAGGAGACAAGCTAATTTAGTTACTGTTTCAGTAACTTTTAAAATTGCTTTCAGTATTTTTCTGCAACAACTGTGATACTGCTTTAACCTTTTCACAGTGTGTACTTTATACACAATCACTAATCATTTAGGCTTTTCCTGGATATGATGGATATAAACATTAGGCTTAAACCAAATCTCACTGATTTTCTGCACAAGGAGTCTAAACACCCTGGATTTCGAGTGAAATCTACACTGAGAAACTCCTTCAGTGGCTGCGCCGTCATGACAAGCATCGGCATGTTTTCATCTTGCCAGGATGGCATCTAGCGTTTCTTGTCTCTGCTATTTGTAAGCTTTTTCAGTAGCTGTGGTCTTCTAAAAGCCTCAACGTCATCAGGGCTGAAGTGGAAAGAACAAAGACGCAAGTCTTGAGGACGTTTTAGTCATCCACAAGCATCTTCACATTCTTTTCTCCACTTATCGCTATGTAAGTAGTGAAGACTTGCATCGCTTCTCTTGTTGCCCTTCGGCTGACAATTACAACTAAAAGCCGCACAATGTGGCATTGCATCAGTATTTTATTTTCCAAGTTGTGTTGCGGTAAAAATAGCAACAGATAAGGCCAGTAGCTCACCAAGTGCAGCCATTCTACATCATCGTAATAATGACGCCTCCCATAGTTGAAAATATGTATAAAACAATGTGGATTTTTTTATTACGTAAGTTTTTATTGCTTTTCCACTACATATTTTAGTACAAGACATTATTTACGTTATATTAAGCCATACAAGTCTTAATACCCGGGGTTCCTTTTAAACCTGATCTCATGACGAAAAGGTACCTGTGGGAACTTATTCACAAGATGTGTAAAACGTACCAAATAAGTGCATATCACTGCAGTTTCAAACAGAAATTAACAGTAGAGGTGGTAAAACGTTGAGCATTTGTAATCGTTTTATATACAGTTATGATTACAGCTCCATATGTTTTGCTTTCCGAACTTAAAAAGCTTGCTCGGTAGCTCAGCCTGCACAGAATTGGACTTGTGGATCCAGATGCGGAACCCTTGGATACGAATCCTGTGAAAAACATGACTTACGATAAAAGAGCTGAAAGATGAGATCGAAAAACAAGCTAAAATGGCATACTTGTGATTGCGTTTTTACGTCATATTCACTTTTCTTCATACTATTGGGTAGTTTTAGGTGTAGTGTAAATGGTAAGTTGTTTTAAAACGTAACGGAGCATTAGAGTTATAGCGCCACTCAGTGGACATTTCAAGTCAGAACTGCGGTGACACGTACAAAACCAACGTCGCATAAAACATACCATATGTACGTTCATCTGTTCCGGGGGGAAAAAAACACTCTTCCAGCGCCACTCAGTGGACATTTCACATTGAATATGTCACAAAACGTACATGGCGTTGTATTTTGTATGTATTTTGCGTCTTGCGAAAAAGTTTCCACAGGTAGGTTTTTGTCATGAGATCAGGTTGTAAAAAATATGCACTGCAAAGCTCATGGATTTATTTATTGACATAGCTTGAATTCAGTATTAAGAAATGACAGTCTGAGCTTTGGATATGCGATATTTACCCCAGTTGTCTCTAATGCCATCCTCTTGTGACATCTTCAAAGGCCTGGTCCTAATCCACACAAGTTAAGAGTTTCTTTCTCATATTCCCAGATTAATGTCATATGTCTTGCAGAATTATACTAATCCCTGCGGGCCTGTCTAGATATGTTAGATACGACTTGACCTTTGTTTTTCTTTGCAGCTCAAATCTTGTCATAAACCAAATGACCTTCCATTTTTGTGACGCTCTCATTCTCAAAAACAGCCAATTTCAGCTAAATTACAAGCTGTGAATGTTCACTGGATGTATGCAATTGTGTCTCCAAGCTCTGACAGAAAGTAAACATAATATTTCCGCTGGCTATTTATGACCTCGGAAGAGATACAGTGGCTTAAATTCCCTCCATCCTTTTGCAGTTCCATTATCAAAGTCTGGAAATGTCTTGTGTGTGTGTGTGTGTGTGTGTGTGTGTGTGTGTGTGTGTGTGTGTGTGTGTGTCGATATCTGGTGTGTATTTGTAAGTGTTTGTGTAACTCCATTACCAAACTCAGCATCTGTGCATGTGTGTACATATGAGAGAGAGAGAGAGAGAGAGAGGGAGATGCAGAGTTAAAAACAAGAGGAAGAAGGCAATCACTAATGGAGGGAGAGTGAAGTTCAAGCAGCAGTCTTTTTTCCTTTCTTTCCATCCACGGTTTAAAATTGAATCACCGATGAAGTATTTATACGAGCTTGGTGTGGCTTTTCCAGTCCAGTGCCTCAGTGGAGTGCAGAGAGAGAGAGAGAGAGAGAGAGAAGATCTGTAATATAGCCAGCACGAGTGCTGTTGTCTTCCCGATATGCCTGTGTGTGTTTATGGGCCGCAACTACAATAACAAGAGCACAACCTGACAGTAGTAGTTGATTACAAGCAATAAGCAGGCCTGGTGGGAGAGATGAAGGCCGCCGTCATGTGTATCTCGGGCTCTTATGATGAATTCACCTGCATTGCTTGTAATAATGTCCTCTCTGTTTACTTGTGGTGTGATGTTATGAGGTCTTTGTTAGATATTGACTGTTCTTTGTATGTTTTACTGTGTTGTTACTTAATATATAGTGAATTCTTGTAATATCAGCCATATTAAAGTAGGTTGACCATGATTTTCCCAAGTAGGAAATGTTCCTGGATAATCTTTGGAGATGATGTGGATGAATTTACGTCTTCATTGGAACAGAACTGGAGAAATGTAGCATTTACTCACCCTCATTAGAAGTACAAAATAAGGTTTTATTAAAAAAAGGTCAAAGGATTTCAATATAAGCCAAGAGGAGACTGGTTTTCATTTGCTGTAAACAAAACTTGGCTCTGTGAGACTAGCATATTCTTACTTGAGCTTACACTATGCCTACGCTACGTCATCTGCTGGAACGCCACTTTTTTGTGAAAGTGCATATGACAGTTAGTGGAAGCTGGAGATTAAGGCTTATACAGTTTTAAATATGGATGTTTTTCTTACAAAAAGGCATTTATTTGCTTTAGAAGGCCTTTATTAACCCTCTGGAGCTGTGTGGAGCACTTTTTATGCTGGATGGATGCACTTTATTGGACTTCAATTTCTCAACACCCATTCACTGCCATTATAAAGCTTAGAAGAGCCAGGACATTTTTTAATATGACTCTGATTGCATTCGTCTGAAATAAGAAAATCATATACATCTAGAATTGCTTGAGGGTGAGTAAATCATAGGGTAATTTTTAATTTTCGGTGAACTATCACTTTAACTAATGAGATCTTATTGTAAAGTGTTACTGACTGCTGGTTAGTGCTAGTTACATAACAAATCGCAAAGAATGACAATGCTAGTCAAACAGTGTTGTTTTTCTGGTGAAGTTGGTTGACTGAGTAAGCCTGGCTTGTTAATCTAGTCAGTGTTGAAATACCTGCATCCCATACTGAAGGCCAGCAAAAGAGAGAGGTGTCAGCAAAGCACTGAGACATGTTTTATTAGACATGTTTGTTTATGGGAGAAAGACAGAAAGAGAGAGAACGAGATCCTGAGAGGAAGTTGTGATTTAAAACTGAGCGTAACTGCATTAGAGTTGTAGCCAGCGGCTTCTGAAAGTAAAAATCCCATTTGTTTTGTCCATAATGGATTTTTAACCATAACTCTTCTAGACAGACCTAACATGAGCTCTGAGGTTGTTAAGCAATGATATATGCTTCTATAAAAGCCACTTATTTCAGCTTCTTTTTTTTAATGTGTAATTTATATTAAAGGTGTAATTTCAGAATTCGTATAGAAGAGCTACCATACTTCTTAGATCCACCAATTAGAGTAGTCACTGTTAACATGAGAACAAGAACCGCAACAAGAGCTCATTAGCACACACCTACTCTCATGAAACATTGTGGATGATGCAATCAAAACAGTACATACAGTACTGTTCAAAAGTTACATGTGTGTGTATAGTTGAGGTCAAAATTTTCCATCCGCCGTTCTGAATCTGCAAAATGTTAATTATTTTACCAAAATAAGAGGGATCATACAAAATGCGTGTTATTGTTTATTTAGTACTCACCTGAATAAAATATTGTACATAAAAGATGTTTACATATGCATTAAGAGCCGGGGGTGAAAACTTTTTGAATTTGAAGATCAGGGTAACTTTTACTTTTTTTGTCTTCTGGGAAACAAGTATCTTCTGTAGCCTCTGAAGGGCAGTACTAAATACAAAAATATGATGTTCAGGCAAAGTAAGAAAAATGTACACATATCCATTCTGTTCAAAAGTTTTCACCCCCTGGCTCTTAATGCATGTTTTTTTCCTTCTGGAGCATCAGTGAGCATTTGAACCTTCTGTAATAGTTGCATATGAGTCCCTCAGTTGTCCTCAGTGTGAAAAGATGGATCTCAAAATCATACAGTCATTGTTGGAAAGGGTTCAAATACACAAAAATGCTGGAAAACCAAAGAATTTGTGGGACCTGAAGGATATTTCTGAAGAACAGCAGGCAGTTTAACTGTTCAGGACAAGCAAGGGACTTATTAACAGCTATAACTAAACAAAAAAACACAGCTGTGGACCATTCAAGTAAGAACACAGAATTAAGAATCAAGTGTATGTGAACTTTTGAACAGGGTCATTTTTTTCTCTTATGGATAATACGTAAACATCTTTTATGTAAAATATCTCATTCAGGTCAGTTGTAAATAAACAATAACATGCAGTTTGTGTGTTAAAATAATTAACATTTTGCAGATTCTGAAAGGGGGATGTAAACTTTTGACCTAAACTGTATATATGTATAGGGCTGGACAATATATTTATATCGATATTATGCGCATCTCATCAGTAAAGCCGGTTCTTTGATTAGCGGTAAATCTCCATCACCTGTTTTCAAATGGAGCGCCAGTTAATACACAGAGCCGCAGATCACTGACAAGCTATGCAGTATCGGGTTCAGTTTCGTGGGTGATTCATTGGGGTAGCTTTTCAGTGATCTACGGCTCTGTGTATTAACTGGCGCTCCATTTGAAAACAGGTGATGGAGATTTACCGCTAATCAAAGAACCGGCTTTAGTGACGAGATGCGCATGAATATATCGATCGATATATATCGCCCAGCCCTATATATGTACAGTATATGTATATGCATGTGTGTCAATATTTTAATACTATAGCATCATTTTTTTATTTGCTCTTCGCAACATAGATGTAAACAATATTGTTTCTTTGTCTCAAAGCAAAGACTAAATGTTGCTGTTGTGATTCGTCTTAACTCAAGTTTGATTCTCACTGGAGGTGGTAATGTGGCCTTGATCCAAAATTTATAAAAATCCAATGTTCTGTTAATTATTTTTTTACCCAATAGAATCATAGTTACATGATAAATAAATCTGTGTTGTTAAACTTTCTTTGTCCAGTTTCCTATCTCCGCATTGGTAGTTATTCATCTAAATGACCTTCTGGTGCATCTGCATGTTCCTTTAGATCTCTTGTTCCCTCCCTCCTACTGGCCTTCCACCCTCCCATCAATCTCCTGACGGCGCATCTATTAGAGATTATTGATGTTTCCTGCTGACAGTATCTTGCAGTGTGACTTACAGAGCTCTTACTTTATGGACTGTCTCATTTGCCCCTGCACTGGTGTCATCTGGCTGAGAGCTTCAGGCTCAAGGATGCAGTGTAGAGCTGCAGGTTAGCGCACCAGACTGCCAACTGTAGTGTTTCTCATGGTGTCAAAGCAAAAACACACACACACTCATTCACCCAAACACCCTTTTAAGCACACATGGATGCACACACATGCTTACACAATCCATCTTCGCCTCTCTGACTCAGCTGTTTTTGGCAGTGAGGGCAGTACAGCGTGTACAGTAGGCCCTTGAGGAAAAAAGGAAGGTGAAAGTGACAAACACAGCCCTCAGGTGTTCCAACACTTCACCCCCTCACTACAGTGCTAAGCTTTCTCAGGTTAAAGAAGAAAACACACAGTGCATGTAATAAACCAGGGAAAATGCAGAATCTGCTAAAACTGGATCTAGAAGTGTACTGTCAAGATGATGGTTTTTATCACTGGGCTGGTTTGTGTTTTTCTAGCAGGCTATCTAACCTTTAAAGAAGCCCGTTTCTGCCCTTATAAATAATTGCAACTTTATATGTCACAATTTTAGCTTATTTTCCTGTAATTGTAACTTCATGGAACTTACACAATTGATAATTTATACTGTATCTCACAAATGCAAATTTTTATCTCGCAATTGTAAACATTTTCATGATTGTAACTATAATTCACAACTGATACCTCATTTATCATAATTGCCAGTTTATTTCTTATAATTTGTGACTTTGCACTACATAATTGTGAATTTACTGTATATCTCGCATTTTCAGTTTCTATTTATTGGATTTTATAGCTTAAAATTGCATGTTACATTTCTCACAATTGCAACTTTATTTTCTGTAATTTTCTGTAATTGTGACTATATTTCAAAATTAATACTTCATATATTACAATTTTGACTTTTTCTCATAAATGTTTCAGTTGAAATTGTATGTTTATATCTTACAATTTCAACTTGTTTTGTAATTATGACTTTGTATTTCACAATTGATACTTCATAGATAACAATTTTGACTTTGAAATTTCTTTCATTTAGCTGTGACTGAATCTCAAAAACTATAATTCTTATCTCACAGTTGCAAATTAATTTTCTGAGTGCTTTTATAGTTTAAAATTGCATGTTTATTTTTCATAATTGCAGCTTTATATCTCAAAATTGTAATTTGTTTCTGTAATTGTGACTTTATATTTCATAATTTTTACAATTGATGCTTCATATATTAGAATTTTTACTTTTTTCTCATAAATGTTTCAGTTTCTTTCTAGTAACTGAATCTCACAAATTATTCTTCTTATTTCACAGTTGCAAATTAATTTGATGTAGTTGTGATTTATTTCTCACAATTGCAACTTCTTCTGTAATTGTGAAAATTCAACTTTATATTTCACAATTGATACTTCATATATTACCATTTTTACTTTTTCTTTCATAAATGTGTCTGTTTCTTTCATGTAACTGACTAAATCTCGGAAATTATACTTCTTGTCTCACAGGTGCAAATTAATTTTCTGTAGTTTTATCACTTAAAATTGCATTTTTATTTCTCATAAATGTAACTTTATATCTCATAATTTCTGTTACTGTAATTCAATTTTGACTTTTTTCCATAATTGTAGCTTTATTATTTTACAATTGATACTTCATACATCACAACTGCCACTTTATTTCTCATGAATTGTGACTATATTTCACAAATATGAATATATATCTTACAATTTAAACTTTTTCCAATAATTGTCACTTTATATCTCACAATTTAAACTTTTTTTCTGTAAAAGTGACTTTATATTTCACAATTGATACTTTATAAATTACAATTTTGACTTTTTCCTGTGTATCATGTCTTCATGTCTCATAACTTTTTCACACAACTGCAATTTTTTTATCACACAGTTTTATCTTTTTTTTAATTGTAGCATTATATTTCAGCTGATACTTCAAATATCTCAATTGGCACTTTATTTCTTGTATATTGTGACTCTATATTTTACAATAATGAATTTATATCTTACAATTTAGACTTTTTTCCCCATAATTTTCACTTTATATCTCACATTTGATACGTTATGTCCCACAACTGTAACTTTATTTCCCATAATTGTGATTTTATATCTTGCAATTTTAGCTTTATTTCTCATAAATTTGGCTTTACAGTATATGTCGCAGTATGACTTATTTACTTTATTATTTACTTTTGCATTGAGGTGGAAATCTGCTTCCATAAACTGAGATTGTGAAGCTTATATCTTTCTACATTACCTGGTTGACCTGGTTGTCTTGCTGTTTAAGCAGCTTGGAGAGGAAGCCACCTCCTTTTAAAACACAACATATGCTTGTGATCAGCAAAGGTGGTCTTTCAGCTTGAGGAAGTCACTGTACACCTGCTATTAATGCCAGGTGTTCTTCACATACCTGTCCAGCATTCATGACATTCATGTGGTTTTCATGGCTCTCTCGGTGGATCATTTCAGCTTAGTGGTTCACTAAACCCTTATCTGTCAGAGCTCTCATTTCTATGCATAACCGTGGCTGGCACAGTAGGCCTGAGGAGCTTGGCAGTTGTTGTGAGTCCTATTGTAGGATAATGATTGTGTATCTGGCTCAGGTCTCACTCAGCATTCCTCTCCCGCTCTGACTCACCAAGAGCTTCTCCGCCGCTTTGAGCCGATGGCCTTTCAGTGAGCTCCCAGCTTTCAGCGAGCCACTAATTCCGTCAAATTTTCGTTCATATTAAACTTACGCTTTTATCTAATTTAGCCCTTGACCACGGTAGCCTGGGAGGAAGTCTCCTCATGAGAAGAGAGTGTAATGAAGGAAAATAGAGTAACCAGAGGGGGTGACTCATCCCAGCACTGGGGCCTGAAGGAGTGAGATATTGCAGAGGACTGTAGATGAGACTTTTATATGGTGCTGATGCTGTGTGTCTGGGTCACATTATGACCATGTGAACTAACGCAACATGGCTGCTTGATAACTCTAAAGATTGTAGAACTACCTATATAGTGGTGAGATCATCAGGGGAATGCCTCTGTTTTTAATTTTTTTTAAATACATTTAATTTTTTTCCTTAAGAAAATATATTATTAGCGTAATAATTTGTGAGTGATATGTTTACATTTAACATATTTGTGAAACTTTAATTCCGTAAGTGTGATGGTCATGTTCTCCGGCATAATTTGAGATGCTCCAAATTCCAATTTTTTATGTTATAATTTTTCTTTTGTTTTAGAATGTTAAATATTTCCATTTTCTCCATCTCTTCATTCATCAAAGATATTTAAGGTCTGCTGCTAATTTCTAAAATATTTGGTTCAATTTTGAGGTTTTTGAACCATGTGGATGAACCAATTCGCTGAAAATCAATGAATTCTCAATATATTAATCATAAACTATTTTAAATAAAAATTTTTTTAAATGTGATATTAATGGAAACTCTGAATTAAAAAATAACTTTTTTCTTAGAATTGCCAGATAAAAACTTTTCAATTTTTCTCAGTTGTGAGAAATAAAGTCAGAACTGCGATTAAAAACTTTTTTCTCGCAAATGCGACTTTGTATTTTGCAATTCTGACTTTTTCTATCGCAATTGCATGTTTATATTTTGCAATTCTGACTTTTTTTCTCTCAGTTCTCACTTTTTTCTCAGAATTGTGACATAAACTCACAATTGTAAGTTATAAAGTTAGTATTGTGAGATATAAAGTCACAGTTCTGACATTTTTCTTAGAATTGCCTATTATAAATCCACAATTGAGAGAAAAAGGTCAGAATTGTGACTTTGTATCTCGCAGTTCTTACTTTATAACAATTACGAGTTTATATTACACAATTCTGAGAAAAGAAAAGTCAGATTTGAGAGAAAAAAGTCAGAATTGCAAGATATAAACTCACAATTGCGAGAAAAAAAACAGAATTGCGAAATACATAGTCGCATTTGGAAGAAAAAAGTTTTTATCTTGCAATTCTGATTATTTCCGCAATTTTGAGTTTATATCAGGCAATTCTAAGAAAAAAGACACACTGTAAAAAATGCAAATGCATGTTTTCCAGTTTACAAAACATTTTGTGTCTCAAAGACAAAAAAATTCTTATTTCTTGAAACAACATAAAACCCCCTGTCAGACCAACAAAATTGCCCCAAATGTTGTCCTAACTAGTCAAACACAGCTGTCTGTGCAAAGAATTTCATATTGTTAAAATGTTATGGCTTTGTGAGTTCCCAACATGCATTGCAGCATGAATAAGTTATGCAGTTACTGTTATAGGATTATTGTTTTGCTGTTTGCTGACTTAATTTAAACATTTTGTTGTTGTTTTGTCATTATTGTTAGTTATTTGTTGTACTGTGATGTAAAGAGCTCATCTTTTTAACAGGTTTGTGTCTAGTTTGAGGCTTAGAGTATGTTCGATCAAATATATCTGTTTGCTGGATATTTAGTCTTGTAAGATGTTGTACAAACAAAGACAATGGTGTCTACATATTAGACTAGACAAGTTATCCATTAAGTTTTCTATAACAATACAATGTTTGTCATTTGTAAATAAACAAAACGTGTATATAAAAAAAATGAAGTACCCCGACTTTTTCTATTAGCAAAATAAGACAATCAGTATTGCATGAACAAACAAATTCAGGTTGGCTGTACAAAGTAGCTTTACTGAGAAATAATGCTTTAATGCTTCAAGTTGCCCTACTTTTTAAAAGTTTTCTCAACTATTTATTTTTTACAGTGTAGAATTGTGACTTCATATCTCGCAATTCTGACTTTATAACTATAATTGCAAGTATCTTATAATTCTGAGAAAAAAAGTCATATAAACTCATATAAAAAGTCACAAAAAAGATTTTTTCTATTTTTATTTTTCTGGACTCCTTTTTAATGGTTAAATAAAATCTTATTGATCAAAAAAGCATGTCTAATTAATTAAAATCATGAAACTTATACAATTTAAGGTTTAACACAATTTAACAAAAATTACATGTTTATGTATTGTATTTTATTTGTTACCAAATTCTGGTTTTAGCATGTCTAATTATTTGAATGCGTAACAAGTTTTTTTTTTTATTCTTACAATAGCCTTTATTCACTCAGAAATGCTGTGTATTTATATTAACAGAAGGCATAAAAATAATTAAATTTATCTTTTAATTAATAATATTATAATAATATTTTTGGCAAGTAAAGGGGATTTTAGAAATATTGTGTAATTATTTCTTTAAAAAAAAAGAAAGTTGTCAACAATAGTAGTAGTAGTATTACGTACATTCTAAATATTAAAAACATATTTCTGTCATCTTTAAGTTAAACCGAACTTTTATTTTGATGGGTTGCCATAAATACCTGTAACTGAAGCTGGTTGTAGCTAGATTGGATACCGCTGTGGCTGGAAGCTAACAATAAATTTTACTCAAATGGAACGGTCAAATGCGAATGATGTGACTCTCAGAGCAGTTCTGGAGATGTTGTTCATGTATTTATGTCCTCATTTATTGAAACGCTAGATGCTGAAATCACCGCGAGCCTCACTCATGCGTCAGTATGTAGTAAACAAAACACGCGTCTGCGCCATTCATAAACACAGAGACATGCGGAATATTCAGGATTCATATAAATAGTCTTTTTGGGACTTAATATTTACATATACTAGCTCATATCGCAATTTATAATAATAATAATTTATAATAACACATTCCGTTTTTATGACTGGATTCCGTGATTCCATCCGCAGAAATCATAGGGCCCTAAATTTTGACTTTATAACTCATAATTGCGACTGATGTGTTCTCAGAACTGCAAGTTTATATCTCATAATTCAGAGAAAAAAGTCAGAATTGCTAGTTTATATCAAACAATTCTAATAAAAAGTCAAAATTCCAAGTTATAAACTTGGAAATGCAAGAGAAAAAGTCTTGCATTGTGAGATAAGAAGTCGCAATTACCTTTTTATTTTTTTTATTCAGTGGCGGAAATTGGCTTCTATAGATATCAGACTTGTTAAGTCCAGTTTTTATGTAATATTTGACATTATCTCTAATTCATTTATGTTTAGTATCTTTTGCTAATTTCTGATATTATATTTTTTTTGTTAGATTTTGGGGTTTTTTAACTATAGTACCTGAACGAACCAATTAATCAATTTTCAATGCTGTTATGCATCTGACCCATCGTTTTACATATGTAAACTCTTAAAGTGTGTCATTCCAACATGCACAAGCATGATTTTGTGTGACCTGTGTCGTTCTGTGTGAACGTAACCCCTAGCTGGATTGACACGATCCCCTGCCAGCAGCAGCAGAACCCCACTGAGGTTTTAGTGGCGACCTGCTAACATTACCTCATATCTAGACAGTGGGCGATCCTGTGTTTCTTCACTAATCCTGTCCTTTTATCTCTCACACAGTACCTTGCCCTTCACTTGACATCTGTGTCATGGTTTGTGAATCAGACTGAATCAACTGCTATTTTATCTCAGTCTCAATGCATCTACTCTGTATTTCTGCCTCATCAACCTCTGACTTCTAAACATTGAACACTTTAGTTATTCAAACTAAAGGTAAAATAATGTTCAAATACTATCTCACTATAAATAAGCCACACATGGATACTCTGGATTATCTATTGCTGCTAGCTCATTTCTGAAGGCACTAACAAGGTTCATCAAGCAGAGGCTGAGAGGACCATGCAATGAAAACACATGGATATACTTGTCTGAAAGAATGACTGTGTTAGTCTACACTTCTGATCTCTGTGAATGTGTAGGTGGCTAAGCATCTTTGTTGCTGAGTGAAATGATCCAGTCCAATGAATGTACGCTCATGTATTAACCAAGCCTCTCTTTATGTGTGTGAGTGTAATGTCTACATTTCTACTTTCTCTTGGGAAAACAGTCATGCCGTGTGAGACATATGTCATACACTCACTCCACATGCTGACAGAGGGACTAGGAAGTGATGTAAGCATGTTTCTGTGTGTGTGCTTATGTTGTGTGCATCTCTGCTCTTGAATCCTTTTTTGGTTGTTGTAACAGTTTATCTGAAAAAATTAGATGCAAATTTGTGTGCTTTCTGATTGTGTTTGTGCAGAAGTGCAGTTGCTTACATGTGTGACAGTTTAATAGAGCCTCTACAGTCTTGATTCATGACAGGGCACATTTGGGAGTCAGTCATTCAATGTCAAGACAGAGCAGGACAGTGTCCACAAATTTTCCTCTTCTCCTCAACGCCTATTTTGCCTCATACTGTCACTGCAGTAGAAATGGATCCTGCAGTTTCTTGCACATTCTGGTTGGATTAACTAATATTTCTTCTGCAGAATGCAAATTGTTTCTCTGTTTAAACTATGGACATAGACATTAGCATATCAACTGGTTAAAGTTACTCTAATACCCACAATTGCATCTTCATTGCTCAGAATTTCAGGGCTTGCAAAATCGCTAGCCCGACGTCCCGGGGCTATTGTGATTTCCAGTCGGGCTACCAAAATTTCTCACCGGGCTATCTTAAAGTAAAGGGCTCATGCAGGTCCTTAAATACTCCTCAATTTAGTTGTATAAAATTGAAGGCCATAAAAAGTTTTCAATACATTAAATAGTATAAAAAATGTATTTCAATCATAATTTTAAGAGGTCTTACAGTTGGGGACGGAAAGACAAGAATCGCGATAGGGCTGGATTAAACTTCAAAAGGCAATGATGTCACTGAATAAATATGCGCGCTGCCCGTTTCGAAGTCAAAACGCGGCACGAATGTCTTTATATGAATGTATCTGAAGGGAAACGACTGTCTTTAGAAACGTGTCCTTTGCATTGTCATTTTATCTTACCTATAATGCCTGATAAAACAGCGTTAATGAGCGCGGTGCTGCTTTGTGTACAGCCGTTTCTATGGAAACCATAATATTTCAGCACTCCAAAAGCGCCAACTCGTGGCAGAGAATGAATTTGCATTTCCAATCATTTTTGGTCAGATTATTGCAAATATCAACCCATGTTTTTATGCAGCAAACACATAGAGTTGTAAATGTGAAATAAGTTAATGTGCCTTCTAAAAATCTAAACGATTAAGACAGTAATATGGTATAAAGGCTGAAATGCTGTTGTGTAACGTATTTGTTTTTTGTGAAAACCTGTATCTGAACTGTAAATCATAATTTCATGGCTCAATATGCTACCATACATTGTCCAACCCCAATCATATTGACCCAAATGGATATTTAAAAATTCTGCAGATACCCTGTAAATAGTGAAATAAAATTCATTCTTTGATATTTGTTGATATTTGTGTATTGAACATATTTTTGATTGACACTCCTATCTGATTTTCTATATTTTTTAAAAAAGGTATTTTTTTTATTTGGGCTAGTTAAATTATTTCCGGGCTACCAAAATCTAAAGAGTACCTGTCCGAAGGGCTAGCAGAGATTTTGAAATTTTGCGAGCCCTGATAATTTGAAGGAATATTAGCTGTATACCACTGTTCTACTAACATGTTTGACTAAATAACCAAGGCATTTCAACACAAACCCTAATTTTGTGGAGAACACAGTGATAAATATTAAAGAATAACCGCTGTAACACAAAAAAATATTACAACTAAAATTTTGTAGGGTTACAGCTATCAGAAATTAGTAGGAAGTGTAGAGGCCCTTGCTTTAAAATGACTTTTGCGCACATTTGCGCCCGCAGGACATCAGTAGTTTTTCACACTGCACTGGTGTGATCTTGGTCCACGCTTCTTCCACTCTCTTCCACAGTTTGGTAACTGTAGTGGGTTTCTTAGCCATAACTTAATCGCCAAGGATTTTCCAGAGACTTTCATTCGGGGTTAGATCAGGACTCTGGGCTGGCCATTTAATTATTTCAGTGTTCTGTTTTGTAGTGTGAGAGAAGCATTGTCTTGCATGAAAATTGCAGGCTTATTGGGAGATGCTTGCAGGGAAGGAACTAGTAGGTTCTGATAAATATTTGCATTCACTCTGCCATGTATCTGTATAAGAGGCCCAACTCCTGCTGCACAAAACATCCCCCAAACCATGACATTTCCTCCTCCACCTTTTACTGACTTCTTTATGCACTTGGGCTTCAGTCTTTCTTCAGTTTGATGGCAAACTAAATGTTTCCCATCAAACCCAATTAAATTAAACTTGCTCTCAGCACTAAAGTGAACTTTAAAACAGTTCTTCTCTTTCCACACAACATGCTCCTCAGTAAAGGTGAGCTTAGCCTTTTGATTCTTTCTGCTGATGAGAGACTTGGTCACTGCAAAATGTTAATTATTTTGAAAAAAATAAGAGGGATCATACAACATGGATGTTATTGTTTATTTAGTACTGACCTGAATAAGATATTTCACATGAAAGATGTTTATATATAGTCCACAAGATAAAATAATAGTTACATTTATTTTGAAAAAAATAAGAGGGATCATACAACATGGATGTTATTGTTTATTTAGTACTGACCTGAATAAGATATTTCACATGAAAGATGTTTATATATAGTCCACAAGATAAAATAATAGTTACATTTATAAAAATGACTCATTTCAAAAGTTTACATCCCCTTGATTCTTAATACTGTGGACCTGAATGATCCACAGATCCACATCTGTGTTTTTTTATTAAGCGATAGTTGTTCATGTTTGTCCTGAACAGTTAAACTGCCTGCTGTTCTTCAGAAAAATTCCTTCAGGTCCCACAAATTCTTTGGTTTTCCAGCATTTTTTGTGTATTTGAACCCTTTCCAACAATAACTGTGCGATTTTGAGATCCATTTTTTCACACTGAGGACAACTGAGGGACTCATGCGCAACTATCACAGAAAGTTTAAAAGCTCCGGAGCTTAAGAGCCGGGGGTGAAAACTTTTGAAAAGTATGGAGATGTGTAAATTTTTCTTATTTTGCCTAAATGTCATATTTTTTTCATTTGGTACTGTCTTTCAGAGGCTACAGAAGATACTTACATGATTCTCAGAAGACAAAATAAGTATCATAAAAGTAAAATAAAGTAAAATAAAATTTACCCTGATCTTCAAATTCAACAAATTTCTTAATGCATCATCAGTGAGCGTTTGAACCTTCTGTAATAGTTGTATATAAGTCCCTCAATTGTCCTCAGTATGAAACGATGAATCCAAATCATACAGTTATTGACTGTTCATGACAAACGAGGGACTCCTGAACGACTATCACTAAATAAAAAAACACAGATGTGGATCATTGAAGTAACAACTCAGTATTAAGAATCAAGTTCTCTTGTGGACTATATGTAAACATCTTTTAGGTGAAATATCTTATTCAGGTCAGTACGAAATAAACAATAACATGCATTTTGTATGATCCCTCTTATTTTGGTAAAATAGTTACCATTTTGCAGATTCTCAAAGGGGGTGTAAACTTCTGATTGTATGTGTATGTGTATAAATATTCATATGGATCTTTATCCAGTCAAACTGTCAAACAATATAGTGGACTTTTGTAATAGAACAGAAATCTACAGATGCGTCACTTGTTCCTCCATTATTTATGTGCTTATGTGTACCACATGCCTTCCTCTTCTCACGATAAACGTGAAACAGGGCCGCAGAATGACTTGCACAAAAGAAAGATAAAATTGACATTGCCCTGAGATGTTTCTGCCATTAGACTCTTAGAATGGCTCATATGCCCTCTGGATGTTTGTATTTGCATGAATTCATGCCACTCAGAGACTCTTCGTGGTGAAATGGCCTTTAAGGGCTGCAAAGGAATCACGGAAAGTAACAAAAAGGCAAAGACATCATGGTTTGAAATTGAGAAGCTATTTGCAACTGAGCCTATTTGGTGCTTTAAACAAGATGTCAACCAATCAGGTCTGCCATCCAAAAAATAGTTAATTTAGATGTTTTTTTATGAATCATTTATTCATATTTGAAAGTGTTTTTCAGGAAGACCTTGAGTGTGTTGTATCTTTTGTGCTTCGTAGACTAGCTGAGAGAGTGATTATTCATCTAGTTACATATTTAACAGGATAAGATATTTATTTCGATATTTATAGTTGTCATATCTCAGTGACTAAGGTTTTGAGTCAAAACTACTTACTAGGAAAGTAAGTTTTCTCTAGCAGTGTCTTTGGATGTTGGTTTTAAAATAACTTTTGAATTACTCAAGTTATTTAAAGGGATAGTTCACCCCAAAAATGAAAATTCTGTCATTAATTGCTCACCCTCATGTTGTTCCAAACTCGTAAGATCTTTGTTCATCTTCAGAACACAATTTAAGATATTTTTGGTGAAGTCCGAGAGCTTTCTGATCCTGCATAGACAGCATTGCAACTGCCACAGTCAAGGCCCAGAAAAACTGAAAAACTTGCAAAATTCTCAGAACAAAAAGGTTCTCAGAATGTACAATATCTGTATTTATTGTATTCTTTTACAATTGTTTTATTTTCTTTAGAAATCCTGCAAGCACTTTATTTTTCATTGATATTAAGCATATGCAATTCTTAAGTTCAGATCAAAATGTTCTGATATTGTTTGTTACAACTGTAAACTTAAATTGTAAAGCAGGTTCTAAAAATATAATATGGTCTTTTTATAAAAGCTTAGGCAAATATTTTATACATTTAGTAACTAAAGAATCTTGTAAGCTCTTTAATTTCCCTCTTTACTCTTAGTGCACAAACAGTGATTTAATAACATTGAATGTATGGAGTGAATTTTATGCCAAGATTCATGATCAGTTTGTAAACATTTAAATAGGCAGGGAAAGACTGCCTATTTAAATGTTTAGCCATGTCCATGTTTAGCCAAGCGCTATACAGCATCATTACACAAACAGACTACCGTCTGTTTTCCATTGTTTATCATGGTATAGTCTCCAAACTTTTGATCACCCCTTGTATTTTTAAATAGCACAAACAATGTACCCTGTAGTTGTAGTTTACATGTAGAAACGTGAGTGCAGCACAACAGTTCAAGCTGTTTATATAACAGACTGGCATTGGACTCCTCCTCTTCATCATCAAAACCTTCATCTCTGGATGTGAAATAGTCCATTATAATATCGTTTAGAGCACTGACATCACCAGCACTGAGCAGACTGAGGCAAGTTAGATTGTTTAAATGAGAGCTTCTTCCGACTACGTTTATCTCTTGCCCTCTGCCATCTCACAATATCAAAAAATAAATAAGTAGTTTATTGTAGTTTACACAGGACTGGTGGGAAATGTGCATTGATACACCTTTATTAAATATGTTACGTGGTTTATTTTGATAGGTTAGTTGTTTTTGTGGTGTTTAGAAAAAGCACCTCCGCAGCACGTTATTTGTGCTTGCTGCAGTAAATCGCAGTTTTACTGCACTACACAAGTGAATTTTGCCAAGATATTTTCAGAGATGAAAGACAAGATGTTACAGAATAATCATTTAATGAAAACCTAATTTTGACAAAAAAAAAGGACATTCGACCTATTTTTGGAATTTCCTGAAAACGTCCCAGCGCAACATCCGACGGGTTTTCCCAGATCATATATATCATATATATTTGTTCATACCTCTGCATTTTCTTGCAAATAGAGTTTTGTATTTGCTAATCACTTTGCGTTTGTTTGAAAGTCGAGTTTTCTTTGCAAATGCTAAATTTGTTTGATGAATATTGGCACAAAATTCACTCCATATGAATGTTACAGGGACTGATTAATGCAAATGTAGGTTCCACTGTGTGTTTTTTATTTATTTTTTGCTAAGGTTTGTACATGGTGGTGTGTTCTTAATTACAGCTTTCCTAAAATGTCCTATTCATAAATTTAAAAATATCCCAATAGATCACCTTGCTTACAACATCACAATTCATGATACATATCATATGGCCAGATTCTTGGCAATACAAGTGACAGCAGTGGTTCAACCGTAATGTTATATATGTTATTGTCTGCTTCAGTATGTGCTGGTGTGTGATGTGCCATCTGACGCTAGCTTGCAGACTGCTACCCCTCCTGTGGAGAGGGATTGGCCCTGGGGGAGGAGGAGGAGTCAGTGGCCGTGTGCTGGTGGGAGCTCGGCAGCCGTCTTACACATGACTCTCTGACTCCCTGACTTTTGGACATACATTTCTCCTCCTCCTCCCTCTCTCTTACTCATTCTTTCTCCCTCATTCTCTTTTAATCCTTCATTTTCTCTCCTGCGTCAATGTGCGTCTTGAGAAATAAAATATACACACACACACACACAAAGGGAGATGACAAGATTTTAATGAGAACGCTGGGCATTAATAGTGTGATTATGTGCATAAGGATTTTGTGTTGAGATGTAGGATCTTACTCTGGATTAATATTGAGGGATGAAACAGAGGTGGACGTCAGCACATAACGGTGATGTAATTAGGAGACTCTAAGGGGCTTTACCCAGCGTGCTTTGCAGTCAGGCCTTCTGCAGTCCTCATGAATATTGAAGAGGAAGCGCTGGGCGCTGCAATGTGATGTGACTGAGAAGATCTGCAGCTTCTGTACGAGGACACAGAGAAAGAGAGAATGTAATGCAATTGCGTGACAGAAGAGAGAGCGTGTTTAGAGTAGAGGAAGATAGAAATTAAATAGGGAGGAAGAGCGATCTGCTGAATGGAGGGATGGATCTGAATACAACTGGTTGGTTTTATTTTTGTATTATTAAACAGATACTTACAACCCTCAGTTTTGATTGGAATTGTTTGGCAACAATTATAAGCTAATTATATATAATTAAACACACATCCAAGCCTTCAGCAAGCTAATGGTCAGATGACAGCGCTACAATATTTTAATGCTGTCACCCATAATCTTGCTGTTACATTGGCGTCATATTCCCCACTTATATATTATAATATTATATATTATTATTAGTATTAATGTTAATAATTTTATTTTATGTATAATATTTTATTTTATGATCACCATATTATGATGATGATGATGATTATTATTATCGATAACATGTATTGAACATTGTTGTCTTATATTGTTGTTGGCATCATATATATATGATATATAATTCAATTAAATATTATTGTTATAATATTATAAATTAATATTATGTAATTATTGTATTATTGTTATTATTAGAAATGTAAGCAAATATTGAAAAAAATATTTATTATTATTATTATTATTATCATCATTATTATTATGGTCACACTATTATTATAAAAGTTGATAATTATACCAACATTAATAGAAACAATATATAATATAATATATTATTATTATTGTCGCATTATTATCATAAATGTTTATAATTAAAACCATTAATAATAACAATATAATATAATATAAATGTATAATAATAGTAATAATATTATTTTAAACATTTAATTAATATTATATAATATATTATTCATTATTATTATTATTATTGTGGTTACACTATTATTATAAATGTTGATAATTATATCAACATTAATAATAACAATGTAAAAAAATATAATTCATATAATTTTATTATTATTATGGTCACGCTATTATTATAAATGTTGATAATTAAATAAATAAATGTAAATATTATAGTGTTGTTATAATATTATTATTTCATAATATGTATTTAGTATTTATTTATTATTATTATCATCATCATCATTATTATTAGTATTATTATTATTATTATTATGGCCACGCTATTATTATAAATGTTGATAAGTATACCAACATTAATAATAACAATATAATATAATATAATGTATTATTATTGTTATTATTATTATTATAGTCACACTATTATTACAAATGTTGATAATTAAAAACATTAATAATAATATAATCTAAAACAAAATAATAACATTTTATATATGTGTGTGTAAATTAAATATATATAAATTAAATACAATTAAATATTATATTCTTTTTTATAATATATTAATTCATTATAGTACTTACTATATTATTCATTATTATTATCAGTATTATGGCCACGCTATTATAATAAATGTTGATAATTATACCAACATTAATAGTAAAAATATAATATAATATAATATAATATAATAATATTAATTAATATTATATAAGTATTATTATTACTATAAATATAGGCATATATTGAAAATTGATGTCCTAACATACTGATGTTGCCTAAATTTTATATATACTTCACTTTTATTATTAATTATATAATTATTATTATCATATTATTAATTAATTAATTTTATATAGGTGGTGTTATTATTTTAAATGTAG
Source organism: Cirrhinus molitorella (assembly GCA_033026305.1). Taxonomy (NCBI): domain Eukaryota; kingdom Metazoa; phylum Chordata; class Actinopteri; order Cypriniformes; family Cyprinidae; genus Cirrhinus; species Cirrhinus molitorella. The sequence goes on along the minus strand of CM065138.1, from coordinate 15,254,650 downwards.
GCATATATTGAAATGTCTGTTGTTTCAATGTTATTATTACTATTATCATGGTCACTATTGATGATATGGTGACTATATGATGATTATACCAAAATTATTGTTATTATTATTATAAATGTAAGTATTTTTTGAACATTTATTATCATATCAATGTTTCAACCATTCTGTATACTTATATAAAAGCCATAAGTAATTAATACTTTGGAAAACACAGGACCAGTGACTACAAAATGAAAATTATGAATGACTGCATTAAAATAATGTAGAGTTGTTGTTTGAACATTAGCTTGCTGACATTTGGAAAACATCACGCCAAATCTACAAATGGATCATCTTTTAATGCGAGCAATAGTGCAGTCTTTACCTGGAATTGAGATCTGTGTCCAAGTTTCACTTTCTCTGTGTTTTTGTCTTCATCTCTGTGTTTTAGTAATTGAAGAAGAGACCAAGACTAGGGGATAAATCTAAGATTAAGTCTGTTTTGTTTCTAATGGATTGCAGACACAGCAGCCTGACATACACATCAATATTTCAGTGGTTCCATTTTAGCACAGGGGTAAAAGAAAACAGGAAGTTGCTTACACAAACTGAACATGAACAGTTATCATTACGTCCTAAAGGGTTTCATTTCTTTCCATCCAGGTTATACATGCAATACTCTGTGCCCATTTAGACTTGAGTTCAATGGCTACATAGTTGATTTTTAAAATGCTTCACACATTGTGATTCTTAAATAATTCATGAATGAATCCACAAATGATTGTTTTGTTTTCGACACTTGAAAGCACTTGATGCAGTAATTTATACAAGATGCAGAGGCAACACAAGAGTGAGTTCCAAGAAATAATACAAGTGTATGAAACACGAATACACACAATTATGAACACTGTCTATCAATATTTGATCAACTCCCACTTAAGTGTAGCCTTTAGTCTGTTTATTGATTTTGCATTCTCTAGGTCACGACCGGATCTGTATGGCTGCCAGTGTTTTCAGGGAAACTGCCAAGCATGAAAGGCAAGAAACACAGCCATGGTTTTACAAAGAGATGGGTTGTGATAAACAAGCAACATGCCAGTGGTAATATGTACAGTCTGTTGTCCAAAGTATTATTGTCACAATACCAAATTTCAGTAGTCAATACCAAAACTATATATGTGCTATTTTTTTTGACATACTTAGGACTGCCGTCAACAGCTGACTCCCAAAGCTTTTGATAGTCTTCATATTCTTTGAGGTGGTTGGTTTGCAGAAGTATTGGTAATTAACTTTTTCAATAAGTTCAGATAGATAGTTTTTTAGCTTTTATGGACATTTTTAACTTTATCAGGCCATTTTTCTAAACGAATTAAATGTATGCACCATCTTTTGTGTCAAATTCTTACATTGAATCGATAAATTCAAATCGTAAGAAACTATAGGACAGTTACCAATCAAATTAAATGAGTATAAGCTAAAATTATGTTTGCAATGCAGAGGTAGTGTAGAATCTGCACCTGATGTGGCATTTAGATGCACTGTTTAATGCAGGACATAAATGTTACAAATGCATAAATAATGTTTTGATGTTTTAAAACAAATGGTTAAATACTGATTTGAAATTATTTCCTTTAATTTAACAAAAATTAAAATAAAGGGTTTGTTCACCCAAAAATGAAAATTAGCCCATTATTAACCATTATTAATCATGAATGATTTCCTTCTTTCAGATTCAATCAGAGTTATATTAAAAATTATAGAATAGAATTCAGAATGGCATGGGCGGGTGTTTCTCTTCATCAGTCCAAAACAAGTCCAATAAAGTGCATCCATCCATAATAAAAAGTGCCTCACATGGCTCCGGGGAGTAAATAAAAGTGTTCTGTAGCCAATCGATGCGTTTTTGTAAGAAAAATATCCATATTTAAAATTACATAATCACTTTAATCTATCTTGCGCCAGTTGGTCGTTCCAGGTGAATGATGTATAACATTGGCGTTGTGTATGCGCCGCTCAGAAGTGACGAATGTAAACGCACCACAGAGATACAAAAATCAAAACAACAGTCACAAATTAGATGTACAAAACGAGCGTTTGTAAAGAAAAATGTTGGAGGATTTCGATATGAACCAAGAGGCTAAAGTAAGGAAACTTCCTTTGCTTCTGTAAACAAATGTTGGTTTAAAAAAGGGCGTCTGTGCCTTTATTCACCCCCTGGAGCCGTGTGAGGCACTTTTTATTAAGAACGGATTAACTTTATTGGACTTGTTTTGGACTGATGAAGAGAAACACCTGCCCATGCCATTCTAAAGCTTTAAAAGTGCCAGGATAATTTGTAATATAACTCTGAATGCATTTGTCTGGAAGGAGAAAGTTATAAACACTCAGGATGCCTGGAGGGTCAGTAAATAATGGGCTAATTTTCATTTTTGGGTGAACTATCCCTTTAAATATAAACCTAAAATCACTGCATGAGTGAGTCATTGAGTTAATTATTCATTCATTCACTGATTCGTTCAAACGGCTGATTGATTCAGTAATGAAACATCTTTGTGTGTTGTTCAGAGACTCAAAACAGTTCTGCTATGGCTGCTTTCTTTGTAGAAATACAGCAAAGACAAGAACTGTTGTGTTTAAAATGTAAGTAACTTAATATCAACTTCTTGTTTATTGAGCTGTTCGTCAAATCAGTGTCACATTTACAATCATACTGGAGAAAAACATAACTCTTTGTGTGATATTAACAATATCAGATGGTATAAATATATAATCTTATTAAATGTATTAAATGTATTTTAATAGACTAAATCATGCAGTGAAAGCGCAAACTAGTCTAACCTACATCTCTTGGTGTGTTTTTGCAATATACTTGATAATGTCAAATAGCATATGGTTTAAACAACAATTACGATATTATAGTAGACAATATTAATCGCACAACCCTATTAAATGTTTTCACAATGAGTCATCAGTCGGCCTTATTAGCGACATTGAATGTAAACAATGCCACTGAACCAAACGAAACTTGCACATTTTGCTGATTACTACATTTGCTGCTGGAAATGGTCAATTATTGTCATGTTTTGAGCTACTATAGACTTTAGACTGCCAAAAGTTATAACAAATCAAGGAGAAGAATGCAAAAAACTGTCTGAGGAACAAAAGGCGTTTGTGGTTGGCCAAACTGAACTGGGAATTCCCAGGAAAGAATCTTGACAACATTCATGTTTGTTCTTATAATTTCTGGTCACGTAGGTGAAATATTAGTCTAGTATCTTAATACTGCTGGTACATATCTTTACCACCTATTCACTTTAGTTTGTCAAACTACTGCGCCCTTTCCTGTTTACTGAGTCCTTCCCTATAATTTAGCAGCTTCCACATGTTTTTTCCGTAGTTTAGACAGCAGAAATTAGCAGAACAACGCATATTCAGTAGTACATTAACCATGCAATCTATACTGTTGTTTACATCTGAGTATCGCCAATATGGCCGTGTATCCGGGTAACTGACGAAATTGTGATGTAAGTGCAAACCCTCTATTATTCTGTACCCTTGGTGTTCCACAGAATTTACATTTGAACAATGTGAAGGTGAGTAAATCATGAGAAAATCAAGGAACAGCTTGAATGTAAAATACTGTAATTCCAAGCATTTTTTTAGAATGTGCACATGTCCTGTACTTTTAGCATTGTCATAGTCATGCTAGCCGATAATAATAGTGTGCAGTAATTATAGATCTTTATTTATAGATCTGCAGAACGCTGTGACCTTCTGAGGATTGTTTTACGAGGCTTTGTCTTTCTGCTTCCTGTCATTGCATGGATCCAGTGGCTGCTGCACTGGCACTGCCTGAGCAAGCAGTCCAACCGAAGATATTGAGCTGTAACATTTTGTATGTGTTCATTTAAGTGTGTGAGAGGCACAGCTGCATGTGTGTGTTATAAATGGCTACCACTATGTAGGTTTCTCTTTCTGTAGAAGTGGGTCTAAAAGCAAACCCTGGAGGGTTCATTACTGCGATTCATCATTCTCGGCCTACTGGTGTCGAGCTCCAAATGACGTCTTTGTCACTATTTTTAGCGAGTGTGTGAGAATGTAAAGGTGTGTGAGAAGCCAGACAGGTTGTTGAATTTGGCCGTGACCCTTTTCTGTTCACCGGTTATATATCCCTCATAATTACACCGGCGCATGATGTCATCACTTAACTTTACGAACTGCCTGTTAATCTGGATCTGAGCTCATGATACATTAGGGATTATTCAAAATTAATTAATTGACTGCTCTTGCACTTGACGTAAATGAGAAACGTGACGCTATGCTGACAGTTGCAAAGAGGAACTCAATTTTCCGGTGCACTCTATATACTTTTGTCTGGGTTTGGCTTGCTTTTCCTTCACAGTAGTAGGGCTGTCGGGATTCGTCGATTCTGATCCGACTATTGGATTTTTAAAAATCATAGATTTCATTTTGCCCACGTTGAGTAACCGCAAACTACCGGAAGTAGTGCATTTCAAGGACGAGAATCTATGAAAAGCATTATTAGACTGTTTTCCAAGGCTGCATTATATATTAAACCCATTTAAAAGTCACAATTAAGCATAATTGTGAATTCACAAACGCTAAGATTCAGTTAAATAAATAAATGAGATACAGGTTTAATATATGTGTGTGTCAGTTATTTACATGCATGTAGGTTACTACCTGTGTCTCACAGCAGCTCCTTTCACAGTATGCTATATATATATACATGTGTGGTGCGTCTCAAACTCCATTTCTGCATGTTGTTGCGAGTTTGTGTTTATTGTAACGTTATATGGGAACGCAAGGTGCGCCATTTCATCAGATTTGTAAGGTAAATCATTTATAAACCTATGCAAACACAGGAGAATACATTATGCTAGTTTTCATCACGATTTCAAAAGTTTAAACACTCACTCTGAGTTTACACGTTTTTATGTAAACATGTTTTTATCCACATATGTGACCCTGGACCACAAAGGGTCTTAAGGGTCAGTTTTTCGAAATTGCGATTAATACATTATCTGAAAGCTGAATAAATAAGCTTTCCATTAAATTTGTTATGATATGTTATGATATGACTATATTTAGCCGAGATACAACTATTTAAAAAAACTGCAATCTGAAGTTGCAGAAAAAAAAAAATATTGAGAAAATCGCCTTTAAAGTTGTCCAAATGAAGTTCTTAGCAATGCATATTACTTTTTAAAAATGTAATTTTGACATATTTATGAAATTAGCATTCCAGGGGCTAAATATATACGTTATTGGGGTCGCTTCAACCTGCGGAGATGAAAAACAACCCACCGCAACAGTATGAAAGTAGCCCAATTGGGCAGGAAAATATTTTTGCCTGATATTATATATGTAATTGAAGTCATATATATAATTATAAGGCCCTATGAAATCCATTTTATTTCCAAATTCTTTTTTTTTTTCTCCTATACTATGTTTTAATGGTTACATTCATATTTTTTTCTAATTAATTGAGTTTTACAGTTTTATTTTTTACCAAATTCTTTTCCATTATTTTTTTGGATTCCATTTTAATTCGTCCATTAAATTTTAATAATCAAAGCATCTCCAATTAATTGATGTATTAAAAATAAAATGTTGTTATGTAAAATTGTAGTTTTTTTGTGGGAAATTTAATCGATAAATTAGTCGATAGATTAATTGATATAAAAATAGTCGTTAGTGGCAGCCCTACACAGTAGAGTTATAAACAGTCTGGATTTGCACTTTAGAGGTTTTAAAATGGCCTAGTGCTTAATTGCTTTGCAGAAGTGTACAGCTATACAGATTTTTGACAGCTTTACTGTTGTGCCTCAAAATGAAGTGATGTATGGTCACATTAGTGAAATTTCGGCACAATTTTGTGTGCAAAAAGTTCAATTGTCTTTTGGAATTCATTGTAAAAAACTACATTACCCATGATTCTGTACAGTTGCAAAACGTGCCAAAAGAGCTCACATGCCCACTTCCATGAAGTACCAGGAATGACATACAGTGTATAAATAGTTTCTATAGATATAACAACTTCAAATTAATAATTGTATATTTCACCATTATTTTTTATTAGATTATGCCATTTGTAATGCTTGTTGGGATTGTAGTTTACTACTAACATCACATACTTTTGGATCCAATTACAAATACTACAAATGCTTTCAGAACCAACACCACTAAAAAAGTGCACATGCACTAACGCAATGTATTGCGCTCTAAAATCTCAGCTTGAAAATGAATGGTGTCTGGATGCTTAGATTGAAACGAAGATGAAATAAGTGTTTCCATTCAAGAGTGTTCATTCACGTTGGTTTAAGTGTGTGGTATTCAAGGCCAAATGCTCCTCAGAGTAACTTTTATTGATTAAATTGATTAAAATACATTTACAGGCTTTATAAGCCCTTCTTAGACTTCATTCATATATTTGAAAGACATTTTTTACATTCTGCTCTTATCTCTTTCTATCTCTTATATGCTTTTTGTTATTATTTAGTTGACCTGGTGTTGAGAGCTAATGAATGAAATGGTCAGACTGACTCACAGATCAGCCATTTAAATAATAAATGGTACTAGGGCTGCACGATTAATCGAAGGCGACTGGCATGCGCATGTTGTCGGTGAAGCCTGTTGCATAATCAGCAGTAAATCTCCAGCACCTGTGTTCAGGTGGAGCAGCATATACTACACAGAGCCCTACTCCACAGAAAAGATACGCTGAATCGCGTTCATTATCGCAAACGATTTAATCGGGCGATTATGAAATCGAAAGAAATCGTTTGCGATAATGACAGCTGTTTGCGTAGCTTCTCAGTGAACTACGGCTCTGTTTAGACATGTTGCTACACCTGAAATCATGTGAAAATATCACATTTAATAACGTTTTTACTCCAAACTCACTTTATAATATACTATTTATATAAGTCGAGTGTTTGAAATAAATCTTTCTGTGAGATAGTATAGCTATTTACACAGAAAAAAACACGAATAGTATTCTAAGCAGTGATAAAGGCATTGCATTATTATATACTGCATTATAAGGAAAATTATAATGAGAAAAAGTCAGATAAACCATATATTGTTGTAGTCGTGGGTTTATTAGTCACGTTGAATCAATGACAGCAGTTAAATCTTGTTTATTCAGCTGCAGCGATAGCAAAGATGCGTTTCTATTTCACTTCTTCTGGCGTATTTTGAGTTTCCGCGTGAGAATGAGAGCGCCCTCTGGCCTTCGGATGAAGATTTACTAAACACAGAACAGTGCTTTTCTAAAAGATACGCATGACAGTCGCAGCTTTCGATTAATCCCGATTGCGATTTCACTTCGATTAATCGTGCAGCCCTAAATGGTACTGAAGTTCAACCCACTCTGCTTTAATTTAACAAACAAAACAGACACTTAAGCTGGACTAGCTCAATATAGCACCCTTGTGATTTTTTTTAAACCTTTTTCTTGTAGATCAGTAAACATAAAGCTAAATATTTGATGTGTCATAGCAATGGTAAGGACATAGCCTGAACACTCACGATGCAAAGGACCCGTTTGAATGTAGACTATGTAATTTTCTATTCTTGTATCCCCATCCGCCTTGTTTCTATTTTCATATGAGGTTAAAAGACAACCCAAAACATTAGATTTTAAAGAAGTCTCTTATACTCACCAAGACTACATTTGTTTGATCAAAACTACATTAAAACATTTATACTGTGAATATTATTGCAGTTTAATCTACTTTAATTTAGAATTATCTATCTATCTATCTATCTATCTATTTTTACATCAACAATGCTCTGTTTATTAAAGCTAAGGATGAATCTCATCAAATTACTGTTTTTAAGCATTTAACATTTATTCCAAAATAATGGCAGTAATGGCACTTTGTTTTAGACCACAATTAGTATGGTGTTGGACCTCCTTTTGTGGCCAATACAGCATCATTTCGTTTGACAAATACATGTCATGCACAGTAGCCAGAGGGATTTTGAGCCATTCCTTTTCTAGAACAGTGGCCAGGTCACTATGTGATTCTGGTGTAGGAGAACGTTTCCTGACTCGCTCCTCCAAAACATCCCAAAGTGCCTCAATAATATTCAGATCTGGTGACTGTGCAGGCCATGGGAGATGTTCAACTTTACTTTCATGTTCATCAAACCTCTCTGTCACCAGTCTTGCTTGAACAATGCCTCTGTGTATAAGGCAAGGGTCATAGAGAAATGTTTGATTCAGTGGTCTGCATAAAGCCAAGTCCTAAACTAAGCTAAACACCTCTGGTGTGATTTTAAATGCAGACCTTGAGCCAAAAACTCATCACCAAACACCAATGACTTGTGCATATGGGTACAGTCATTTTAGACACTTCCAAAACTGAATCAACAGAGATGGAAATACATTTTTTGTTACAATCTTTGTTGCTACAGTTTTGGATATGCCTTTTTCTGTTCTAAAGAAGGGGGTGTCCCAGTACTTTTGTCCATATAGTGTATGTAGTAGTTTTTGGCTCAAGGCCTTAATTTAACATCACACCAGAGGTATTCTGGTGAATCAAACATTTCTCTATGAACCTTGCTTTATACACAGAGGCATTGTCATGTTAGAATAAAAAAGGGTCCTGTCCAAACTTTCGTTATAAAATTCGAAGGACACAGTTCCCTAGAATATCATTATATACTGTACAGATTATAGAGGGATAATGTAAACTATATCAAACTATAAAAATGAGCACAAATACAAACTTATATACAAATTTTCATTAAAAACATACATTAATTAAAGAAAATGGTAAAGTCAACATAGTTGCATTTTATATATATATATATATATATATATGTATATATATATATTAGGGCTGTCAAACGATTAATCACGATTAATCACATCCAAAATAAAAGTTTGTTTACATACTATACATTTGTGTACTGTGTATATTTATTATGTATATATAAATACAAACACATGCATGTATATATTAAGGAAAAATATTTTAGATTTATATATAAAATATTTATATTTGTTTATAATCTAAATTGTATATAGTTATAAATATATATACATATAAATATTTTGTTTTAATATATACATGTATGTGTGTGTATTTCTATGTACATAATAAATATACAAAGTAAACACACATATGTTATGTAAAAATACACTTTTATTTTGGATGCGATTAATCGCAATTAATCGTTTGACAGCACTAATATATATATATATATATGAAGAGTTCATATGCAAAACCAGCTAAAAGCAATCTCAGTCAAAAATTAGATAATAAAACTGAGTGAATGCTCTCAACACATATTATACGTCCATCAAATACTTTTACTTCAAACTTGCTAAAATCCCACCCTCAGCCCAATCAGAATTACCAGTACTTACCAGCATAGAAACCTATACATCGGAGCCTGATAAAAATGCATTTTAAAGAAATATGCCAGATGGATTTAGAGGCTTGTGCATCTAAACTCTTCATATATTCCCTAGAATATCATTATATGCTTAAACATTAAGATTAGTATTCATGGGAATTACTAAAGTAGTCAAACCTGTTCATTAGAAGGGGGTGTCCCGATACTTTTGGCAACATACTGTATGTATATGAATACTTTATAAATAGGGTTATAAAGTATTCCACTGAATACTAAATTGTGCTCTAAAATACATTTTATTTTGTTTTATTTAGTGTTATTTTGTATCATATATTTGTTTTTTAATGGATATTTGCTGTGTGCAATAAATAGCAATATGCCACTCATCTTATGTGGGTTTAATTGAACAGAAAACCAGAACAATTTAGGTCACCAAATTTGTTTTGCTCTCTGCATCTTCATGTGCTCAGAGTCAGCGTGGTTCCTGCATCAATAGATGCCACACATGTAGGCTTTTGTGAATCTTCAACATGATGTCATCGCTCTCCTAGCAACTGCTTAGCAACCAGTCTTGGAGTGCGCCCAAAGCCGGAATCCCTTTAATGCGACTGGGTTTCTGCAGTCACCCTCTCAAGACTGAAACAAAAATGTGACGTTGTCGAGTAATTCTCTCTCTTATTCCTTGAAAAGGTCAATAGTGCTGTTTTTTGTTAGCACACTTTAAAAAGATTGAAGGCATTTAAGCAGATTGTGTTTATACATTTTCATGTGCTCTTACTTGAAGTTTAATGACTCGCAATTTTATGTTGCCATAGCCTTCAATGTGCATTTTCAGTGTTTTCACCTGCCCATACTGTTCATGTGTGTCATGTGTGTGTCTGTATTAACACGCTGTCTTTGTGGTATTGGTGTCTTCTAGGCTCATGTGGTTCAGCGCTGGCTTGTGCATCAGGACAGTAGTTTGAGTGGAGAGGGTGCGTCGGAGACTCAAGGTGGAAAATGGCACTTTGATGGAAGAGTAAATATCTTAGTACTGCCTATCAACACTTTGCTTCCCTCTTTCCTGACCAGTCGTGTGTGTTGGTGTGGCTTCGTAATCGTTTCTGTCTGTGGTACTCTTGTGGTTGTTGTGGATCTGGTGTTTGAATGTCGTGATGTGGCTAATAACTTGAGTTAGCTTCGCTAGTGTTCCTGTAGTGTTTCTTTATCATTCTCTCATTCTAAATGGCTCTTGTTGTGCTTCATGTGTGTGAATTTATTCATATTCCTAACATGAGATTTTGTGTGTTTAAGTGCGTGTTTTGTGTGTTTATCAGATGGTTTTCTGTCAGAACGTCATTATCAGCAGATGTACTGTAGAGATTATAGAGGGATAATCTAGACTAAATCAAACTATAAAAATGAACACAAATACAAAGTGATATACAAATTTTCATTAAAAAACATAAATAAAAAAATAATACATCAGAGCCTGATAAAAATGCATTTTTAAAGAAAGATGCCAGATGGATTTAGAGGCTTTGGCATCTGAACTCTTCATATATATATATGAAGAGTTCAGTTTACATCCCCCTTTCAGAATGTTAATTATTTGACCAAAATAAGAGGGGGCAAACAAAATGCATGTTATTGTTTATTTAGTACTGACCTGAAGATATTTCACATAAAAGATGTTTACATATAGTCCACAATAGAAAATAATAGTCAAAAGTTTACATACACTTGATTCTTAATACTGTGTTGTTACCTGAATGATCCACAGCTGTTTTTTTTGTTTAGTGATAGTTGTTCATGAGTCTCTTGTTTGTTCTGAACAGTTAAACTCCCTGCTGTTCTTCAGAAAAATCCTCCAGGTCCCACAAATTCTTTGGTTTTCCAGCATTTTTGTGTATTTGAACCCTTTCCAACAATGACTGTATAATTTTGAGATCCATCTTTTCACACTGAGGACAACTGAGGGACTCATAAACAACTATTACAGAAGGTTCAAATGCTCACTGATGCTCCAGAAGGAGTACTCTTTTGAGTAATTGCTTTGTTAACTTGTTTTACCATTTGTCACCAGGTACTAAAAATACATTCACATTGTCAAGCTTGAAGAAGGCTGTGTCATGATCGGGGTTGGTGTGCCAATTTCATGCTGATGACAATTTGGTGCCAAGCCCATGACAAGATCAACCAGCATGTCCTTTTCAGTACCTCAGAGACAAGTCAATCCATCAGAATTATGTTTGAGGTGGACTTTCATTTTTCAGGAAGATAATGACCCAAAACACTTCTCAAAGTTGTTCAAGAACTATCAAAAAAGTAACAACTCTGTGTTCTGAGTGTCAACTCAATACCATAAGTCAGTGTATTGGTGTATCGGATGTGTGCGCTCAGAAAACCGTTCAGAAGTTTAAACTAATATGGTTTATATCATTTCAGTGTAATAGACATGATAATCAAAACCAAACAGATGTTTTTAGGCAGAGTATCTGAGTTACAAGCTGTAAAGGCACAGCCCTATTCTGGAAAAGCGGACGTGGAGCAGCAGCTCATTTGCATTTACAGAGACATACACAAAAGTGGCCAGTTTCTGCTTTAACTCAAAATAGGGATTTTCAAAATAATATAATAAGTGATCTGTGTGGTATGTTGAGTTGTAACCTGAGACTTATATTAAATCTTATAAAAGGGGCATAATAGGTCACCTTTAAAGAATCAGCAGGCTGATTGTGAATAATGATTGATAAAGAACGACTGTTCAAAAAGAGGTGGGAAGGAAATTGATGTTGGCCTCAAAATTAAATCCTAAAGTGATTCAGCAGTTCTTTTCAGTAAGATGTGATGGCGCACAAACACTATTACCGCACAGTCATGTTGACGGATGCATTTTGCTATGCTGTCACCTGAGGACTGAGTTAATGAGGGTTCAAAATGACTTCTTTCACCTCACACAGTATTCCATCCACATCTTTCATTTAGGGGGAGACTGGCCTGTCAATCATCTCCACTGAATAACAGAGCAGAGACAATCTGAAATTTCTAGACTGCAGAGTATCTGACAAATCAATTCAAGGACTCAATGTAACCGTGACCACATCAGTGCAAATTGCATTAGTCATTGCATGGAAAAACCACAAAATATCACTCATGGATTTTTTAGTACAGAGCAGCAGGAATAACGAATTCTGCGTAGGAAGCCGAAGGTGCAAAATTAACAGGGCGATATAGAGCCGTGGTTCTGAAATATTTGCAGTGCAGATGGGAATCTGAAAAACTCTCTGTTCTGGACCCGTTAGCATGAACGCTACAGGAGGGAGAGAGAAAGACGAAAGGGAGGGTTGGGAACAGTAGGTATGGAGGTTGTTAGATATTCCACTGAGAAAAGAACAGCTGAGATCAAGAGGAATGCTCTGTAGACAGACAGACAGACAAAGAAAGAGACAGGCACAGATGACAGATAAAAAACAACAAAGACTAACAGAATATTAATACAGATGTTTGCGAAGAAAGTAGGTCTGAGCATAATTGGGTATTATACTTGTTTTACTTGCTTTTTAGATCACTTTTTTATTTTGCTATATATATATTTTATTAACCTTTTTTTATTATTTATTATTATTTAGTGATATTTAAACCCACAGTGTATAATTTCTGAACCACTACCATCATTAAAGAAATAGTTCACCCAAAAATTAAAATTCTGTCATTAATCACTCACCCTCATGTTGTTTCAAACTCGTAAGATCTTCAGAACACAAATTAAGATATTTTTGATAAAATCTGAGAGCTTTCTGACCCTGCAGACAGCAATACAACTGACACATTCAAGGCCAGAAAGGTAGTAAGGACATCGTCAAAATAGTCCATGTGACAAAAGTATTTCAACTTCAGCTTTGAGAATAAGTTTGGGAATATTTTTGTGCACAAAGAAAACTAAAATAATGACTTTGCTCAACAATTTCTTCTCTGCCGTGTCAGCCTTTGACACATGTTCATGAGAGTTTTTATTTTTGGTGAACTATACCTTTAAATGGAGTTGCTAAAATAATGCCTGGTTTCATGAACACGCCCTCTGCTTGGCATTGGTCAAGTATCATATAGTTCCGCCCACAAACTCACACCATTGGTTGAGCCAGTGTCGCTATGTTGGACTGGTCGAGATGCTCAAATGTTTTGACGCTTGTCAAGAAAATGCCTTACTTTGTCTCCAAAAAATATGCTGGGTTATAAGAAAGTATTTTGAAAATGTACACTCTTCAGCTTTAAAGCAAATGGCAATATGTCTTTAGGGGCAAAACCAGCCTTGTATATAACACCACACTCCATAAGTTTGGAAAATTAGATGATTTTACCCAGAGTAAAACTAATTCAGTAACTGATGGGTTGCTCTTATATTGTCCAATCTTCTCTGTGGACCTGCACAACACAGAGTGAATTCCTAATTAGAGCTGTAAATCACACTGTAACACTGATGTTTTATTAAGTGCTAAACATTCAAAAGACCACGTGCGGGAAAAAAAAAAAAAAAAAAAAAATTCCATTTCTCTATTCAGATTTGGATTTATTTTTTTATTTTTTCTCTCTTTGTCTATTTCAGGCGGATACAGCAACCAGTTTCCTCCGTGCTGCACGCTCAGGTAATCTGGAAAAGGCTCTGGATCATATCAAAAATGGAATAGACATCAACATAGCCAATCAGGTGAGAGAAAAAAAAAAACATTCTGCAATGTCAGGCATCAAGCATTTGAGTGTATATGGGTTAAAATGACACTCAAAGGATTAGAATTCACTTATAGAATAAAAATTATGATAATTTGATTTGATAATATGATTAATGATAATTTACTCATCCCTATGTCATCAAAGATGTTCATGCTTTCTATCTTTAGTTGAAAAGAAATTAAGGTTTTTGAGGAAAACATTCCATGATTTTTCCCCATATAGTGGACTTCAATGGTGGCCAACAAGTTGAAGGTGCAAATTGCAGTTACAGTGCAGATTCAAAGGGCTCCTAGATGAACAATAAGGGTCTTATCTAGCTTTAACGTTCTGCCATTTTGTAAAGATAATAAATTTGATGCTTTTACCACAAACACTTGTCTTGCACTAGCTCTGTGGAAAGGTTGGAAAGGTGATGCGCAGTTAGTTCTTCACCTCTGTACTTGGGTTTAGAAAGGTAGGGTGGGCCGAAAACTCATCCCGTTTTCTCCTCCAACTTCAAATTCGTCCGACATCATTTTTTTCCCTTTTTTTGTAAAGGGCGTTTGACTTTCTTTCCACATTCGCTTTGTAAACACTGGGTCTGTACTTCACCTACGTCACGCATGAAGTCGAGCTAGTGCAAGAAGAGTGTTTGTGTTAATGTTTTCTTCAAAACCCTTAATTTCTTTTCTACTGAGGATGACATGGGGGGTGAGTAAATTATCAGGAATTTTTTATTCTGGAAGTGAACTAATCCTTTAACACAGGGGTGTCAAACTCAATTCCTGGAGGGCCACAGCCCTGCAGAGTTTTGTTCCAACCCTGCTCCAACACACATACTATGCAGTTTTTAATTAAGTCTGAAGGACTTGATTAGTTGGTTCAGGTGTGTTTAATTATGGTTGCATCTAAACTCTGCAGGGCTTGCATTTTTAGTCTGTTTAGGTTTAAACTTTTACACAAATCTTTAGTATTTTTTATAGTGCTGTTTTTTGGCAGAATGCAAGGAAACCAATGTGGGTCTTCTATTTGACCCCTAACATAGAAATTGTACTTAGTTTATGAACACAAGAGGATACAATGACATTTTAGTGCCACGTTAAAATAAAAATATAAATAAATAAAATAAAAATAAATAAAATTACAAGATGAAATATTTCACGAATAAAGTTGAAATTACGAGAATAAAGTTGAAATTACGAGAATAAAGATGAAATGTTTCGAGAATAAAGTCTAAATGTTTCAAAAATAAAGCTGTAATCTTTCAAGAATAAAGTCTAAATGCTTCGAGAATAAAGTTGAAATGTTTTAAGAATAAAGTCTGAATATTTTGAGAATAAAGTCAAAATGTTTCGAGAATGAAGTCTAAATGTTTCAAGAATAAAGACTAAAAAGACTAAAAAGACTAAATTCAAAAATTTTTGAGAGTATAGCCTGCGCATGCAAATTGCCCGGATTGGGAGCAACGGGAGAAGTTGCCAGGCCACCGGAATTTATTTGAATACATGTCGGACAATTAGCAGAAATCATATCATGTGTTATACTCACAAGGACAGTATGCTTGGAAATAATATTTCAGGTCTTCAATTGCATTCATTAAGCCTATTTGTAGTGTGCCAGCCACCCAATAATAGCAATAAGCTTTGTGCTTTTAATACTGTTAATATAAAACAAAGTCTCAGCTTTCAAAATCTGTCAGTTTTTTAGTGAAATACAAACAGTGTGTCTTGCAATAATGTTTTTCACTCTCTTTAATTTGGTGGAACATATCGCTATATTAATCTTAATCAATCATCTTTTGATTACTGTGAGACATTGGTTTAATTAAATTATACTGTTTTCTTTGTAAAAAAAAGTCCATCACCTACTCCACAGAAACGTCTGTGTTGTTCAGTCTTTCATTCCTCACATGTATTTACTTAAAAACAACAATAAAACATTCTGAAGTTTGAAGTGGACTTCATTAACACCTCATTAACATAAGTTATATTGTTGTCTTTTCTGAGGTATAGCCCTACAAGTGACGGTATAATACAGTAAATGATTTAAAATAATATTGAACTTCTTCCATTGATTATTTGTAGCGTTCCAGCCACCCAGTAATCAAAATAATGTTGTGCTTTGTTGCTTTTAATATAACACAGTCAAATTCTGTCAGTTTTATCACGAAATATAAATTATACATGAGTTTATAGCACAATATAATCATGAAGAAACATCAGAAGGAAGGAAAAACAGTATAGCCTAATTTGATAAAACAAATGTCTCCCTGTAATCGGAAAGATAACTGATTCACATGGCTCTTAAACCGAGGCGAATACAGCGATCTGTCATGCCACATTGAAGAGCGTGAAAAACACATTATTGTAATAGACATTGTTTGTATTTCGCTATAAAGCTGACAGATTTTGAAAGATGAGACTTTGGAATATCTCCTGGTGCTCCCAATCCAGACTATTTGCATGCGCAATAGGCTAGAATATGCTCTCAAAATATTATAACTTAATCTCTTCATTGCTACAAATTAATTCTCGTAATTTTATTCTCGCTATTATGACTTTATTCTCAAAACATTTTGACTTTATTCTCATTATTTTGACTTGAAATATTATGAATTTAATCTTGTAATCTTACATTTATTTGCAATTTTTAGTGTGGTACTAAAATGCCGTCGTAAAAGGATGGTTAAAATCACTCACAACACTTTAACAGCTGCATAGCAATGCCTGTCTCCATGCCTTGAAAGCCCAAAATAACTTTGAAGCCCATTAATAGCACTGTCTAAATTCAGAAATTGCTATTTAGAGCTATAAATTCATCATTCTGTAGATTAGGATCCATATCTGAGTGTGTTTGTTTGCCTGTGCCAGTGTGTGTTTTCTTGTCTGTATTAACCCCCCAATGTTCTTGTGGTTGGACAGTACAGCTGTGTTTACAGTGTCAATGCAGAGCTGTGTTCAATGCCCTAATCAGTAAATTGCCGTAATTAATCACACCAGCACGTTTTCCTCCTCTAACCCCCTCACCGGTCATGCTTTTGCACCCACTTGCATCATAACACTCTGTGTTACATGCTTTATATAGCATATTGTGATATTTGCAGAAGAGCTATGTTTGGTTCTCAGAGACAGGGTTAGTGAATGGACCAGAGCGGCTGGCTGGCTTCCCGCATTGAAAAGCTCTGAAAATGAACGCCCACTCTGTATGCTCGCAGCACACACACACTCACATCGACTACTACATCACCTTCTAACATCATTCACGTACAGGATTCCATCGGGAACCTGCCACAGCCTCCGATATGCAACCTAGACTACATTTCCATGCATCTTGGAGGTCCTTATTGTTACGTGTTTGGATAAACTGAAGGTATACGTCCCCTGTGTGATGCTGATATCACAGCGTGAATGTCTCTGTGCTGTCGCACACATTTTGTGAGGAGCTTAGACCGGTTTTGACAGTGAGACGGATTAAGCCCTCAGCACGGGTGCTGTGGGACTAGAGAAAATTCGGGAATCAGCAAAACCGTAGTTTAAAGCTCAGAGCATGTACTTAATTTCTACCTCACCTCTAAGCAGGTAATATTCAATGAGATTTTTAGACAATTGATGATCTTGTCCTAGAGTGTAATTTGTCTTTATTTTACAGGTGACTAACTAACGGCTGTAAATAGCGCTAATGATATTAAGCCTTTTCATCTATTAAGATCTAATGATGATAGAGCTAAAATAATCTATGAATCTGATAAAATTGTTAATATGGACAAAATGTCTTTTTTTTTTTTGAAAAGCCGTTTGGAACAGGATGTGCAAGAATTGAAGCACAATAAATTTCCCTTTAACAGTCATTACTAACACAGAAGTGAAAATTAAGTCATTATTCACTGCATATCTCGATTCTAGTGCACAAAACTTGTGTACTTTTATGATGCTTTTTTTTATAGAAAAATATATTTAATTCATTGGAAGTACCTTTGGATAATAGTGTCTACCAAAAGCATGTGAATTGTAATGATTTTTCATCCTATTAGAAGCTTTTTAAGATCAGAACTTCTTCTTGCTGCTTTTGTGTTTAATGGAAAGAAGTCATTTAAAGGGACAGTTCTCCCCATGATTTACTCACCCTCAAGCCATCTTTGGTGTATATGACTTCCTTCTTTCAGACGATTACAATCAGAGTTATATTTAAAAATATCCTGGCTCTTCCAGGCTTTATAATAGTAGTGAATGGCTGTTGAGATTTTGAAGCCCATAAAAGCGCATCCATCCATCATAAAAAGTACTCCACACGGCTTCAGAGGGTCAATAAAGGCCTCCTGAATCTAATCACGCACTTTTAAAAATAAAGGTGCTTTAAAGGGTTCTTTACAGCGTTGCCATAGAAGAACTTTTTTTGGTTCCACAAAGAACCATTCAATCAAAGGTTCTTTAAAGAACTCTCTCTTTATTACCTTTTTATAATCTGAAGAACCTTCTTTTGCCACAGAGAACCTTTTGTGGAAGAGAAAGATTCTTCAGATGTAAAAGGTTCTTTATGGAACCATTTAGACTAAAAAGGTTCTTCTTTGGCATCATGAAGAACCTTTATTTTTAAGAGTATAGGCATACTGTAAGCTCCTGTAAAAAGTGACGAACACGGAAGTGCAGAGAAAGGAGCAAAACTAATCACTGGTCATGAATTAGAAGTAAAAATTGAGGATTTATAAGAAAAATGTTGGAGAATTTCGGTATAAACCAAAAGGTTTTCCTTTGCTGTAAACAAAACTTGGTTCTCACAAAATTAGCATATTCTTACTAGAGCTTATACTTATACAATGCCTGCATCCATTCTCTCGTAAAAACATACGTACGACAGTTTGTGGAAGTTAGAGATTACAGTTTATACGTTTTTAATATTTTTCTTACACAAACGCATTGCTTCGCTTCAGAAGGCCTTTATTAAGCTACTTTTTTTTAGTACTTTTTATGATGGATGGATGCACTTTTATTTACAAAATCTCAACACCCATTTACTGCCATTATAAAGCTCAGAAGAGCTAGAACATTTTTTTATACAACTCCAATTATATTTGTCTGAAAGAAGAAAGTCATATACAGTGTTGGGGAAAGTTACTTTTTAAAGTAATGCATTACAATATTGCATTACTTCCTAAAAAAGTAACTAATTACGTTACGTAATTACTTTTTATTGAAAGTAATGCGTTACATTACTGTTGCATTACCTTTACACCAAAAGTAAAATGAATATGCCTCAGGCTGAAAGGAGATGTAAAATTCACATCTGTACAGTAGAATGCAGGAGAAGATAGGTCAACACTCATTTTCAATAAAAAAAAGAAACACAAATGTTATATTTATCTAAAGGACTTTTTGCTTATTAGTATGATTGAATTGGATCATCAAAGAACAGCAGCAAAGACACTGGTTAATTAATAAAATGGGATAAAACACAAGCATATTTGTGTTAATATTTTAATTATTGCAGGTTTTGCCATATTCTGAGTTTGCATTTCACAGTTTTATTTCGTTTTGAGAAATACTGAATCTGTTTTTGTACAAGTGAGATGAATCTAGTCACATTTAGTCTAGACGTAAAGTAAACATCATGTTTACACCATGCACACATTTACTCTCTATTTCTCTCAATATGGGAACAAGTGAGCTGTCAGTCAATAAATTGAAAAATAAAGTAACTTGCGTTACTAATTTGATAGTGTCAATCAGATATTTTCTTGTAAATTTAAAAGTAATGCATTCCTTTACTAGTTGCTTGAAAAAAGTAATATGATTAAGTAATTTGCATTACTGGTAATGCGTTACCCCCAACACTGGTCATATACACTTAGGATGGCTTGAGGGTGAGTAAATCATGGGGTAATTTTCATTTTTTTTTTGGGGAGAACTATCCCTTTAAGCAAATCTGACCTTATTTATCCATGAAACAATGACAGTGAACAGTTCTGGATGAACTATACCTGACTGCTGCCTAACAACTCCTTGGCTAAATTGCCCATTCTGACAGCTAATTTGCACAAATATGATTTTATTTAAATTTTATTTAGTTGTATTTCCAAACCAGTGTTGCCGGTTTCATTAAAGGAACACTCCACTTTTTTGAAAATAGGCTCATTTTCCAACTCCCCTATAGTTAACCAGAAGAGTTTTACCATTTTTAAATCAATTCAGCCGATCTCCGGGTCTGGCGTTAGCACTTTTAGCATAGCTTAGCATAAATCATTGAATCTGATTAGACCATTAGCATCTCGCTCAAAAATGAGCAAAGATTTTCAAGATTTTTCCTATTTAAAACTTGACCCTTCTGTAGTTACATTGTGTACTAAGACCGACAGAAAATGAAAAGTTGCGATTTTCCAAGCTGATATGGATAGGAACTATACTCTCATTCCGGCGTAATAATCAAGGAACTTTGCTGCCGTACCATGGGTGCAGCAGGCGCAATGATATTATGCAGCGCCTGAATATATTAGTCCCCAGCTAGGTGACTTCCAATGTGACCAGCACTAAGCCACTAAGCTAATAGTAAAATAGCTGGGGACTATATTCAGGTGCTGCATAGTATCATTGCGCCTGCTGCACCCATGGTACGGCAGCAAAGTTCCTTGATTATTACGCCGGAATGAGAGTATAGTTCCTATCCATATCAGCTTGGAAAATCGCAACTTTTCATTTTCTGTCGGTCTTAGTACACAATGTAACTACAGAAGGGTCAAGTTTTAAATAGGAAAAATCTTGAAAATCTTTGCTCATTTTTGAGCGAGATGCTAACGGTCTAATCAGGTTCAATGATTTATGCTAAGCTATGCTAAAAGTGCTAACGCCAGACCCGGAGATCGGCTGAATTGATTCAAAAATGGTAAAACTCATCTGTTTAACTCTGGGTGTTTCTTTAAAACCATAGGTTTCAATACTGTGCGATATTTCCCAAAACATTACAAAGCACGCCCAGAGAATATTAATGCCAAGCATGCACGTGTGGCTGTTTTTATCAGGGCTCCTCGCCACCGTCTGCATGCGCCCCTCCATCTCCGTTCCGTCTTTCTCTCCTCTGCGCATGCATTGTGCAGCTGCAGTAGGAGCTCATTAGAGATGAGTGACACTGCAGTATGAAGGGGATTCCAGTCAGACTAGCAGAGCAGAGCCCCCCTATGGCCACACCAGACTATACAACCATCTTCTCTACAGAAGCACACACTGTACTATGTGCTGTTCTCCGATCAGCCTTTACCTCTCCCGGCCTTTTTGTGTCTGTTTACTCCGCCGTTCTATTTCCACGCCCTTTTTAATGAGAGCTCCACAGTTCTGTAGATGTCTCAGTGCTTCACTGTGTTATTTTTAGGCTGCCCTCTTCCAGTGAGTCATTTGACAGGTAGACGGGGAGAGATAAAGAGATAGACTTGAGATGTGTCAGGGTGGTTTCTTTTTTTGAGACCGAGTTTTTCAACACTTCATTGCTTTGTCTTGTGTTCTCAGAATGGGCTTAACGGGTTGCACTTGGCCTCCAAAGAAGGCCATGTTAAGATGGTGCTGGAGCTGCTGCACCATGGAATTGACTTGGAGACTACTACAAAGGTAAATCTACTTACTTCAGTCACTCAGGCTTCCTCCAGCAGACCAAAAACAGATTTATAAATGTGATTAGTTACTATACAGGACATTTCTTGGCAACTGTAAACAGTTATTAGCCTTCAGATATTAACTGTTAATGAACTGTTACCCACTGGAAGAAATATTTAATCACACTATTTATTAAATGCTGCCATTTATCATGTTTGTTTTTTATGAAAGCAATAGGCAACATGGTTCTCATCATTCCTAACATTTGAAATATAGGTTAGTGTACTTGTAAAGTTGACAAAATTACAAAGTTGTGCATTTAAAATGTACAGTTTATCTTATCTTTGAAAATTAATCAAAAATATTGATGACTCTTCTCTTTGTCCAATGAAATTATCTGTAGAATAAGAAATTCCACCTGACTAACAGACAATAACAAGTATACTTTTATTAAATCGAAATCATAATGCATTTTTTATTCTATAGCACCTTTCACACAAAATCAGTGTTGACAAGTTTGCGGTTTTCCCGTGGAATCAGGCTACTTTAACACTGTTGCCACAGGTTGTTTTTAATATCCGGTTGTTAATGTCAGGTTGAAGCCCAATAACATGATATTAGCCCCTGGAATTTGAATTTTAACCCCCCCTGCCACCCCACGTTTATGAGTACCAAGGGGGATTTTGTTATGAAACTGGCAACCCTGGTATAATTGTTTCAAGCTGTAGAAATCACACATACTCTTAAAGCTGCCAAAAAAAAAAAGTATTTTACCACCCAGAACAGGCTAGTCTTGCTTTGTTGCAATAATCAATCAAAATGTTACAGAATTGTGAATTAAAGTATAAATAAAATAACAGTTTCAAGCAAGAGTTTTTTAAAACTACCCCCTGGAATGCTCCAGAAAGAAAAAACATACATTAAGAGCCAGGGGTGAAAACCTTTGAAATTTGAAGATCATGGTAAATTTAACTAATTTTGTCCTCTTGGAAAGATGCAAGTATTTTCTGTAGCTTCTGAAGGGCAGTGCTAAATGAAAAAAAATATGATATTTAGGCAAAATGAGCAAAATGTACACATTTCCATTCTGTTCAAAAGTTTTCACCCCCTGGCACTTAATGCATGTTTTTTTCCTTCTGAAGCATCACTGAGTGTTGGAACCTTCTGTAATAGTTGCATATGAGTCCCTCAGTTGTCCTCAGTGTGAAAAGATGGATCTCAAAATCATACAGTCATTGTTGGAAAGGGTTCAAATACACAAAAATGCTGGAAAGCCAAAGAATTTGTGGGAGCTGAAGGATTTTTCTGATGAACAGCAGACAGTTTAACTGTTCAGGACAAACAAGGGACTCATGAACAACTATCACTAAACAAAAAAACACAGCTGTGGGTCATTCCGGTAACAACACAATATTAAGAATCAAGGGTATGTAAACTTTTGAACGGTCATTTTTTTAAATTCAACTATTGATTTCTCTTGTGGACTATATGTAAATGTCTTTTATGTAAAATATCTTATTCAGGTCAGTACTAAATAAAAAAATAACATGCATTTTGTATGACTCTTAATTTGCTAAAAGAATTAACATTTTGCAGATTCTGCAAGGGGTATGTAAACTTTTGAGCACAACTGTACATAAATAAATAAAATCACTGTTTAAAGCAATAGAAATCACACATCGTTTTTTTTTCATTTGCGTTTGCAATTGCAGAGCCCTGAAAACAAGCAGAAATAAAACCAAATAAGCAATAAAATCAAATGACATTCCTCAAAATACTATAAGTGCTATAAAAGTATTTAACATGCGTTATCAGATCTTTTTCTGTATTATATTTACATGACTATTCATTTTGCAGAAAGGGAATACCGCCCTTCATATTGCTGCTCTGGCTGGTCAAGAGAAAGTGGTTGCTGAACTGGTCAATTATGGTGCCAATGTCAATGCCCAGTCTCAGGTTAGTCTGAGCCTCAAAACATGAATCAACAAACCTAGAAACATGTTGATGAAGAGCTTATTTAATTTGTTCTTTGGTGTTATGTTGTGTTCTGCAGAAAGGTTTCAGTCCCCTCTACATGGCAGCACAGGAGAACCACTTGGAAGTGGTGAAATATCTACTTGAACATGGAGCCAATCAGAGCCTTCCAACTGAGGTGAGTGACATCTTGAAATCAGAAATCAAACCCAAATACAAATCAAACCTACTACAACTCTTGATTTCGCCCTCCAGGATGGCTTTACTCCTTTGGCGGTAGCTCTTCAGCAGGGTCACGAGAACGTGGTGGCCCTTCTGATAAACTATGGCACCAAGGGCAAAGTGCGTCTGCCGGCCCTGCACATCGCGGCACGCAACGACGACACGCGCACTGCTGCCGTACTGCTGCAGAACGACCCAAACCCAGACGTCCTCAGCAAAGTATGTGTGTGTTTGTGCACATCCGAAAGGTTTTATCTCACCACGAGTGAGATTACACATCATGACTCACTGAGCTCATTGCAGCTGCTCTTGGCTTGTAATTGCAGTGATGACTATGTGACAAGATAAACAGAACTGACTTTGTTTAAAGATCCGTCAGCGTAGGTGTTCCTGTTTTGTACATACACTGAGTCAATGAAATGCTACACTCTTTTCCCGTAGACGGGCTTTACTCCTCTCCACATCGCAGCCCATTATGAGAATCTCAGTGTCGCACAGCTTTTGTTAAACAGAGGAGCCAATGTGAACTTCACGCCGAAGGTCAGTGCAGCTCTCGCGTTAAATGCTTCCTACTACTGTGCGAAAGATTACATGGACTTCTCACTTTCTCTCCTTTTCTCTTGAAGAATGGCATTACTCCATTACATATCGCTTCCAGGAGGGGGAATGTGATTATGGTGCGGCTTCTGTTGGACAGAGGAGCTCAGATAGATGCCAAGACAAAGGTACAGTATCCATTAGGGATGTGCAAAATATTATCTCAGTTTGCAGTGTTGTTACTGTAAACCTAAATTAATATATATATATATATATACAGAACACACATGTATATAATGTAAACAAACTTTTATTTTTTATTTTGGATGCGACTAATCGATTTAACAAAACTAATAAAAATGTATTATATGTGTGTATTTATATATACATATAAATATACACAGTACACAATTACAATTAATCGCAATTAATCAGTTTGACAGAACTAATAAAAATGTAACTGAAATTAAATATATACGTGTGTGTGTGTGTTTATTTATACATATAAATATACAGTACACACATGTATATCATGTAAACATATAATGCAATTAATCGCGATTAATCAGTTTGACAGTACCCATAAAAACTTAACTGAAATTAAATATATGCATGTATGTAAGTGTATTTACATATATATATAAAACGGTTAGTTCCATTCCTGGATTCTGATTGGTCAGCAGCTGTGTTTTATTCACGATACAGCACGGCTATGACCGTTCCACCCAATGGTTCTTAGTATCACTGCGCAGCACCCTTAGCAGCCACCCTTAGCAACATCGTACCTAACTCGTACCTAAGCTCTTACAGCACGGCCTCGAGTACCTTATTGCTTTTATAAAACGGTTACCACACAATCCAAATATTAAAAACATGTATTCATGTTTTCATTTAAGGAAAATCATTAAGCCTTCCGCTGTAAAAAATAGTCTCTAACTGCAACCGAATGTTCTTATATGCGTCATTTCATGGAACTCAAATACAAACAGGCTAGGAACAATTCAAAAACATTTGACTGACACTGTAAGTAAAAAAACAAGCACAAATTATAGTGGCGTTCACTATAAACATTTATTATAAACGCCCAGCCTAAATATTTAAAAGAGAAACTGAACGTTGCTGGTAAATGCGCAATGCAAACTCACTTGCCTTTCATATTCGTCGCCAATCTGTTTTGCACTTGTCCAACAAATGAACACTTTCACATTTTTAAAAACAGCAACATTTTACAAATGTGCCAGTTTTACACAGGGTGTATATTTTGACTTTTTATTTTGTATCTGAGCTGTGCGGTTTGGATGCAGTCAAGAATGACTAGGCGCTTATGTTTAACGAAGCGTAAAAAGCGAAAGCCGCTATATACCACACTAAATGCGACATCTATTGGACTTTACTGATATTGCATCAAATTAGCCAGTTTATTCCAATTGCCTCACGGGCCGGATGAAAACGCCTGGCTGGCCGTAGTTTGCCCACCTCTGGTTTAAGGTATTGTTTTATTACCTTAATTACCGTTATTATAAAATGATTTAAATCCGTAATCAATAATAATTAGTACGTTTTCCACTCGCTCGCCTTCCCTGGCGTGCTCTCGCGTGTGAACAGCAGCATCCCAGATGCGGGACACAGAGCGGGCGCGGGCGCATCAGCCGCAATCATCAAACATATTTCAAAGACAGTCATGATTTTGGCTAATGCAGGACACTGAATGATGCACATCGGAGGGTATTAGAAGTGGATATACGCAAAGCCGCCTGATAAACAAGTTAAAGCTCATTGTGCCATACTTGAGACCATTTTCTTCGGTTAAAATGTTGAATGAGTCTGGCATGAGTTCTCGGTTCCCCTCTTTTTCTATAAGTCCGTGTGTAACTGCACATCAAACCAGACTTTGTTTACGAGTACTTCAGGTGTGTTGGATTAAGCGCGTCAGACAGTTTAATGGTGCTGTCCTTAGCAGAAATCGGTGTGTATTTCCAAATTGTTAATGAAACCACTCATCTAACGTCATATAAATCAAAATTTACTTGAAACATTTTAGCCTGTTAGCTCTTATTGCTTTCTAATAAGAACTAATATATATTTATGTTGCTAAGGGTGGTTGCTAAGGGTGCTGCGCAGTGATTGGGTGGAACGGTCATAGCCGTGCTGTATCGTGAATAAAACACAGCTGCTGACCAATCAGAATCCAGGAATGGAACTAACCGTTTTATAAATATATATATATGCACATATAATTATACACAGTACACACGTATATAATGTAAACACAAACTTTTACTTTTTTATTTTGGATGTGAGTAATTTCGATTAATCGAATTGACAGCGCTAATAAAAATGGAACTGAAATTAATATGTTGGACCACTGTACTACTTAGTACTTAAAGTAAATGAGACTAAATAGAAACATTTAAAATAAAATTATAATATAATTACAATATTAATAACTATTATATATACATTGGTTTAAAAAAGTTTTATTCACACATTTAATCCATTAAATGCAGGCTAGTCCTTCACAGGCAAAAATACAAACATATAAAAAAATTCTAACTAAATTAAATGATAAGATAAAACATTACAAAGTTACATCTGTTCAAAATTATTCAAACTAAAAAGTAAGTTACATCATCAGAATCTAAATAGACTACTCAGTTAGTTTGATGCCAAACTAGTTGACCCTCCTGAATTCATAATATCTCTCCAACCGTAGTCACATCTCACAGTGACATTATTTACTGTCTGAGATGAAAAGTCGCAGTGCTGAGACTGCTGAATCTGACATATTTAAGTCTAGCTTGTGTAGAATGACCTATTTTACTCCCTCTTGGGAAAAACAGGTATTTTCTCTTTGTGACAACTTTCTGTTTTAATGGTGTGCTTTAATGCATACATAAATAAGGACAGAAAATGCAGCTCATGTAGGATGCACTGAAACATGGCTGATAAATCCTTCATACAGAGGAATTACAAAATTGCTTCTTTCTGTTATGTGCAGGATGAGCTCACGCCGCTGCACTGTGCAGCTAGGAACGGTCATGTGCGTGTGGTGGAGATCCTGCTAGACCAGGGCGCTCCCATTCAGGCCAAGACCAAGGTGACCAATCTATATAACTAAGATGGGCCAAACAGTAATAGACTTTTATCTTTATTGATGCCATAATCAATTGATAATAATGGGTTTCTTCTTGCAGAACGGCCTGTCTCCCATCCACATGGCAGCGCAGGGCGATCACATGGACTGCGTGAGGCAGCTGCTGCAATACAATGCAGAGATCGATGACATCACCCTCGACCACCTGACTCCGCTGCATGTTGCAGCACACTGTGGGCACCACCGCATGGTCAAGGTGCTGTTGGACAAGGGGGCAAAAGCTAATGCCCGTGCTCTGGTTAGTGCATCTGTCGTTTTCAGTTAATGTAATTGATTAGTATAGGGCATATAGTGCCCTATACTCCATTTAATAGTGTACAACTAAACACAAACATATATGTCAGTTGATTTTTTGGTCTGTCTTTCAGAACGGATTCACTCCGTTGCACATTGCCTGCAAGAAGAACCACATGCGGTCCATGGACCTTCTGCTGAAGCACTCAGCATCTCTGGAGGCCGTGACTGAGGTCAGATTACTCTCTGGCTGTCACTTTGATGGATAACCTCTATTCACTTTGCACCATCTACGCCTTTAGCTTGACCCTTGTGGAAAATAGAAAGACTGTGTAGGAATGAACAGTAATAACTTAACAATTACTTCACACACCAATAATACATGAACGCTACCCTTTTTGGATTCAGTAAGATTTAAGAAATTAGTACTTTTATTTACCAATGATGCATTATGTTTTCACAGTTTCCACCAAAAAGTTAAGCAGTGCAAGTAGATTAAAATTAAGAACTAGATTATATACAAACAGGGCTTGACTTTAACACCCACCAACCTGCCAAATATGTGAGGCAAGTGAAAAATAATTTTGAAATGTCAGTGCTTTCATGCTTCATTTTAACTGCATTAAACATGTAAATGCATATAAATGCCACTTCAGCTGCTTCTGTTTCAAATATTATTTGATTGGTAACAGCCTACTAGTGTCTTATTAAATTAAGTGAATAAAATGTAATTTTACAACAAAACTGTGGCCAGTGAAAATGCTGATTTTGAAAAACCACTAGCCACAGCGTTTGGTGAGCAAAAAGTTAATTTCAAGCCCTGCGTACAAAGTTAACGCAAAGGCGCTAATAGATGCAAATTGTTGCATATTGGGTAATCCATGAATGGAAAGCCAGGAAGGTCAAAAATGAGCAAATGTTAATATGTAAACAAGACTTCAAGGTATTGTTTGCATGTGGTTTATGCATAGAATATGTGTTGTTTACGTGTGAAAAGTAAGAGTGGAATTGACACACAAACAACGCGTAAACAACATATTCTACACACGTGTTAAAATTTGCGTTTTTTTAACAACTTCACGATTACTTCACAAGACAAGACTATATTAACATAATACATGTTGGGGTCAGTAAGATTTGTTTATGAAATTAGTACTTTTATTCAGCAAGGATGCAAATGAAATTGATCAAATTGATCAAAAATGACAGTGAAAACGTTTATGTTACACATTTCTATTTCAAATAAATGCTGTTCTACAAAGTCAATGCAAAGACGCGAACAGACGCAAATTGGGATGCGATTGCCTCGAACGTGCAATTTTGCATCTTCCATGTATGGAAAGCCAGGAAGGTCAAAAATGCACAAATTTTAATTAACAACAAGGATTCAAGGATGCATTGTTTGCGCTTTGTTTGCATGTTGTTTATGTGTAGAATATGTATTGTTTACATGTCAAACAACGTGCAAACAACACATATTCTATGCATAATCTACACATATTTTTTGTGTAATCGATGACAATGCGCAAACAACACATATGCTACACGTAACCAGCACACAAAAAACCAACACCAATCAGCAAAGAACTTACTGACATGTCCAGTTTGCATGTCCAGTTGTATCAGAACATGGAGGAAAGCATTACGCGAGTGACACGAAAAACATCCGTGAGTAATCTAGAGCAAAAACGCGATAAGAATATTCGCTTTGCATTTGGTGTGCACACAGCATAAGTGAAGCGCATCAGTAAATGAAATGTGTAAGTTTGGCGTTAGCCTAGATTTCTACTTTCAGTTTGAATCTTAGACAGTATTACAGTCAGCTGTCAGCCCTGTCAGTATGCAAATGAGTGCTCGTGCCATATATTTACCATTTGTTTTTTAACATAAATTATTTTTGTTACATAAAAATTACATTATATTTATGTTGATCCATTGATAAATTACAGAACCATTAAACACATTTGAAGTGCTAAAGTACATGTTCTTGTCTCTTAGTCGGGTCTGACCCCTCTTCATGTAGCTGCGTTCATGGGGCATCTCAATATAGTAAAGAGTCTACTTCAGAGAGGAGCTTCACCCAACGCATCTAATGTGGTAAGAACTGTGTAATCTATTCAGCACCTCAGAGATACCCAACAATCAAATCCCAAAGGCACAGCAATTCCGCTTTAGAAACTGGCTAATGTCTTTAGCAACGATTATGGCAGTGATCGCAGTTTTCTTTTCAGAACTGAATGTTTGTGACTGTATTGTAGAAAGTGGAGACCCCTTTGCACATGGCTGCCAGAGCGGGGCATTGTGAGGTGGCTCAGTTCCTGCTACAGAACAATGCGCAGGTGGATGCCAAAGCAAAGGTACGCCAATCATACAAGCTATTTTATCTTCATGTTTCTGCTTTGTTTTAAAATCTCACATGTCCTCGATCTCTCTTTTTCATTTGACAGGATGATCAAACCCCCTTGCACTGTGCCGCTCGAATGGGACATAAGGAGTTGGTGAAGCTGCTCTTGGAACATAAGGCCAATCCAGATTCGGCCACCACGGCAGGTCACACTCCTTTGCACATCGCCGCCCGTGAGGGACATGCCCAAACCACACGCATCCTGCTCGACGGGAATGCTCAACAAACCAAAATGACCAAGGTTCTGATCTATAGTTAACCCTATGCTAAGCCCCACCTTTAAATGCTTCTAAGTCTCATTGTCCACCTTATTCTTCAACACGGAGGTAGACGGAGACTTCCGGTTCAATTGCAGCTATAGAGAAATAACAAGAAATGATAAAACTGTTTGCACTACAAACCAGTGTGTTTATAATTAAGATAATATAAAGATAATATGTTAAGACACACCTATTGCCAATATCAAGCAGCAAAATGAGCTTTTTTGTACAGCTAAAAATACCTGGATGCAACTTGGATGAGACTTGAAGCCAGACCCAGATAATTTACAAATGGCTACGTCCAATTTTCTGGGAAGTAAATGAATAGAAAGTGGTTAGAAATTATTTTTAAAAATGCATTTACATGAAATGACGACAAAATATTCACATCTTCATCTGTATTCTCAATGTGTATACCTACTTTTCCTTACAGAAAGGATTTACTCCTCTACATGTAGCATGTAAATACGGAAAAGTGGATGTAGCGGAGCTGCTTTTGGAAAGAGGGGCTAATCCCAATGCAGCCGGAAAGGTAATTCATCAAGACAAACATCTGATATCTCAGTACTCGTCTGCTAATATCAGATGACGGTCAGCGGTGGCTGACTGAGGCCATGTGTCTCCTCTCTCTCTCCTCTCAGAATGGCTTGACCCCTCTGCACGTGGCCGTCCATCACAACAACCTTGATGTAGTCAAGCTGCTGGTCAGCAAGGGTGGCTCTCCGCACAGCACAGCGAGAGTAAGATACACATATATGCATTACGAGATCTTGGCGGGTGACTATTCTGAGCTGTGATGTTAAAGGGATAGTTCACCCTAAAATGAAAATTCTGTCTTTAGTTACTCACCCTCATGTCTTTCCAAACCCGTAAGACTTTCATTTAATTTCAGAATACAAATTAAGATATTTTTGATGAAATCTGAGAGCTTTCTGAGCCTGCATAGACCATAGACTGTAAAAAAAGATGGACGACGCGTATCCCATTCATTCCATTATAGAAAAGTGAAGCCAAAGCATCTTAATATGGCAGCTGCCATACTGGGGGAAATTACGTCATTTGGAACCAGAGTCTGCGCAGTAGAGTTTCATTTGGAACCAGAGTCTGCGCAGTAGTGTCGTGAGGTGGAACCGCTGTATCAAAGTCCTGCCCAAAGTCCCGCAGACCCAATTCGCAAGATCACAATCATGACACCACACCCCGTTTTTATAGAATCTAATAACTACCTAAAAGCAAACTTATTAGAAAAACGAACACTTAAACATAAATCAGCATTATAAGAACTACCTCAAATGCTGGAAACCATCTCTGGAAGGTCATTTAATTATTTAGGTTGTCTCCAGTCCCGTTTGATTGCATGGAGAGGGTGGGGTTTATGACCTATACTGCAGCCAGCCACCAGGGGGCGATCAAAGAGCCCGCAGCTTCACTTTTCAAGATGTGTGGGGCACACCCGGCATAGACGCAACTGACACGTTCAAGACCCAGAGATGTAGTAAGGACATTGTTAAAATAGTCCATGTGACATCAGTGCTTCAACCATGATTTTATGAAGCTACGAGAATACTTTTTGTGCACAAAGAAAACAAAATTAATGACTTTATTCAAGAATTTCTTACGAAGATGAACAAAGGTCTTACAGGTTTGAAGCGACATGAGAGTGAGTAATTAATGACGGAGTTTTCTTTTTTGGTAAAACTGTCCCTTTAAGGATTGCATTCTATTTCACACTTTCAACAGCCGTCCAAGAAAAACAGTCACTTCTAGTTTTCTTCCATTTGACAGAACGGTTACACAGCCTTGCATATCGCAGCCAAGCAAAACCAACTAGAGGTGGCAAGCAGTCTGCTGCAGTATGGAGCTAATGCCAACTCAGAGTCACTACAGGGCATCACCCCACTTCACCTGGCGTCACAGGAGGGGCAACCTGACATGGTGGCACTACTCATCTCCAAACAAGCCAATGTTAACCTGGGCAACAAGGTGATACACTGTTTAATTTGGTCTATGTAGAACGAGAATAAATAGAAAACCAAAAAAGATTGAGATGTGTTGGAAGAAAATGGAAAAGAATGCATTTAATATTCTTTTGACATCTTTGTTGTGTGTGTGTGTGTGTGTGTTTATACAGAATGGGCTGACACCTCTGCACCTGGTTGCTCAGGAAGGGCATGTGGGCATTGCAGACATGCTGGTGAAGCAGGGTGCTTCAGTCTATGCAGCCTCAAGGGTAAGACACTTCAATGCACACAGAAACACACACACACTCACTCAGCAGGGCCATCTGTAGAACGTCCTAGAATTTAGACCTCAGAGCCTTGTGCGCTTTAGTCTGCTACTGCTAAATTCTGAAGAAAGTATTAATGGGGTTGGCTACTACAAAACTCATCAAACCTATGCTATGTGGGTAGTTTTTGGTTCATTCTGAGTGTTTTAGTGGACATCGGATGCCAATTTTCCAAGTTGGTATGATTCTTTAGGGTGTTCTCGAAATTTCCGCAAAATACTTTGGTTAAAAATCCTCAAAGGTTGTGTAAAACAGCACCCTTTTTACAGCTCTATTCACAACGACCCATTTCAGTGCATGTCTCTTTAAATGATAATGAGCTACTGCTCACTCCACCCCTCTCCTCTGTTTTTTTGTGTATTCGGTGACACATTAGCATCAAAAACAAAACTCTTATGTTCACTTTTACATCCAAATACAAAACATCTGCTTTGCTTATAAGACATTGTTGTCGCCACAGCTGCTCAAGCACAGAGAAAATGCTGGACTATGTACAACTGGCTAAGAGCGGAAATATGCTAATACAGGACAGTCCGTTAGCAGTTGTGGGCGGGGCCTGAGCAGTATAATGTCATACTCCTCAGAAAATCAAAACGGCTTGATAATTGAGACTGTTTAGTTTTCTTGAAGATTAAAAAAAAAAAGAATAGATTTTTATCACTGTAGGGTGGTTGTGTCCACACACTGCTAAGACACATTTACTGTATATGCAAACACGATGCAAAAGTGAATTTTACATCTGATGTCCTGTTTAAGGTGTTCAGAGTTTAGGATGTTGCTGTGTAGTTGCTAAAGTGCTCTGAGTGATTGATAAAGGACAAGACATTCTGATACCAAAATATGGCTCAGATCCCTTCTTCAAAAAAAACTGCAATGAAAATGTTTGGTTTTTAAACACTTAGTTATATTAGCTGGTATTGATTGTCTATATACCCATTTAGTCGTTCTCTTCTTATTTTCCTTCTCACTCTTTTTAATCTTTCTCTCTCTCTGTTAGATGGGCTACACACCCTTACATGTGGCGTGCCACTATGGGAACATAAAAATGGTGAAGTTTTTACTCCAGCAGCAAGCACATGTTAACAGCAAGACAAGAGTGAGTGCTGCAGTTCTGGATGTGCTGGCTTTTATTTTCATACACTTTTCAGTGTATATACTTCTGCATTTTTATTCTCTTCTAATTGTTCTTTTCCAGTTGGGATACACTCCTTTACATCAAGCAGCCCAGCAGGGCCATACAGACATTGTCACACTGCTGCTGAAACATGGAGCCCTGCCCAATGAGATCACTACTGTAAGCAGTCCCCCTTCCCCCATACTTAAAATATAATTTTTCTCATCAAAAAATAGTATACACTGCTTGAATGCTTGATGAAGAGCATTTGGTGTGGGTAATTTCTGCTGTCATGCTGCCAGTCCTCTGCAGTAAACATAAGCTGTCATTTCATAATTATCCTGCTGAAAAGAGCAGCATGGCTGATTAGTACATAGATGAGTACAGTGAACCTAAAGCGTATTTAGAAACTTCAGTTCATATATTTTATCACTTTTTACATTAAATATTTTAATATATATTATTAATTTTATAAAAGCCCATTTCCACTACTGAATAAAAAAAATAATTTTTCTCAGAATTGTGATATAAACTCAAAATTGTGAGTTATAAACTCAGAATTACAAGATATAAACTCATAATTCTGACAATTTTCTTGCAATTCTGACTTTTTATCTTACAATTCTGACATTTTATCTCGCAATTCTGACTTTTTTCTCAGACTTGTGATATAAACTCAAAATTGTGAGTTATAGTCAGAATTACAAGATATAACCTCACAATTATAACTTTTTTCTCACAAATCTGACTTTTTGTCTTGCAATTTTGACTTTGTATCTTGCAATTCTGACTTTTTATCTCACAATTCTGACTTTTTTCGCAGAACTGTGATATAAACTCAAAATTGTGAGTTATAAAGTCAGAATTACGAGATATAAACTCACAATTCTGACAATTTTCTTGCAATTCTGACTTTTTATCGTACAATTCTGACTTTTTATCTCGCAATTCTGACTTTTTGCTCAGAATTGTGATATAAACTCAAAATTGTGAGTTATGAAGTCAGAATTACGAGATATATACTCACAATTCTTACAATTTTCTTGCAACTCTGACTTTTTATCTTACAATTCTAACTTTTAATCTCACAATTTTGACTTTTCTCAGAATTGTTAGAAATAAACTCCCAATTCTAACTTTTTTCTCACAAATCTGACTTTTTTTCTTGCAATTCTGACTTTGTATCTTGCAATTCTGACTTTTTATCTTACAATTCTGACTTTTTTCTCAGAATTGTGATATCAACTCAAAATTGTGAGTTATAAAGTCAGAGTTACAAGATAAAAAAATTCTGACACATTACACATTCTTTTTCCTTACAATTTTGACTTTTTGTCTTTTTTCTAGGAATTGTTAGAAATAAACTTGCAGTTGAGTTTTAAAGTCAGAATTACCAGATAAAAATTCACAATTCAAACTTTTTTCTTACAAGTCTGACTTTGTAACTCATAATTGCGAGTTTATTTCACAATTCTGAGAAATAAATCAGAAATACGAGATAAACTCACAACTGTAATTTATAAAGTCTGACTTACGAGATAAAAACTCAAAATTCTGACTTTTATCTCACAATTGCAAGTTATAAAGTCAGAATTGTGAGATAAAAACTCACAATTCTGACAAAAAGATTCACAATTGCGAGATACAAACTCACAATTTTGCGAAAAAAATATTTCTCAGAATTGCAACTTTATTCACAATTCTGACTTTATGAATTGCAGTTGTGAGTTTATATCATAATTATGAGAAAAAGAGTCAGAATTGTGAAATAAACAAAGTCGTAATTACCTTTTTCATGTGTTATTCAGTGGCAGAAGCGTTCCATATCATTTATATATATATAAAAAGATATGATACAGATTTGAGATTTTAGTAACCTGACTGTGTTATCTATGGCAGAATGGCACATCACCTCTGGGTATCGCTAAGCGGCTAGGCTACATCTCTGTCATTGATGTGCTGAAACTGGTGACTGAGGAATCCGTATCTATGGTGAGAGCCTTTTTTATCTCATGAATTGTATCCAATCTAAATTTGTGATTTCAATCTTCAAGGCTTCATTTGTGTTTTTTTTCCCATTCTCTTTCATATCTGGTTAATCTAGTCCTTGTCCTTGATTTGTACAATGTTCACCATCTCGATTTGTTCATATGTTTTTCTCTCTATTCCTCAGATCACAACAGAGAAGCATCGCATGAGTTTCCCGGAGACGGTAGATGAAATACTGGACGTGTCGGAAGATGAAGGTGCGTACGGGTGGCTCAGTTTGGATTTAGCCTGAAGGATCATACTGCAGTAAATGCTGCATTAAAGTGCTGATTCTCAGCTGCTGTGACAAGGTCTCAGTGCCGTGAGGTTGGTGCTAGACTCTCGATTTAAAACACGAGCCATTAGGCAGATCAGTTGGTGGGTCATATCCCAAAAGTGACAGTCTGAAGTGAACTAGAGATTAGAGATATTATCACACTCTTAGTCTGCTTTGTCTATATTACTTGACTGCACAATATGAGAAGAATTTATTTATATTAGTGGATATTGTGTCCCCTTCCTTGGCTCTAATCGTTAAAAGTGTTTGTTTCTTCTGAGAGATGATTGATAAATTTCCATTTATTCAGGGCTTTAACAGATTGAAAAAGCAAAAGCAAGTATTTCGTGATAATCTAAACCTACTGTAAACTTACGGTAGCATCGCCAGCCTGAAATGTTCCTTCTTCCTTCCTGCTGTAGGAGTTGCTCAGCTAACATTAGGTAGGAGTGTCTCCCTCTCTCTGGCTTGGTTGTCCGGTTCTCAGTGGTTCGTGAAACGTGTGCCTCCATTTCAAGCACTCTCATCTTGTCTCTGACCCTCAAGTCTCTCTAACCGCTCTCTATTCTAACATGTTGCTTCGTGTTACTACGGCGTCGGCCCCTCATCGTTGTGTGGTCATGATGTTTCTTTTTCTTTACTGACAGTAACATGTGTTTGTGGATCCATTACTGACAGGACTGCATCCAAAATTACTTTGTGTTCTCGGTTTGTTCCAAGGGTGTTTCTTCAACTATGGGCACGTTGGCCCTGTGCAACATTTTTTTGTCCTGCAAGTCAATTTCAAAATCACATATATATTTATATTATATTATTATAATTAAAGTTTTTAATGTTTTATTGTGTGCATATAAATAGTAATTTTTTTACATAAAAGTCATATTTATTGTATTATATTATATTTTTTTTATATATATTTAATGTTACATTTTCTGTGTATTTTTTGTGATTTAAAAAAAAAAAATACATGGGTAAAACAATTTAAAATGTTCAAAGGAATTTAAAAAATATGCAATGAAAATATTTAAAAAATACAAAAAAGAAAAATGCTGAAATTATTATATTATATAATAATTTAAGTTTTGAATATTTTTAGTGTGTTTTATATTTTGCAATTTTATTTTAATGTTTATTAAAAGTTTAAAATCTTTAATAATAAAAGGTATTTGAAAACTATCAATTTACCTTTTTAGTTATCTTTTTAATATATGTAATAGTTGTTGTTTAATATTTTGAGACATGAGTACAACAATGAAAGTTTTTTAATAATAAAAGGAATTTGAAAACTATCAAAAATATATAATGAAGATATCATACAAATTATAAAAATGCACAAAAACCTTATTTATATGCACATTGAGATGAGTTATACATAAAAGACATATTTAGTTATACATATTTATATATTATAATTAAAGTTTTTAATGTTTTAGTGTGTTTTATATGCATAGTTTGCTTTGTGTATTTTTTAGATTTTGATCAGAATTGACATGAGTAAAACAATAAAAGTTTAACATTTTTAATAGAAGTTATACATAAAAGGCATATTTATATTATATTATATTATATATGATGTTTTTAAATATTTTGAGATATGGGTAAACAATAAGTTTTTGATGATAAAAGTATTTGAAAAATATAAAAGAATTCTACAAAATAAAAAATGCTTATATATATATATGTATATATATATATATATATATATATATATATATATAAATGATTATATTATATTCTATTAGAATTAAAATAGTTTGTTTTAATATGTTTTATTGCATATTTTGCTGTGATTTACATAAATGTTATACATAAAAGGCATATTATTATATTAACCTTTATATAACCTTTTATTATGTTATAATATGATATAATATATATATATATACATACATACACATCTGTGATTTTTTTGAAGTTTAACATTTAATAATAAAAGATATTTGAAAACTTATGAAGACATCAAATTATACAAAATAAAAAATGCTGAAATTATATTATATTATATTATATTATTTAAAGTTGTAAATGTTTTTAGTATGTTTTATATGCATATTTAGCTGTGATTGAAATAGTAAAAGTTATACATAAAAGGCATATTTATATTATTATATAAAAAATTCTGTGTATTTCTTGTTTTTTTATATATATTTAAGACATGAGTAAAACAGTAAAAGTAAAAAAAAATAAATAATAAAAGGCATTTGAAAAAATATATATACATTTATACAAGATTATAAATTATAAAGTATATTTATACATTTATATAAAACATTTATACCAAAAAAAAAAAAAAAAAAAAAGGCATATGTTTGTTTTATTAAAAAACAACAGCTGGGACATAATAATGCCCCGTAGTTGAAGAAACACCCATAGACGAGGTTGTCTTTATCCGAACACTATGGGAGTCACACTGGGAGTGGATAATTTTACTAATTGACTAATGATGATTATTTGACTCAGCAGAGGGCTCCAAAATGATCTGTCACAGTGGCTGTTTTACGCGTCTCTGAACACCTGTGATTAAGCCCCTACAATAACACCAAACTATCTCTCCCATGCAGATTAAGTGTGATCTTCTCTGCACTACTGGGCATGCCCACTTCAGTAACCAAAACCATGCAATCTTACAGATCTTGATTTCTTTATGTTTTCCATTGGCGCTGTGTGTGTATGACTTCATTGCTTGGACTTGGTGAATGAGTGAAGGTTCTTGTTTGTGCTCGATTGGGAATGATGGTGGACTGTAAATGATGAAATAACTTCTGAGCTTTTCTTCCTGTCTATTAATCCTCCTTTTTCCTGCAAAACTCCTATATCAGTGTCTCTGACATATTTGGCGCTGTATGTAGGTGATGAACTTCTCGGGATGGATGGGGCTCGCTATTTGAAGCTGGATGACCTGAAAGACCAGGATGATGATTTTCTGTCCCCTAAGAAAACACTGAGAGACTTTGAGAGCGGGATGGGCACGACGTAGGTCACAAGAGCACAATGCAACAAATTTGTCCTTTGGCTAAGATTCTAGAACAAGAATAAACACTTTTTACCTTAAAGTATTGAAATTAGATTACAAATATCTCCTTCATTCTTTCTAGACCTTACTCACCCGCAATTCCCAGAATTCCATGTGTGTCACCTGAAACTGTCATGTTGGACCAGGTATTGTTCTTTTATGCTTAATGTGCTGAAATAAGAAACGTTCCTTACTGAAAAATCCAGGTCTGGCGGTTTCTAGCTGGTCAGCTCTTTTTTAGTTGTCAACTCTAAGGGGCCTTAGAGTTGCCCACAACTATATTTAAATACCCTCTTAGCCCTAGTTTTGTTTAAAAGAAACTGTTATGATCACTCCTAGATCCTGAAAAAAATAAAAATAAAAAAAGTTGTCTAAATATTTAATTATAATTTAATTTCAGAATTGATTTTAGAGTGAGGCTTCCTCATATATTCAGGTTTTTTACAACCCTGGTGATCTTAAAATAAGAAATGGGTGCATTAAAATAAGAATTATTATTATTATTATTTTAATGCTTGTTTTGTCTCATTTTAAGTCCCACTTGAACGTTTGCAGAGCCTGGTAAGCCATCTTTTCCAAGCTTGTTAGGACCGTAGGGCCCTATGAAATCCGTTTTATTTTTTCCCAAATTCTGTTTTATTTTTTCTTAAATTCTGTTTTTCCTGTGTTAATATTTCTGGATTCCATTTTTTTCCATTTTAATATTTCTTGACACTGTTTGTGAATGAAGAATTATTAATCAAAAAGCATGTCTAATTGATTGAAATTATGAAACCTACACAATTTAATGGCAGATTATTAAAAGTTGGACAAAAAATTTATTTTAAAGCCCTATGAAATCTGTTAAAAAAAATCTTTTTTCCAAATTCCGTTTTTTCCATTTGAATTTTTCTGTATTAACTGTGTTAATTTTTCTATGCTCTGTTTAATTGATTCAATTAGGAAATACTAATCAAAAAGCATAATAAATTGAACTTTCGAAATGTACATCAATTTATTATTATTTTTTTTAAAATACATTTTAAAACCCCATGAAATACATTATTTTTCTCAAATTCATTTTTTTTTTACCAAAATCTGTGTTCTCCATTTAAGTTTTTGGAATCCATTTTTATGATTTTATGACATTTTAATAATCAAAATAATCTCTAATTAATTGATTTTATTTAACTAAATTATTATTATTGTTATTATTATTATTATTATTATTATTACTTTTTTCCAGTAATACAGTGTTCTGTATTTAAATTTCTCTGGTAAAAAATTGTTAAATAATATTCATTAAAAAAACAATAATTTTATTAGTAGTATTAGTACTATCATTACATTAAGTAATGTATTTCTGTCACAATTTCTTCAAGTTAAACCGAACTTGCTGAGAAGACCTGTTTGCATATGATATGACAATATTTTTTCTCACAAGAAATAGTAAAATGATCATAAAGTGACTCTCAGAGCAGTTCTAGAGTTTGTTTATGTGTTCATGTACTCACATATTGAGGCAGCAGAGGCTGAAAGCACTGTGAACATCACATGCGCTTCAGTATGTGTGTAGTAAACAAAGCCGCGCATCTGCACCATTCATTCACACAGAGATGGAGAACATGCAGGATTCATATTTAAATATGAATAGTATTTTTGTGGCTTAATATTCACAGACGCATTAAGTGTGCTGACCTACTTTTGATTTATTCATCACAAAAGTTCTGCGACATTCACACGTTATACAGTAAATTCTATTTTTTTGATGGATGGCGGAA
This sequence comes from Cirrhinus molitorella, assembly GCA_033026305.1. Lineage (NCBI taxonomy): Eukaryota > Metazoa > Chordata > Actinopteri > Cypriniformes > Cyprinidae > Cirrhinus > Cirrhinus molitorella. Next base: position 15,213,751 of record CM065138.1, on the reverse strand, counting down.
AATCATAGGGCCCTAGGACCGGTAGACCAGCTTGGCAAAGCTGGAAGGAGCTTGACTTAGTTAACCCTGTTCCAAAACATCTTAATCAGCTGCTGTGACCTGGTTTTCCAAGTTGAGTTGTCTCTTGCTCTCTCTTAGTCTCATAAAGCTGTCATTGTATCTCTGTTTGTGTGTGTGTATGTCTTTGTGTCTGTGTGATCTGTGCTACTCCTGTGTGTCTGCAGCACACACCTGTCCCTTTGCCAAAGGAGTATGACGAGGACTCTCTAATCCCCAGTAGTCCAGCCACAGAGACCTCAGACAACGTTAGCCCAGTGGCCAGCCCCATCCACACTGGGTCAGTGCACATATTCATATTCAGCCTAAACAAATCCAATAAGCAACCCTTGCTAATGGCTTCTCACCGCTTTTATCTCCGTATTTATCTGTTGGTCATAAATGCTTATTTTTATACCTGTCTTCACTGTCATCAGATGTTTAGGAAGTAGGTTCTTTTAAAGAGCTTCCGGCTGTTTTAAAAGTCATTGTACCTGGTTTGCTCACTGGCTGGTTGTTTGACAGGTTTCTGGTCAGCTTCATGGTGGATGCGAGAGGCGGGTCCATGCGTGGCAGCAGACATAATGGTCTGCGTGTGATCATCCCGCCGCGCACCTGCGCCGCCCCCACACGCATTACCTGCCGTCTGGTCAAACCACAGAAACTCACCACCCCGCCTCCTCTCGTGGAGGGAGAGGGACTCGCATCTCGTATTATCTCTCTAGGGCCTTCCAGTATGCAGTTTCTAGGGTAAGGGTCCACGTGTGTGTACAATAAGGATGACATATGCTTTAACGGTTCTGGTTGTGCTATTTTGATTCCTTAATGATTCAATTAATAACTGTCACTACAAAAAATATATATTTTCTGAGTTTCTTTCCTACTTAGTATTTCTTTTTTTGTCTTGTTTACCAGTACACATATCTAAACACTAGTTTACTAGTTCACTTCCAGAATAAAAAATTCCTGGTAATTTATTCATTCTCCCATGTCATCTATCTTGTTCATGTCTTTCTTTAGTCGCAAAGAAATTAAGGTTTTTGAGAAAAACATTTCAGGATTTTTCTCCATACAGTGCGCATCTACGATTTCTCAAATTATGGAATCACATTAGAAAGGCCATGTGTGTTTGTTCTTTGTCTGTGTACTTTGGTTCAACAAATGTAAGCTCTATAGCGTTTTCTCCTCCAACTGACGTTGTTTATTATTGGTGTTTGACTTTCTTTGCACATTCGCTTTGTAAACGCTGATTCGGTACTTCTGCCTACATCATGCGTGACATTTCCAATGTGTAATGCGTAAAGTCGAGCTAGTACAAGACAAGCATTTGTGGTTATAAAGTTTTTTTTTTTTTTTTGAAAATGACAGATTTTGCTAAATAAAACCCTTATTCCTCTGCTGGGATCGTGTAGAGCCCTTTGAAGCTGGATTTAAACTGCAGTTTGGACCTTTAACCCATTGGCCACCATTGAAGTCCACTTTAAATTTCTGGAATATTTTCCTCAAAAAACTTAATTTCTTTTCGACTGAAAAAAGAAAGACATGAACATCTTGGATGACATGCGGGTGAGTAATTTATCAGAATTTTTTTATTCTGGAAGTGAACTTGTAAACTAGTGTTTACTAGCGTAGCACTGAAAGCCTTATTGTAATTGTTGGAATGGCCAAGAATCAGCCATTTCCATGTAAAACTGATTAGGCAGACCAAACCGTAAGTCGTAGAGACTTGAAACTTGGAAGGATTGTAGTACTCACTTTGTCTACAACATCACCAAGGCTCTCCCCAATTGGTCTGACCGGTGCACTACAGCGATCAGATGTATAAAATCGTTCATAACTCCTAAACTGTTCATTGCAGGCTCAAATGTCTTATGTTGTTGGAATCATTGGCTCACAGCTAATTAGATTTGTTCATCAACATGGTATTTAGCTTTTTTTTTTTTTTTTAAACTTACTTTTGCAAACTAGTCTGACGTTTTCCCAATCGAAATGAAACTAGTTCAGGAATTTCTCTAGACAGTGGACATTAATAATTATCCAACAAAGGTTGTACTTTCGACTCCATCACAAAGGGATACCAAAACATTCAAAAGGGGCCTGGACGCCTTTACTAAAACGACTATATAACTTTTGAACAGAACTAGATATCTTTGACAAACTCACAACGCGTGTGTAAGATCTAAATCTGAGGTCACATGAAAAAAAGTTGCAGAGCTTGGCCACATGTTGCCGTTATAAGAGAGAAAAAGCATAAAAACGGCCATAACTACGTACACGTTTGTCCTGTCAACATGGAAATCGTTGTGCACAGTCTGGTGGCTCAAAAAACATGGCTGTATAGGCTGTTGAACTTTAAGCACCTATTAGACAAGGTTAACAGAGATTGATCAGAATGAAACTTGGTGGGCCTGTTTCACTCACAGCCCTGAAGGTCTATGGGAAATTTGAAAGAAATTGGCCACTGGAGGGCGATATCACATTTTTTAATTGCGTAAATGATTGTATATTGCAAGTTTGTTCACACATGTGCACAATGTTCATATCATATGATAGACATCCTCATTCCGAACAAATTTTCCCCCAGAACCGTTTTTTAAATGAGAAAAAAAAAATGTTCAAATACTTTTGCAAACTAGTCCTAGGTCTTACGCTCAATATGGTAAAAACACTGGAGTGCAATTCTCTGGACTCTCTAGGTCAATAATTATCCAAAAAAATGTTGAAATTTACCCTTTGGTAAACTGTAATGGGGTAGTTAAAAAAAGAGGCCTGTCCAAATATACCCAAAAACCTATAAAGCCTAAACAAAAAACTCAAACCTTCACAAAACTTGGTGAGCACATGTAACTAAGTGTGCAAAGTTTTAGGGAGATCGGACCACAGCTGATGCTATAACATTCATAAATGTTAAAAAACATAATTTTTTTATGTTTAATGACCTAAATTTGCCAAAAATGCTTTTCTTAAATCATTGATTTAGGCTTGATAAATAATATTTAATGACTTTTTTATATGAACTTAAATGCCTTAAGTGCTTGAACACAGGTAATCGTTGCTTGCAGCTATATTTTTGTTTTATTTTGCTCAAATAATTATATTACATATTATTCTTCTTTTCTTTCTATTGTGCTGCTGTGCCAAGTGGACTTCTTTCTGTCAATAAGTAAAGGAACAATACAATACAGTGACTAATGCATTTGCATCTTCCCATCATCTCCTTCAGGCCAGTGATAGTGGAGATCCCTCATTTCGCATCCTTGAGCCGAGGCGATCGGGAACTAGTGGTTCTCCGAAGTGAGAATGGCTCTGTGTGGAAAGAGCATCGGAACCGCTATGGCGATGACGTTCTGGAAACCATCCTTAATGGAATGGATGAAGGTAGTCTTAAGTTTCACTGGGAGCAATTCCCATTAGCCTTTTATAGTTTTATTTTCTCTTTCAAATACATAGCAGGAGGTACTAGCAGACAAATTGCATATCACTTTAGCAATTATTTCGGTAGGACCGACCTTATGACCTTGTTTTCTCCGGGTGCCTTCATCAGATCTGGAAAGTCAGGAGGAGTTGGAGAAGAAAAGAATCCGGCGCATCATCTCCACAGACTTCCCTCTCTATTTCGCTGTGGTGTCCCGTATCCAGCAAGAGAGCGATCTTATAGGTCCAGAGGGAGGTCAACTGACAAGTAAGCTGGTGCCCCAGGTCCAGGCCATTTTCCCAGACACGGCGGTCACTAAGAGGGTCCGACTTGGCCTACAGGTGAGGTTTCAGGATGTAGAGAAAGACACTGAAGCAGTATCAGCACACAATAATGAATTTATGAGAATATACAGAACATACAAAGCCTTTTCAAACTGAACTTGCACATAATCAGCATGCATAAGATGATTATGAGTGATACTTCAAAAAAAGATAATAAATAAAACATATTGTTTCAAGGTTGCTGCATAAATTCAGCGCAGAATGACTAAAAATGATTTCAGCATTAAATGATTTATACATTTTTTTTTACTTTATTTTTTTCCTCCCCTTGTCTCTACCCAGGCCCAGCCAATCCCTGATGAGCTGCTGACTCGGCAATTAGGAAACCAGGCCACATTCAGTCCCGTTGTGACAGTGGAGCCTCGTCGACGCAAATTTCACAGACCAATTGGGCTGCGTATCCCTTTGCCTCCATCCTGGAGGGAGAGTCCACGAGATGCGGGCGAGGGAGATACTACTAGCCTCCGCCTCCTCTGCAGTGTTATTGGTACGGTCCGTTCCTGATCTATTTCAAAGAACACATTGTCTGAAATTGATATTTATGTTTTGGAGAAAGGCAGATTGTCTTGAACGCCAGTCTTTTTCAGCCTCAGCCAGATTTGATGTAGCTGCCCTGCCAAGCTGCTTGGAAAAGGCTGAAACAGACTGGTGTCCTGCATGGAGAGGGACACTGGGATAAAGATAGACTCAGCAAGTTCATTCCAGATGGTGTTGGTTGAAAAAAAAAGGCTTTTATAAAAAGCTGTAAACCTTCTGCAGGTGGCACTGCTCCCGCTCAGTGGGAAGACATCACTGGCACTACCAAGCTCATGTATTCCCACAACTGTGCCAACTTCACCACCAATGTTTCCGCAAGGTGAGACATGAAAGCATGCAAGAATAGAGAACTTAGGGGCGAATTTACTAAACAGTTGCACTATTGTATTTTGTCAGCACAAAAAAATGCATTTTGTTTACTACCTACCTGCAATATGTTTTGTATAGTCATGTATGTGCTGAAACAGCACTGCACCATGAATATTACAGTATGTAAATGGATGGAGTTTTTGTCTGTTTTATTTTTTTCGTTTCATTTTTGTATTCTATGTTCTTACTATGAAAGCCTGTTTCTGAATACAGTTTTTTAAAGGTTATAACGAAATAAACACAATTCTGGGAAACGAAGTCCCAATTCTGAGACATAAATGTACAATTCTGAAAAATAAAGTAGCAATTCTGAGAAATAAAGTCACATTTCTGAGAAATAAAAAATAAAATAAAGTTTTCTCAGAATTATCGTTTATTGTGACTTAATTTCTGGAATTGCAGGTTTATTTTGTCAGAATTGCAACTTGATTTTTAGTATTGACTTTATTTCTTAGAATTACGAGTTTAGTTCTCAGAATAGCAACTTTATTTCTCAGAAATGTGACTTGATTTCTCAGAATTGCAACTTTGTGTCTCAGAATTGCAACTATTTCTCAGAATTGACATTGTATGTCTCAGAATAGCAAGTTTGTTTTTCAGAAATGTGACTTTATTTCTCAGAATTGCAAATTTATTTCTGAGATTTGTGAGTTTATTTCTCAGAATTGTGAGTTTTTTTTTTAGAATTGCAACTTAATTTCTATAATGGCAACTTTATTTCTCAGAATTCCAGGTTTATTTCTAGAGTTATAACTTTAAGTTTATTTTTCAGAATTGCCAGATTATTTCTCAGAACTGAGTTTATTTCCAGAATTGCTCATTTATTGACTTTATTTCTCACAATTGTGACTTCATATCTCGAAAATTGTGAGTTTGTTTCTCAGAATTTCAAGTTAATTTTGTCAGAATTTCAACTTGATTTTTAGTATGGACTTTATTTCTTAGAATTGCGGGTTTAGTTCTCAGAATAGCAACTTTATTTCTCAGAAATGTGATTTTATTCCTCAGAATTGCAACTTTATTTCTCTCAAATGTGACTTTATTTCTCAGAATTGTAAGTTTATGTTTCAGAATTGCAACATTGTTTCTCAGAATTGCAACTATTTCTAAGAATTGACATTATATGTCTCAGAATAGCAAATTTATTTCTCAGAAATGTGACTATTTCTCAGAACTTTTTTTTACGGTTTTAGAAGTTGGACTGTATTCATCAAAATAGCAAGTTTATTTCTCAGAATTGACTTTTTTTACGGTTTTAAAAGTTGGACTTCATCAATATAGCAAGTTTATTTATCAAAAATGTGACTATTTCTCAGAATTGCGACTTTATTTCTGAGATTTGTGAGTTTATTTCTCAGAAATGTGACTTTATTTTTCAGAATTGTGGTATTATTTATCAGAATTGCATTTCCTATCAGAATTGCAAGTTTATTTCTCAGAATTGTGACTTTATTTCTCAGAATTGCGACTTTATTTTTGAGATTTGTGAGTTTATTTCTCAGAAATGTGACTTTATTTTTCTGAATTGTGATATTATTTATCAGAATTGCATTTCCTATCAGAATTGCAAGTTTATTTCTCAGAATTGTGACTTTATTTCTAAGATTTGTGAGTTTATTTCTCAGAATTGTAGCTTTATTTCTCAGAATTGCGACATTATTTCTCAGGATAGCGGGTTTATTTCTCAGAATTGCAATTTTATTTCTCAGAATTGCAGGTTTATTTCTCAAAAATGTGACTTTATTTCTCAGAATTGCGACTTTATTTCTGAGATTTGTAGTTTATTTCTCAGAATTGTGACTTTATTTCTCAGAATTGCGACTTTATTTCTAAGATTTGTAAGTTTATTTCTCAGAATTGTAGCTTTATTTCTCAGGATAGCGGGTTTGTTTCTCAGAATTGCAATTTTATTTCTCAGACTTGCAGGTTTATTTCTCAAAAATGTGACTTTATTTCTCAGAATTGGCATGTTATTTCTAAAAAAGAAAGTAATAATTGCAAATTTATATCAAGCAATTCTGACATTATTTCTAAGAATTGCGAGTTTATATCTCAAAAGTCTGACTTTATAACTCACGATTGCGAGTTTAAATCAGAATTGTGAAATGTAAACTCAGTTTCGAGAAAAAAGTGAGATAAACAGTTACAATTACCTTTTTTTAAAAAAAAAAATAAAAAGTATTCAGTGGCAGAAATGGGCTTCCATATGTTACTGCTATTAGCATCCTGAATTTTCTTTTAGTTTTGTTTTATTATTTTTAGCGCTGTCAAACGATTAATCGTGATTAATCGCATCCAAAATAAAAGTTTATGTTTACATACTATAAGTCTGTGTATTGTGTATATTTATTATGTGTATATAAATACACACACATGCATGTATATATTTAGGAAAAATGTTTTTGATTTATATCTAAAATATTTATATTTATTTATAATCTAAATTGTATACAGGTGTAAATATATGTACACATAAATATTTTTTTAAATATATACATGTATATGTGTGTATTTATATGTACATAATAAATATACAGAGTAAACACACATATAGTATGTAAACATAAACTTTTATTTTGGATGCGATTAATCACGATTAATCATTTGACAGCCCTAATTATTTTTTTTTCTTGCTTCTTTTTGTTGCTTGTATCCACTTTCTAATCATAATAGCAGTAAAAATGATAAAGTGTTTGCTACAACACAGACAGTGTGTGCAAGTAAACAATGCTATCACTACTAATTCTTGCTGTATTCACACATTTAGATTCATACACATTTAAAAGTAAACATTGTCTCTTGTGCCTTATTTTCTTGTCACTATTGTATGTGCGTCTGTCCTCTGTTTCGCCGCAGGTTCTGGCTTGCTGACTGTCCACGAACGGCGGAGGCCGTGACCTTCGCCAACCTGCTGTACCGTGAGTTGATGTCAGTTCCATACATGGCCAAATTTGTGGTATTTGCTAAGATGAACGATGCCAGAGAGGGCCGTCTGCGCTGTTACTGCATGACCGATGACAAAATAGACAAAACCCTTGAGCTGCACGAGAACTTCTCAGAGGTGGCCCGCAGCAGGGACATTGAGGTTAGCTAACATATATCTTTCTATCCATCTATCTATCTATTCTTACACTAAACCATAGTTTAGGTGTTTGACTCATTTTTTTCAGCATTTGCAAAGGGCATAAATAATGAAATGCATGTTTATGATGCAGCCGTGTGCATGTATGTGTGTTTGCAAACTCACTGCATCAGTGCTAAGTCTCTGACTCATTCTGACTCATTGGTATCCTTGTGTTTCTCCTTCCCTTTCCACCCACAGGTGATGGAGGGGATGCCGCTGCACTTAGAATGTTCCGGAAACCTGGTACCTGTGAGGAAAGCCACCCAGCAGCCACGTAGCTTCAGTTTCCAGGCCTTCAGAGACAACCGGCTACCTGTCTCTGTAAAGGTCGGTTCACCTGTCTTTCCCTTATTTATTTCTGTCCGTCTGTGAGTGCGTCTTAGGAAATATAGTCTGAGAAGCACATGCCAACTTCTCTTGTGTCAATAATTTGCTTTTTTCAGTCAGCCTATACATATTTGTGTGTCATTGAGTGTGCCATTCTTGTGTGTGAGTGTGTGTGTGTGTGTGTGTGTGTTAGCATTGTTAACCACTTTTTGTCTGATCATCTTGTCAGTTATACGTACTCCCTAATGTCTTCAGTAGGGCTGCACGTGTATTCAATAAAATAATTGTGCATTTAAAATTGTAATATGGCCAATCAGGAAGTGGTCCAGAATGTGCCTTGGTTTGCATTTTGCACTGCAGTTTCCTTAAATCGTCCGTTGTGAATGTAAAGTGCTTTAGGTTCACTTTATTTTTACATTCATGTAAATTTCAAACATTTTTGCTATTACAAGTTATTATGAAAATGTGACACTGGGTCAAAGGAGAGTAAAATATTATAACAGAAATATCACAGAAAGTTGTTTTATACTAATTTACACTAAATTATATTGTTGTAATGTACACTAAATTATATTGTTTAAATATAATTGTTGTAATAATAATAATATGTAATATTAATACATATTATTATAATAATCAGTTACTATTATTATTATTAAAGTTAATATGAAAATAGAATAATGTTTTATTTATTTTCTAAACAATAGAAATAATGTTCTAATATTAAATTATTAATAATAATGATAATAATGTTCAAGTGGTGCAGAAATTAATTAATGTGTAAGTGAAAATTGTACAAAAAGTGATCAAATTGACTAAATTTGTTATGTTTATTTAAATTATTTATTCAGATTATTCTAAAAATCTAATGATGGGTCACAAGAGAGGAGATGAAAGTGAAAAATTACAACAGAAATATTACAGTGAGAGGTGGACAAAAATTTGTTACGTTTATTTAAATTATTTAGTCACATTTTTCTAAAAATCTAATGATGGGTCACAAGAGAGGAGATGAAAGTGATATTTTTTTTTTTACAATTTTATAATACATTTTTTTTCTGTTCTAGATAATATTTATTTGTAATTAATAATATAATTATTAATAAATAATAATCTGATATTAAATTAGTGATTAGTCTACTAATAATAACAATAATCTTCAAGTGGTAAAAAAACTATTGTGTTAAGTGGTTTAAAATTGATGCGTGAGTGAAAAAGTTATTATGAAAATCTAATAATGTAGAAGTATTACAGAAAATGTTTTTAAAATAAATTATATTATTTTATTTTCTAAACAATATAACAAATAATATTCTAATATTAAATTGTTAATAATAATAATGTTCAAGTGATATGGTTTTATTATGTGTGAGTGAGAGGTGGACAAAAAATTGTTACATTTATTTCAATTACTTAGTTAAATTATTCTAAAAATGTAATGAATGGTCACAAGAGAGGAGATGAAAGTGAGAGATTACAACAGAAATATTACAGAAAAAGATTTTTTTATGATTTTATAATACATTAATTCTGTTATAGACAATATTAATTTATTTAATAAATAATATTAAAATGTCAAATTGTTGATTACTACTACTACTAATAATAACGATGTTCAAGTGGTAAAAAAAACTGGTAGCACTTTACAATAAGCTTCATTAGTTAATTACATTAGTTAACTAAGAATGAACAATACTTCTACAGCATTTATTAATCTTAGTTACTGTTAATTTCTGCATTAACTAATGTATTATTAAAATCACAAGTTGTTAACAAGTGTTAACATTAGTTAATACAATGTGAACTAACATGAACAAACATTAAAAGACTGTATTTTTATTAACTTATGTTATCAAAGATTAATAAACAGTGTAATAAATGTATTGTTCATTATTTGTTCATGTTAGTAAATACATGTTAACACTTTTAACACAAAAAAAGTGGTTGAAAAATGATGCGTGAGTGAAAAGTGGACAAAGGAGATGAACAACTGACTCTTCTTGGTACGCTTCCAAGTGTGCATGCAAAAGGAACTGGGTTCTTTTGAACTAGTTTACTTTTCGGTCACTGGCTGTAGAGTGTGGGAAAAAAACTTGATTTGGAAGCAAAAGACTTTGCCTCCTCCTGGTTTTTGTAAGCAGCTGTTTCAGTGTGATTTTATGCTGTTTTGTTGTTTTTGTTCTTTAAATCAGAAATGTGAGACGTTTAATCTTTATCAGTTGCAGTTGGAATCATAATCGCAATATTTGGCAATATTTGGTGCAGCCCTAGTCTTCAGTGTCTCTGATTTCCCCCCCAGTGCCGTCCTTCTCTCTCTCCACTTGTCTCCCTCCATTCATTTCTGTGTCTGTCATTGTGGCTTCCACTCCGCAGCTCTGTCTGTGATCGTTTAGCCTCAGACGAGCTGCTCTGTGTTGTATTTTTGCCTCTGTGGTGTAGCGGTTCACCTCGTAACTGTTGTATTAGTCTCGTGAGCATGCCCTTAACTCTTTCACCTTCTAGCCTGCCTGCCAGTCTATCTGCCTGCCTGTCTGTATGTCTGTCTCACTGTCTCTCTCTCTCTCTCTCACGGTCACTCTCTTACTGTCTGATCTCACAGACGGCCAGGTAAAAGTGAAGGTAAATCTCTCTCTGTCTCTCGCCTGCCTATGGACTGCCTCCATCCCCTTCCCCACCTCCCGCCAACCTGTATGAGTCACAGCCGGGCAGCTGCTCTGTCTAACACTCTTTAATCTTTCTCTTTTTCTACCTCCCTCTCTTTCTTCTTTCACTCCCTTTATTCATCCTCCCCCTCTCTTTTGTTCTCATTTGACCCTTCGCCTCGTTTTCACCCCTCTGTTCTCCTCTCTCCATCTGTTCCTCCCTCCCTCTCCATTTCCCCTGGCTCATCAGGTGAGAGACGCCAATAAGGAAGCCACCGGGTTCCTGTCCTTCCTGCGCAAGTCCACCAAGTACGAGGACACGCAGCACGTCCTGTGCAACCTCAACATCACCATGCCTCCCTGCGTCAAGGTGCTGTCGCTGATCATTTCCTCTGTAATCAGTAACACCTGCACTTGTTCTTATGAACTCATGAACTAGTTTACATGCTGTGCTTGTGTCACTCAGCCTCTGTAAAAATGTCTAAGCAAATTCCCTACTGATTTTTGGCTGAATACAACTTGAGAAACTGCTGAGAAATCTAGTCCCATGTGTATTTTTCAAAACACGATAACCCGCTTGACAAACATTAATGATATTGTGCCTCCTGGTGCACAATCAGAAATTTAGACCTTTTGTTAACATTCTTGATAAGTAGCTGTTGTTGGTTAAAGGACTACCTGGAATCAAGCACAAAGAAGGCAAGATAAGCCATGCTAGCATGGCTAGCAGCATCAGACCAACTGCATCAATGAGCAATTAAAGACATATTTATGATTTTAAGCAAAATGGCTGATGATCAAATACAGTCACTATTAATATGATTGAAAGATTTATCACTGTCAACTAGTAGGTGTCGCTGTTACTGAACTGATGTGGTGTGGTCAGTGTGAGGTGACAGTGTCACAAATAAAGTTTGGTGTCAATATGTCAAAGTTTTAATTTTACCATCATGCCTCAAATTTGTTGCAGCACTCGCTGTATGAAAACAGTTTTGTCTATCGACATGAAACCCATAACTTTTTGTCAGCACAGTCTGAAGATGATCTGACTCAAATTTGGTACAAATCAGACAAACAGTCTAGGAGGAGTTTGAAAAAGTAGCTTTTAAAGAGAATAAAAAAATGGCGGTAAGGGAGTTCAAATTTGGTATCTCAAAATTGGCTTCATTACAATAGGCTTATTTCATCAAAAGTTATTTGCATTTTTTGAAACTTCATTATTGATGGTTGATTGATGGTTTATCAGTTACTGAATTGATGTGGTGTGGTCAGTGTGAGGTGACAATGGCACATACAAAGTTTGGTGTCAATATGTCAAAGCTTTGAAGAGATAGATGCGTTAAGCAATAACCATTTTGTATATCGACATGAAATCCAATTTGGTGAAAATTGGTCGAACAGTCTAGGAGGAGTTCGAAAAAGTAGGCTTTCAACATAAATCAAAATGGCGGACAGGAAGTTCGCCTGATTATGGCAAAATTGGTATCTATGTTCTTGGCATGACCCAAGAAATATATTAAGACAAGTTTCATTACAATATGCTAATAAACCATTTTTGGAAATTTCATTGTAAGTTTTGAAATGTTTTGAGTACCATCAGGGCATGGTGCTGAAGATACATACCCAGTTTCGGAATGATACGTCAATGCGTTCGAAAAATCTAGCATTTTATGACAAAATTCAAATGGCCGATGTCTAAAATGGCTGACATGGATTAAATTGGGTATGGTTCATCTAGAGATGCTGCACTGAATGTAAAGAGACCAGTTTTGTGATTTTTGCCCAAATCATTCATTCATATCTCTTGACCACTAGGTGGCACTGTACCAAAACTGTGCAGGTAGCCTCAGGTCATGGTTATTATACCACACACCAAGTTTAGTCTCAGGGTTGCAGAGATATATAGCCTCAAATCTATTTTTGTGTGCTCTTCCAATTCATTTGAGCGTTATTCGAGAACGGTTTTACTAATCAAATGGAATTTCATACATTTTTGCCAGCATGGTCTAAAGATGATCTAAGCCAATTTTCAGACAAACTGTCCAGGACGAGTTAGGACAAGTAGGCTTTTTTCAAACGATTAAAAATTGGGAAAAATCTTGCCTCATAGAATTTAAAATTTTAGTGTTTATTCAACTTGGCATGAGCCAAGGAATCAGAGGAAATAATTTTGCTTCTAAAATGTACAGTTCAAAAGTTATTAGCATATACATGAGTGAAACTTTGGACAAGTGGTGGCGCTAGAGAGTTTGAGTTAAAGACTCCAAATTTGCTGTGGTTAAAGATTTTCCTCTATATGTGTGACAAATTTCATAACATTCTCGCAACTGGTTCAATGGGCTGCCATAGACTCAAAAAGATTTTGAATCTTTTTAAAATAATTAAAACTATATATTATTTATAAATAAATAAATGTTAATAGGTTAGTAGGTATTTTGATTAAAATAAATAAATACATAAAAAAAACTGATTTTTAAAATTGTTTAGAAACCAAATCCTTGTCTGTATTTATTTATTTATTTGACCTTTTAAACTTAATTGACACGAACGATTACGTTTTAACTTATCTCCAGCATTATCTCCATAATGGAGTTCATGTCAGTGTACAAGTTGTCTAGAGTGGACCATTTAACTCTAGGATTTAATTGAACTACATAATTAAAGAAATGATCAAGATATATCTCAAGATATTCCGTAAAGGCTATGGTTCAGACTACATAAATAATAGTCATTCCATTTAACCTGGAATGACTAATTGTGCTTAAATGGATTAAAATTAAATGAGAAGGTATTTTTGTATGTTCTACATTAGATTTATGCCTTAAAAAAGTATACTTAAATGACTTTATTTTATACTGAAACTAGTATGTGATGTATTGCAAAAATTTATTTCATATCAAATATTAATCAAATTAAATTTTTTGAATATATCTTGTGAACATGCACATTTTAGAGAAGAAAAATGCAAATAAAAGATGCAGTTGGTGTTTCAGATGTAATATTGTCTCTAGATTCTCTTCCTGTGTATTACAACACCTTCAAGTTATTTTTATACATGAGCACTTTGCCTTGATGTGAATGTACATGCTCTGATAAATACTGTATGAAAGACAAAACTGCAGCCCTGTATTTACTCAGTATATCTGTCTTAGGTGGTCGGTAGCGATGAGCGGAGGAGAACGTTGACCCCTCTCGCCCTGAGGGAAAGGTACAGCGCCCTGACTGAGCCTGGCCTGGGTAAGACATAGCGGCACCATGACGCGTCCCCTCAGCTGTGAAGGAGGGGGGGCTTCTGAATGCTGTGCCCATATCCTTGCTTCTATACCTGCCCATTCTCTCATGCATGGCTGTGACTGGGCATTAGATGCTGAGCACTGCTCTCTTTTATGAGGGTGATGCTGGGATTGCGCTCAGAGGGGCCTCTACTAACACAAACAATTCAGAGAAACGGGCGGCCCTTATGTTTACTGAGCGAATGTGCAGTAATGTAGCGCATGGTGCTGGTTTGATTCCAGCATAGACACTCTTAGCATGGCAAGCTCCAGCTTTGAGAATGAGCTTTTAAAGGGAAAGTGAAAAAACTGCCTGTTTAGCGGTGTTGAAGGTGGGGAAGTGATTGTAGAAAGGGTCCAGGAGGTCCAAAACTCGACACATCTTCATTGTTCTCGAAGCAGATGAAGCCAACTAATGTATGTAGAGCGCAGATTTTGACCAGGTCTTGGTAAGTGATGACCAATGTTATAGTTTCAGTCAACAGTTGTAACTAATCCTGGTCGATTTATTGTATCTGTGCATTTTTACAAAGTGTTGTACCATATAGTGGCTGTAATATGTCCATTACATTAACTTCACATACAGTTCTCAATGAAAACTATAGATGCCTTTCTAGAAAAGGCTGTTTTCATTATGTTCCTGTTATTTAGATCTTTACTGACAAGATCTTTACTGAACATGTTCATTATTCATATATACAGTTGAAGTCAAAAGTTTACATACACCTTGCAGAATCTGCAAAATGTCTAGAGGGATCATACAAAATGCATGTTTACAGTATATGTTCTTTAGAAAGATTCTTTAGGTCCCACAGATTCTTTGGTTTTCCAGCATTTTTGTGTATTTGAACCCTTTCCAACAATGACTGTAGGATTTTGAGATCCATCTTTTCACACTAAGGACAACTGAGGGACTCAGTTACACAAAAATGCTGAAAAACCTAAAAATCTGTGGGACCTGAAGGGACCCTTTAACTGTTTAGGACAAACAAGGGATTCATGAACAACTATCACAAAAGAACACAGCTGTGGATAATTCAGGTAATAGAACAGTATTAAAAATTAAGTGTACAGTGTGTAAACTTTTGAACATTATTTTAATAAATTCAGCTATTATTTTCTCTTGTGGTCTATATATAAACGTCTTTTATGTGAGATATTCAGGTCAGTACTAAATAAAAAAATTTGGTAAAATAATTAACATTTTGCAAATTCTGCAAGGTGTATGTAATCTTTCGACTTTAACTGTATACCAACCCCAAGTATACACTACTGTTCAAACATTTAGGGTTTTTAAATAAGAAATTAATTCTTTTCTTCTGCAAGGATGCATTCGTTTGATCAAATATGACAGTAAAGACATTTATGATTTTACCAAAGATTTCTGTTTCACATAAATAGGCCCTTCTGTTGTTTTGAACCTCTATTCATCAAACTATTCTCATGCAAAAAGAGTTTTCAACATTAAAGGAGAAGTTCACTTTTAGAACAAAAATGTACAGATAATTTACCCCCTTGTCATCCAAGATGTTCATGTCTTTTTTTCTTCAGTCGTAAAAAAAATATGTTTTTTGTGGAAAACATTTTAGGATTTCTCTCCATATAGTGGACTTCTATGGTGCCCATGAGTTTGAACTTCCAAAATGCAGTTAAATACAGCTTTAAAGGGCTCTGAATGATCCCAGCACCCAGAAGGGTGTTATCTAGCAAAATGATCTGTAATTTTCTAAAAAAAAAAATTACTTTTTAACCTCAAATGCTCGTCTTGTCTAGCTCTGCGTGTACTCTGTGTATTCTGGTTCAAGAAAGTTAGGGTATGTCAAACAACTGCCATTTTCTCCTCCAACTTCAAAATCCTCCTAAATCGCTGCAGAAGTACCGACCAAGTGTTTACAAAGTGAACATGCAAAGAAGATCAAATGCTCTTTACAAAAAAAAAAACCTTTCGCTAGATAAAACCCTTTCTTCCTCAGCTGGGATCGTTCAGAGCCCTTTGAAGCTGCATTTAAACTGCATTTTGTAAATTCAAACTCACAGGCACCATAGAAGTCCACTATATGGAGAGAAATCCTAAAATGTTTTCCTCAAAAAACGACTGAAGAAGCAAAAACATGAACATCTTGGATGACAAGGAGGTGAGTAAATTATCTGTACATTTTTGTTCTAGAAGTGAACTTTCTTCTTTAATAATAATACAAAATGTGTCTTCTGAAGGATCATGTGACACTGAAGACTAGAGTATTGATGCTGAAAATTCAGATTTGCCTCTACAGAAATAAATTACATCTTAAAGTATATTAAAATAGAAAACAGTTATTTTAAATTGTAGTAATATTTCACTGTTTTCACTGTATTTTTGATCAAATTAATGCAGCCTTGATGAGTATAAGAGACTTCTTACCAGTCCTAAACTTTTGAATGGCAGTGTGTACTGTATGTTCAGTTATTTATATACAGTATGACAGATAAGACCATATATCAACTAACCCTGAATATATGGTCATATTGTTATTGTAATCTATAGTCTAATTGTATTACATCTCTTGTGTTTTTCAGTAAATGCCACAGTGAAATATATATTATCCACTAGCAAAGCTGAGTATACTATTAAAGTGGTTCATCATTGGACTCTCTGTGGAAACAGTGATATATTTTGTGTTTGATTTAGCCACTGTGAATGCCATGGAGAGAACCGAGCTAAAGATCACAGTAATAGCAGAACAGCTGGGACTGAGCTGGACCGGTAAGAGCTTTACTTCTTGTATCTCTTTTCATTACCTCTCAGGTTTTTTTCCCCTTAACTCATATTCCATAAGTGCTTTCGTCTGTTTTCGTTTATAGAGCTGGCGAGGGAGCTGCAGTTCAGTGTGGATGACATTAACCGGATCAGAGTGGAGAATCCCAACTCTCTCCTGGACCAGAGTTCAGCTCTGCTCAACCTGTGGGTCAGCCGAGAGGGCAAGAAGGCCAAGAGTGAGGATCCACAATTAACGTTCTACATCTTTTCAGGATTACTATCATAAACCAAGATGAAAGCTATTGTATTAAAGAGATAGTTCATCCAAAAATTCTGTCATTACTTGCTCACCCTCATGTCGTTCCAAACCTGTAAGACCTTTGTTTATCTTCTGTACATAAATGAAGATATTTTTGATCAAATCTTAGAGCTTTCTGAGAAGGTTCATGAGAGAATAAAGTCGTTATTTTTGTTTTCCTTGTGCACAAGAAGTATTCCTGTAGTTTCATGACTTTACAGTTGAATCACTGATGTCACATGGACTATTTTAACAATGTCCTTACTACCTTTCTCGGCCTTGAACGTGTTACGTTGCTGTCTATGCAGGGTCAAAAAGCTCTCAGATTTCATCAAAAATATCTTAATTTGTGTTTTCTGAAGATGAACAAAGGTCTTACGAGTGAAGGGCAACAAATTACAGAACTTAAATTTTTGGGTGAACTATCCATTTAAAACCCTGAACTGAAATAAAACAATCAAGGAAGGTTAACATAAAACTAAAACAAAACCATATGTAAAATACATTTAATTACTGTATTCACAGAAACTAATTTTCCTTGTGTCACATACTACTGTAACACTTCCTCCATCATCATATCTTCAGTGGAGAATCTTTATGGAGCTCTGAAGAACATTGACCGGTCAGATATTGTGAAGTCTCTGGAGGCTCAGGCTCCGCAGGTGCTTCCCGAGGCAGTGGAGGAAGGAGCCTGCAGACTTGTTGATCGTGACTCCACTCTGCTCTCTCCTAGTGTCGTCAACGGTAAGAACAGACTGCAGCTCGCACTGATTTTCTAATCCTCTGGACTTTTATCAGTGAACTGACATTAGACACCAGGTAAACCAAGGCTTAAATGTTTGAAGCTGCATGGGTTGGCCACTAATTGCATACTATCTCTAGTCCCCCAAAATCCTGAGCATGAAATCTAGGTTGAAAGAACGTCTGAGACAGGATTTAATGAGAATTTTTTTCTCTGTTTTTCTAATTTTTCCACTGATGAATCAGGCATGCCATGGCATTGCCACCATTTTCCGCTTTTTCCATTCATTACTAAACAAACCTCTCAGTGGTGACAAACTGTCATGTTGCGGCATTACTTGATATATATGAGATTTCTTCTTAAATGCAACAGATACTCCGAGAATATTATAAACAGTATTGTAGCAAAAGCAAATAAAAATGTGTATGGTAATATAGCATATACATATTATAAATCTGACCCTGGACAACAAACCAGCCTTAATTAGCGCGGGTATATTCGTAGCAATAGCCAAAATACATAATATGGGTCAAAATTGATTTTCTTTTATGCCAAAAATCATTAGGATATTATATAAAGATCATGTTCCATTAAGATATTTAGTAAATTTTATACCATAAATATATCAAAACTTAATTTTTGATTAGTAATATGCATTGCTAAGAACTTCATTTGGACAACTTTAAAAGCAATTTTCTGAATATTTAGATTTTTTTGCACCCTCAGATTCCACATTTTCAAAAAGTTGCATCTCGGCCAAATATTGTTCTATTTTAACAAACCATACATCAATGGAAAGCTTTTGTATTTAGTTGATGTATAAATCTAAATTTAAAAAAATGTACCTGTATGAATTTTGTGGTCCAGGGTCACGAATATTTATTAATAATTATGGTGAAATAGTGCTGGGCGATATATCGGGTCAAATGGTAAACCAGATTAAATTGAATTACGCACACTGTATGAAGTTTAAAAAAAAACGGGCTTACTGGTACAAATGGCTAAGCAATGTAGACTGTGTCGTGAATATACACTTCTGACTAATGGTTAGAGAACTTTTAATAACACACAACTAATAAACCAACTATAAATGGGCGTTAACAGAAGCCAGAGACGCTAAAGACGAACGCAAAGAGGAGAAAATAATGTAGCAGGCAGAGCAAACTCACTTTACCATGCACAAAATATATAAGGGTTTTCATGATGCGTCATCAGTCGGCCATATTGGCGCCACTGAATATAAACAATGCCACTGAACCGAACGAATTTAGCATATTTTGCAGCTTAAAATGGTCAATTATTGTCATGTTTTGGGCTGTACTAATTGGTCAGACCAGGAAAAACATTTGGAGTACTATAGACTGCCAAAAGTTATAACAAATCAAGAAGAAGAGTGCAAAAAACTGCTGGGCAAACTGAACCAGGATTTTGAGGGCAAGAATCTTGATCACATTTGTGTTTGTTCTTATCGTTTCCAGTCAGGTAGGTGAAATATTAAACTAATATCTTAATTAATACTGCTCTCACGTATCTTTACCACCTATTAACTTTAGTTTGTCAAAATATTGCGCTCTTTCCTCCAGAGAGTGGATTTGAGTCTCATTCAGACCGTCTGCTGTTTTTGTTTCGTGAAGATATGTCTTAAGTAACATAATTTTACAAAGCTAAAGGTCAGACCGTTCTGTTTTCGCTTTAAATTTGAAAATGATTTAATCTTATTTACATCAAAAACTGCTCATGCTATATGTAGCTTGTTTGTTTGGATCGTGATTAAAATTCACATAAAGGCACAGTCGTCAGGAGAAAAAAAAAGTTCAAACTGCCAGAGTCCTTAAAAAACATGATTTTTGGTCAAACTGCCCAGCACTATGGCAAAATGCAAAGGGAAATGTATATAAGTATAATATACAGTTGTGGTCAAAAGTTTACATACACCTTTGCAGAATCTGCTAAATGTTAATTATTTTACTAAAATAAGAAGGATCTGAAGGAAATGAGAAGGAAATGTGTGCTATTTTTTATTTAGTACTGACCTGAATAAGATATTTCTTATAAAAAAAGTTTACATATAGTCCACAAGAGAAAATAATAGTTGAATTTATAAAAATGACCCTGTTCAAAAGTTTACATACATTTGATTCTCAATACTGTTGTTACCTGAATGATCCACACAGTGTTTTTTTTTTCTCGTTTTTTTAGTGATAGTTGTTCATGACTCCCTTTTTTGTCCTGAACAATTAAACTTACTGCTGTTTTTCACAAAATCCTTCAGGTCCTACAAATTATTTGGTTTTTCAACATTTTTGTGTATTGAATCCCATCCAACAATGACTGTATGATTTTGAGATCCATCTTTTCCCACTGGGGACAACTGAGAGACTCATATGCAACTATTATAGAAGGTTTAAACACTCACCGATGTTTCAGAAGGAAACACAAAGCATTAAGAGCAAGGTGGTGAAAACCTTTGAACAGAATGAAGATGTGTACATTTTTCTTATTTTGCCTAATTATCTTTTTTTTCATTTAGTACTACTGCCCTTCAGAAGGTACTTACATGTTTCCCAGAAGACAAAATAAGTTATATTTACCCTGATCCTTCCAGCTCTTAATGCATCATGTTTCTTTCTGAAGCATCAGTGAGTGTTTGAACCTTCTGTAATAGTTGGATATGAGTCCCTCAGTTGTCCTCAGTGTGAAAAGATGGATTTCAAAATCAAACAGTGACGTGCCAGTCACTTTCAATTGAAATTACAACTTCAATTGCATATTTCTCTTGTGAAATATCTTATTCAGGTCAGTACTAAATAAAAAAATAACATGCATTTTGTATGACCCCTCTTTCTTTGCAGATACTGCAAGGTGTATGTAAACTTATGACCTTTCTATACAACTAGAATATACAGTCGCATAATAGCACAGTAGTTATGGTCTAATGCAATTGGAAAATAATATATAAAGAAAACAAATTACACTGGGAATTATTTTGTATTCATATTTATGGAGTGAAGCATGCAAAATTGACACAGGATGGAACAACGCTGCGAGCAAATGGCGAGAAAAAAAATCAAATGTTTTTTGGTTTACCGACGTGTGTTTTTTTCAAATATGCCAGTGAGGAACAGATAGGAGTATGCAGGCTCGTATGGATGAGTACTTTAAAAGAAGACAACAGGCCTCCATACTTGTGTCTGCGCCTCTCCGTCTCTCTTTTCCTCCTCTCTTTCTCTAAACATGTCATCTGCAGCCCAGCCGCCCTACTCTTCCTCCTCACAGCTCTCCTCTTCGACCTCCGACCTCATAATGACCTCCTCTGGGCCTCCTCTTTTCCTGTCATTCTTTGTTTTGTTTTCTAGTTCCCATTTATTGTGGGAGCTGTGCTGTGTCTGTATGCATGCGCATGCTGCTTGACGTGCTCTTTTTGTCGTTTATTAAAAAAAACAATGTACTAGTGAGGCCTTTAAGTAAAAAGAGGCCTTTGTTTATGTTGCTCTATAACAAACTTGTGTATGCATGGCATGCTTTCAGCGTATGGGTTTCTTCCTGTGTATCTTTTCACTAATTGTTTTCCTGAGTGGTGGTTTTAACTCCTGAATTACTTCAGTAACTTCTCATCTTTGGTATATTAACGTTGTTGTTTTAGACCCTGCTGTTCTTTTGGCAACAGTTTACATAATGCTCTGGAAAATGGATCTGTGACTATGTTGCAGAAGCATTTTCGGAACATTAGGTGTCAACTGATTTATTGCTGTTGGTGTGTTTCCAGCGTGTTTGTGTGTCACGCAGTGATTGTGTGACACCATTTTCAACCGCAGAGCTCCGTGTTGTTGCTGATGTCATGGACTGTATTCACAAACAAGAAAATTGTGTAGCTTTTAGCGCCCCTTTGTGGCTAAATCTATCGCGTATAACATTTCTCTTTTACAACCTTCGTTATACAAGGTTAATCTCTTTCTCTTGGCCAAAAGAGACCAAAAATACTTCAGCAATAGAAATAACATTTGGATAAAATTATCACATGCAAAATATAAGATTGTGAATGCAGTCCTAATCTGTATGTGTGTGTGGGAAGAACTATCTAACCTTCCTGTCAGGCCATATAAAATAATCAGATTACTTAGATGTTGTGTGTGATATCAAGATGTTTCAGAGCCATACTTTTGTGTTGTGTGTCGTGCTGTTAAAGTGATGTGTGTGAGTGTTTATTTGCATGCGTACCTGTGTGGATGTGTGTGAGTTTTTAGATTAAGTCTTCATATGTGGCTTTTGTACATAACGATCAACAATGTTTTTACACATTTGCCCCATGTTGCGTTGCTTATTTGTATTGGAGTGAAAGTAGATTTATTGTGTCTCACGGTGTGCACTGTGTGTGTCTGACTCACATGTGTGTATTCTCATTACTGGGGGCACAGTGAAGGTCTCCACTAATTCATTGCTGTAAATCATCCTCATTCTCTTCTGCAATATTTCTTCATTTCTTCTTATCATTATCATTCCAAAAAAACAGTAATACATCATCCATTCAACCATGGAACCATCCATGCATTTACAGTCATGCTCAAAAGTTTACATACCCCTTGCAGAATCGGCAAAATGTTAATTCTTTTAGCAAAATAAGAAGGATCATACAAAATGCATGTTATTTTTTATTTAGTACTGACCTGGATAAGATATTTTACATAAAATGCATATAGTCCACAAGAGAAAACAATAGTTGAATTTCTAAAAATGACCCTGTTCAAAAGTTTACATACCCTTGATTCTTAATACTGTGTTGTTACCTGAATGACCCACAGCTGTGTTTTTTTGTTTAGTGATAGTTGTTCACCAGTCCCTTGTTTGTCCTGAACAGTTATACTGACTGCTGTTCATCAGAAATATCCTTCAGCTCCCACAAATTCTTTGGTTTTCCAGCATTTTTATGTATTTGAGCCCTTTCCAACAATGACTGTATGATTTTGAGATCCATCTCTTCATACTGAGGACAACTGAGGGACTCATATGCAACTATTACAGAAGGTTTAAACACTCACTGATGCTCCAGAAGGAAAAAAAAATGCATTAAGAACAGAATGGAAATGTGTACATTTTGCTTATTTTGCCTAAATATCATATTTTTTCATTTAGCACTGCCCTTCAGAAGCTACAGAAGATACTTCCAAGAAGATAAAATTAGTTAAATTTACCATGATTTCAAATTGAGGCAAAATGTACACATTTCCATTCTGTTCAAAAGTTTTCACCCCCTGGCTGCATGTTTTTTCCTTCTGGGGCATCAGTGAGTGTTTGAACCTTCTGTAATAGTTGCATATTACATATTACATAGTCCCTCAGTTGTCCTCAGTGTGAAAAGATGGACCTCAAAATCATACAGTCATTGTTGGAAAGGGTTCAAATACACAAAAATGCTGGAAAACCAAAGAATTTGTGGGAGCTTAAGGATTTTTTCTGATGAACAGCAGACAGTTTAACTGTTCAGGACAAACAAGGGACTCATGAACAACTATCACTAAACAAAAAAAAAAAACAGCTGTGGGTCATTCAGATAACAACAGTATTAAGAATCAAGGGGATGTAAACTTATGAACAGCGTCATTTGTATTATTTCAGCTATTGTTTTCTCTTGTGGACTATATGTAAATGTCTTTTATGTAAAATATCTTGTTCAGGTCAGTACTAAATAAAAAAATAACATGCATTTTGTATGATCCCTTTTATTTTGCTAAAAGAATTCACATTTTGCAGATTCTGCAAGGGGTATGTAAACTTTTGAGCACAACTGTATCCAGCTACATACATTTGCTCATTTGGTGCCAGTTGTTTGATAAAATAGTAAAATTAATAATAGCTTAATGCTACAACAAAACTATTGACAAGCTTTTTGCTTTTTCTCAGCTTTGAGTTCTCGTTTTGTGTTATTAGGCGAGTATGTCCATATTATTATGGTCTAAATTAGCTGAACTTATTAAATGTGAATAGTACAGTTTTGATTATAGTTTAGTCGTATATTTTACATTAAAATTTTATGTATAACTTTTTGATCTGAGAGGAACAAAGAAACATTTGGCTGAACTTTAGCTTCTTAACTTAGCAAAGCTTTGGATGCGTTAAGCATATTAAGTTAGTATTGTATTTTTTGTTGATGTATATTTTCATTGTTTCACAAAAAATTATCTGAAATCTAATAATAATTTTTTCGACACCCTGCAGTACAGCTGTGGACTCCCAGACTCCAGCAATATAATACAAAAATTACAAAAAAAGTTTTATTTTTTTGATCTGGATAGTTGTGTTTTGTCGTAAAAATGAAGAAGTACATCAAAAACTACAAGGTTTAAGTAAGAGTTGGTCCCTGTTACACTTTAAGGTCCCAAATGCCTCTTTAAAACGGTTGTGTGTTCTTATGAATCATGCTTACTATTACACACATGTCATGCAAATACAAATAAGTTATATATATTGCAATTCCATACTCATTTGAACAATCCCAGGAATGTGTATCCTACATTATGATCATACACACAAGAGAAGAGCCATTGTTGCATACTCATTAAGTTGGATGTACTGCGTGGTCATGTACACAGCTTTCATACATATATGAGAAAGAAAGAGCTGACATGTGTCAATTTTGAATCTGAGCATATTAGTGTGTATGTGGGTGGGGGAAGGAATATTCTGGGTTTTCAACATATTGAAGATAATATTGCCCCTCAGTATCCCTTCACAAGTGTAAATGAATAGTAGTATGCTAGGGCTGTCAAACGATTAATCACAATTAATTGCATCCAAAATAAAAGTTTATGTTTATATTCTATATGTGCGTTATAATGTATATATAAATAGACACATATACATGTATATATTTTTAAAAAAATTTTATATGTATATATATTTGTACTTGTATGTAATTTAGATTATATATAAATATTTTATATATAAATATGAAATATTTTTCCTTAATATATACATGTATGTGTGTGTATTTATACATAATAAATATACACAGTACACATACATATGGTATGTAAACATAAACTTTTATTCTGGATGCAATTAATTGTGATTAATCGTTTGACAGCCCTATTATACTTTCAGTATGCTTATAATAGGATCTTAGCAGTAAATTTTGGAATGTTTTGTTCTTGTAGGTAATCAATAAAACATTTTTGACGTTGCAGTGAAATAGAAGTTTTATCTAAAATATTTATCTGATTTCTAAAAGCTGATTCATGTATATGCTTAATTAATGTATTAATAATGTCATAATTATATTAAAAAGTAGTAATGTCTAAACATAATGTTTTAACTTGATCTTGTGGTGAAAAGGCAGACTTCTTACTGTCTGCCAGACATCCCTGTCGCTACTTCTGATACATTGCGCCTTTACTTTTTATATTACTGTTTTTGTGTGCAGTTCGCTAAATTAAGATCTGATTATTATTGTAAAATACTGAAATATTGCTAAATTTAGCTTTTGACACTTCAAACCCCAGATATAGTCATGCCAAGTAATTTTTTTCTTTGTGTATAGTTAAAAAGAATACATGAGAAGTTGTATACTCTTAGCAAACATCCCAACTGTATTTGTGCTATATTTAATGCTATTTAAACAGTCCAAGGGTGGGAAGTGTTCAGATAGCATTAAATACAGCTTTTTATAAAAAAACTGATTAAAGCAACAACAAAAAAAAAAATACACACATGCCAGTGTCACTTTCATTTGTAATTACAACTTAAGTATTTACTATTAAGTAGATTCCCATTTTTTGTTTTTACTCACACTGCAGTAAAAACAACGACACAAAACACTAAAGAAGATTTTCATGTCAAAGAAGTCCCCAAAACACAACTACTTATTATGTAATCAACCATGGACCTTAGGTATTTCAAAGGTGTTTATCTTGGGCAAGCTGTTTCATATTGAAGCCTATTTGCACCACTGAAAAAAAAAAAAATTAAAAAAAAAACATTATTCCAACTATTTATCTCGCAGTTCTGAATTTTTTTTCAGAATTGAGATATAAATTCACAATTGCGAGTTATACAGTCTTAATTGTGTGATATAAACTTGCAATTGCGAGTTGTAAAGTCAGAACTGCAAGATAAAAACTAAGAAAAAAATCACTTTCTAGATATAAACTCACAATTCTGAACCTTTTCTCAGAATTGTGTGATATAAACTCATAATTGTGAGAAATAAAGTCAGAATTGCGAGATAAAAACTCACAGCTCTGAGAAAAAAGTCACAATTTCAAGATATAAACTTCTTAGAAATAAAGTCAGAATTTGCAAGATACAAATTCGCAGTTGCAAGTTATAAAGTCAGAATTGTGTGATATAAACTCACAATTGCGAGAAATCAAGTTAGAATTGTGGGATAAAAACTCGCAATTGTAAGTTATAAAGTTGGAATTGGGAGATGAAAATGTACAGTTCTGAGAAATCAAGTCAGAATTGCGAGATAAACTCGCAATTGCATGTTATAAAGTCAGAACTGCGTAATATAAACTCGCAATTGTGAGTTATAAAGTCAGAATTGTTCGATAAAAACCTGGAGAAAAGAGTCACAATTTTGAGATAAAAACTCATAATTCAGACCTTTTTCTCAGAATTGCGTGATATAAATTCTAAATCGATAGAAATAAAGTCAGAATTGCAAGATAAGAACACCAACAATTCAGAGAAAAAAAGTCACAATTTGGAGCCATAAACTTGCAATTCTGAGAAAAAGAGTCCAAAAAAGTGTCGGAAATGGGCTTCAATAGTTTCGAACTTCCCCCCAAAAAACACAAGCTTCTTTGGCCTAGTTTTGTTTAAAATGATGTCACTTCCTTTTGCTTAAAGTCTTGCGATTCTCTTTTGCTCCGCTCCAACAAACAACTGTGTCCCATAATTTTAATATTCTCCATGCATTAAAGCATTAGTGCAAATGCAAATTCCGTTTTGAATGGTTGAAAAAAACCCGGAATATTCCTTTTAAAAGCTACTTTAAAAGTGGATTGCTTGTTGTGAGTGAACCCAGTCTCTCTCTGCAGAATGAACATTCCGTGGCCCTGTTATTATGCTAATGCTTTGCATTAAAGCACCTCTGTTCACTTGTATATCGACAGACTGCACCCAGAGCACTGTGTTCTGCATGACCTTTCTGAGAGGGTCAAGACTCCCCACGTACCCCCACTGTGTCTGTGTGGTGTTAGCGTTGCCTTTCTTGTCTGGCCATCCCTCAGGTTACGGGCTGGTGCAGGAGGAGCTGCTCTCCCCCGCTTCTATGCAGTACAGCTTGCCCTCTCCACTGGGCGTCGAGCCCTACTGGCAGGAGGTGTCAAGTCTGGAGTGCGCGCCCATTGCCACTACTGAGGAGGACACCATGATGGAGATGTCAGACGTGCAGGTGTGGCCGGCAGGGGTCAGTCCGTCCCTGGTGACCGTTGAGGACTCGTCCCTGGATGGTAGTAGCCGTGCAGATGACTCTGAGGCTAACACGTTGAGCCTGCCCTGCAGCAGTTTAGGGAGGCCCAGCAGCGGAGCCAGCGGGGCGAGTGGCTCCATCATGGAGCTAGAGGAGGAGGAAGAGGAAGAGGAGATCGAGGAAGACGACATACAGCACGAGTCACTATCGGCAAGCGCAGAAAAGGCGTGGGCCAGCGGCGCCGTCCCAAAGGCCAACTACAACGGGCAGGCTGGAGGTCAGAGGTCGGAGGGCAAGAGGACAGAGGTGGCAGCGGCGGCAGGCAGCAGTTTGGCGGGTGTAGCTAGAGGAGGAGGAAAGGGTGGAAAAGGGGCAAGTTCAGAGGAAAAGTTTTCTGTTCTTACAGGGCAACAGCTCTACGCTCAGTTGTGCGAGAGAACCGGACTGACCCGAGCCCTTGAACACAACGGGGACAGGTACGAATTGTGTTACTTACACTTGTGGTATGGACTTCGCTATTCTAATAGAATGAGAACCCATTCATAAAGGGAACTCTGGGTACATAATACTTATAACGAGATATAAACTCACAATTTCCTCAGAATGGCAAGCTTATATTTTTAACAGAATTGCGTGATATAAACTCGCAATTGCGGGTTATAGAGTCAGAATTGCTAGCAATTCTAAGAAATAGTCGCAATTCTGAGAAATAAAGTTGCAATTCTGAGAAAAAAAGTAAGATTTGTAAGATAATAACTTAATTTTCTTAGAATTTTAAATCTCTAAATTGTAACTTTATTTCTCAGAATTGTGAGATATAATTTAGAGATATAAAATTAAGTTAATATCTCACAGTTGTGACATTTTTCTGAGAATTGTGAATATTTCTCAGAATTGTGACTTTGTCTAGCAATTCTGTCTTTACAACCCGCAATTGTGAGTTTATATCATGCAATTCTGAGAAAAAAGTCAGAATTGTGAGTTTATATCGTGCACTTTTTTTTTTTTTGCTTTAAAGCAATTTTATGAACAGCTGTATTACGCAAATGATGTCTCTTACTGAAATATTTAGTAGAAAACCCGTGATAAATGTACGTTATGTACGTTTATACATATTTTGGACTACAAGGGGCATCATTATTTCGATGATGTGAAATGGTTGCACTCAGTGAGCTATAGGCGCTACCTGTTGCTTTTTTTTTTTTTACCGCATCACAGCTCAGAATACACAATTCAGAAAATAACATACTGCTACACTGCCACATTGTGCGGCTTTTGGTTGCAATTTTCCAGTGGTGGTCAGTAACGAAGTAGTATTAATTCGTTTCAAGTTTCAAGTATCTGTACTTTACTGGAGTAGTTTTATTTTGAGCAACTTTTACTTTTACTTCACTACATTCCAAAACATAAGATACTTTTTACTTCACTACATTTCATAAAACATATCGTTACTCCTTATATCACGTGCTCCGAGATGCAGAAGCGGTGTCTGATTCATGAACAAACTGATTCTTTTCAATGAACCTGTTAAATCGGTTCGTAAATCGCACCAAACGAGAAGTTATCCGATTGCAGCTCTTCTCGAGTCGACAACTCACTGATTCAAATGAGCCGTTTAGAGCGAGTCTCCAGTGAAATGAACCGGGAGAGCGTGCGCGCAACTGATGCTGCGAAAAGTAAATTACTAATGTCGAATTTTAGGATTATTGTAAATAAAAATCATATTTGGGTCAAAACGGTCACTTCTTTGTGAACTAAATCTGCTGTAAAGGGTGATCTTTTGAACCTCACTGAAATGCAGACACATCAACATCTGTCTCTATGTTTTTGATCAAAAACAAAACAAAACATTAAAATAACACAGATTAACGTTAAATAAAATAACTCATGCACATTCATATTTTCCTGCTGCTGCAACTTTTGCAGTTTTTTAAAATGCTACACATTTTACGGTTTACGTTTTTTTTTTAGTGTTTATCAACATTTATCGTTTGGATCAACTGAGTAGACAGATATGTTTATTCATAATAACCATAATGACAATAAGTAAATATTGAGCTGGTGCTAACTAGCCAACAAGCTGGTGCTAAGTTGCGGTAAGTTTTAGATATAAAGTCCAAATATTTTTATTCAACCACCTAGATAGATTGCATCTGAGGGAAAAGAAAAGATGTGACGATCAGAACATTGTAACTACAGTAATTATCAAAGTAGGAAGTAATGCCCTCTGGGGGCATTTGGCCAGGGGTGTTTTTATCATTAAAAAATATAGTTATATTCTTAAAATGTTCTTCCTAACTTCAGGCCTCATTCTCATATCATATAACTGTGGCGTTCTGCAAAACAACAAGCTTTAAAACACTTTTTTTTACTGGTGAAAATTTGATGTTCAAATTTGCTTTCTCTCAGATACCTGGTAACGTAAGCTTCACAGTGAACATTACTACATCATTACTACATCACTCTCATCAATGTAGTCCATATCAACTAAAATTGATCTTGACTCCATATATTGGTTATTTTGGGTATTTTAAGCAATAGGATTATAAAAAAATATGTACTAATGTAAAATTCAATGAAGTAGCCTATATAAAATTGTATCTGTACTTTTACTCAAGTCCTTGATTTGTGTACTTTAACCACCAGTGCAATTTTCAGTCGTGGGACAAGTGAAGCAATGAAAGACTTCACTGCTTTTCCTAGCTATAAGAAGAGGAGAAAAGAATGGGAAGATGCATGTGGACAAATAAAACTTAATAAAGACTTGCGTCTTTGTTCTCTTCACTTAAGCCCTGATGCCTTTGAGACTTTTAGTAGACCATAGCTACTGAAAGAGCTTACAAACAGCAGAAACAAGAAACGCTAGATGCCATCCTGGCAGAATGTAAACATGCTGTCACTTGTCATGACGCCACAGCCACTGATGGAGTTTCTCAGAGTGGATTTCATTAGATATATGTTTAGACTCATTGTGAGGAAAATCAATGATACAGCATTTGGTTTAAGCCTGCGCTTGTATCCATCACCACCTGTAAGCTCTTTCAGTAGCTGTGGTCATGGTATCAGTATTATATATATATAGTTGTGCAGCAGTAAAAATAGCAACAGGTAGTGCCAGTAGCTCACCGAGTGCTACCATTTCATCGAAGTAATGGCGTAGTCCATAGTCCAAAATATGTATAAAATTATATAAATTTTTAAAGTTTTACCACTATGTTTTTCACTAAGAGACATCGTTTATGTTATATTCAGCCATAAAAACTTAAAACCAAGGGTTCCCGTTAAAACTTTGAACAGCTGTTTAGACGCAACTTTTACATCGTCTTTGTCCGTCCCTCTTTGCAGGCTCAGCGGTGGTGCCTTCCAGCCTTACTCGCAGGAGAAAGAGTCCCTCCACAGCTGGTCCCAACCCAAAGCAAGACAGACCATGGAGGCTATGATGTCATCGTCCCAGGACCACAATCAGTCACGTGTAGCACAGGAGGCCCTACTTACACCGGTATGTGATACAGGCCATTCGGAGGTCCTGCGGGGGC
The DNA here is from genome assembly GCA_033026305.1 of Cirrhinus molitorella. Classification (NCBI taxonomy): domain Eukaryota; kingdom Metazoa; phylum Chordata; class Actinopteri; order Cypriniformes; family Cyprinidae; genus Cirrhinus; species Cirrhinus molitorella. The sequence continues at coordinate 15,182,960 of CM065138.1, read as the reverse complement.
GTCTGCTGGGCACTCAGCCCTTTGATAAAGGGCTGGGCTTCTCCCATCAGGAGGGGGAATTACGGGCATGGGACCAGGACAGACGGAAGGCACAGGTGTGTCCCCTGGGCCTGTCCAGTCTGAGCAAAGAGCATGGTTTTGGGCACAGTCTTGATGTCAATTAATCTGTAATGATAATTAATCTGACTATTATTTCTTCCTTGCAGAAGGATGATCCAGTAGATCTCACCGGTGATCATCTACATGAAGAGCAGTTTACTGATGAGCATGGGAATGTTGTAACCAAGGTCTGTTTTTCAGTTTTTTGGTATTTGCTGTTGTTAAACTACATTTGTTCTATATACACAACTTTACAAAAGTTTAGATGTGTAATGCAACCATTACATTAGTCTTCAGTGTCACATGGTCATTCAGAAATCATTCCTAATATTATGCTTTTAAGCCTGCATTTATTTGATCAAATATATCATCTCACAATATTAAAACGATTTCTCAAGTATCATGTGACTGGAGTAATGATGCTTCGAAACCACAGGAATAAATTAAAAAATTCAAATATATTAAAATAGAAAACAGTTATTTTATATTATTTTATATATTAATATATATTAATAGTAAAAATGTTACTGTTTTTACTGTACTTTGGATCAAATAAATGCAGGCTCGGTGAACAGAAAAGACTTCTTTAAAAAACATTTTAAATCCTACTGTTCAAAAACCACATAACATACATTTTTAGGTTATTTGACTAGACATTTCTTACAGTATATATTTTTATCAGCTATTAGCTGTCCAGAAGTGGTAAAGATTTTGAATAATCTCAGCGATTCATTGAAACCATTTACCTAAAAGATTAATTCGCTAATTGGTACACTTGTTCCTTCTTAGGTTACAGTGTTACAGTAATAGGTGACAACAAGTTAAAGGGATTATTCACACAAAAATGAATATTAACCCATGATTTACTCACCCTCAAGCCTTCCTACTTGTATATGACTTTCTTCTTTCAGATGAATACAATCAGAGTTATGTAAAAAAATGTCCTGGCTCTTACAAGCAAGTGAATGGCTGTTGAGATTTTAAAATGAATATAAAAAGTCATAAAAAGTCCTCCACGTGGCTCCGGGAGGTTAATAAAGGCCTTCTGAAGTGATGTTATGTGTTTGTGTAAGAAAAATATCCATATTTAAAACTTTATAAGCCGTAAACTTGAGTTTCCGCTAACTGCCGTATACATTCACAAAAGTGCCTTTCAAACGTTCCAGTGCATCTATACGCTTCAGAAGGCCTTTATTAACCCCCCAGAGCCATGTGGAGTACTTTTTATGATGGATGGATGCACTTTTTGGGCTTCAAAATCATAACAGCCATTCACTGCCATTATAAAGCTTGGAAAAGCCAGGACTTTTTATAATATAACTTTAATAGTATTCATATACACCTAGGATTGCTTGAAGGTACAGTGGGGCAAAAAGGTATTTAGTCAGCCACCAATTGTGCAAGTTCTCCCACTTAAAAAGATGAGAGAGGCCTGTTATGTTCATCATAGGTATACCTCAACTATGAGAGACAAAATGAAAAAAAAAAAAATCCAGAAAATCACACTGTAGGATTTTTAAAGAATTGGTAAATTCCTCTGTAAAATAAGTATTTGGTCACCTACAAACAAGCAAGATTTCTGGCTCTCACAGACCTGTAACAACTTCTTTAAGAGGCTCCTCTGTCCTCTACTTGTTACCTGTATTAATGGCATCTGTTTGAACTTGTTATCAGTATAAAAGACACCGGTCCACAACCTCAAACAGTCACACTCCAAACTCCACCATGGCCAAGACCAAAGAGCTGTCAAAGGACACCAGAAACAAAATTGTAGACCTGCACCAGGCTGGGAAGACGGATTTTGAGTGAAAACCTCCTTCCATCAGCAAGGGCATCGAAGATGAAACGTGGCTGGGTCTTTCAGCATGACAATGATCCTAAACACACCGCCCGGGCAACGAAGGAGTGGCTTCGTAAGAAGCATTTCAAGGTCCCGGAGTGGCCTAGCCAGTCCAGATCTCAACCCCATAGAAAATCTTTGGAGAGAGTTGAAAGTCTGTGTTGCCCAGCGACAGCCCTAAAACAATACTGCTCTAGAGGAGATCTGCATGGAGGAATGGGCCAAAATACCAGCAACAGTGTATGAAAACCTTGTGAAGACTTACAAAAATGTTTGACCTCTGTCATTGCCAACAAAGGGTATATAACAAAGTATTGAGATTACATTTTGTTATTGACCAAATACTTATTTTCCACCATAATTTGCAAATACATTTTTTAAAAATCCTACAATGTGATTTTCTGGATTTTTTTCTCATTTTGTCTCTCATAGTTGAGGTATACCTATGATGAAAATTACAGGCCTCTCTCATCTTTTTAAGTGGGAGAACTTGCACAATTGGTGGCTGACTAAATACTTTTTTACCCCACTGTATATAATTCATGGGGTACTTTTAATTTGTGGGTGAAGTATCCCTTTATGTCACATAATCATTTGCATATGCTGTACCATCTTTTCATTTGTCCCTCTTCTTTCCTCTCTTCTTCTTTTCTCCAGTTGGGCATGGATGTGAAAAGGGATGTCCAGACCGTGAAGCACTCCAGTCTACGGAGAGTAAAGCACTGAAACAAACACAAACTGTCCTGAAGGTACGGCCCGGGACAGGTAAAATGATTGGTGTTGTACATAAGAACAACTTTAAACCCACGGGCAGGCTAGCTTTGCTAAATTTGAGTGATACAGCCATCAGACAATGTCTCTTTGAAGGAGCCGTTTGTTCATGAAGGATTGCTCTTCCAGGGTCGAACATCCACTGCCAAATCATCCTTCACCTACGCACGACTGGGAGACAGGACGGGACATGGAGCGCTGATGGAAAAAAAAAAAAAAACATGCAGTGAAACACATCGCGCCCAAATCCTACAGTCAAGCAACAACAAGGAAAACAACAAGGAGAAGGAGTTCTCTACCTGTAGTTTTGTAACATTTTTAACTAAAGAAAAAAAGAAACATACAACTAGCATAGGGCATGAACTTTTTATACAAAACGTGAGGAAAACCACCAAAAAAAAGCAACAAAAGTGCTTCCTGTCAACTGTAAACGCATGACTGACTGCTGGTGCATGACCTATGAGCTGTCATTATCTAAAAAACTGAAGGGGTACAAGGTAAAGGGCCGTTCCAGGACTGGCAGCGGGGAGGGGGAAAAACTTTCGGACTTTTCTTCTTGAAAACGAGAGACTCGCGAAAGGGTCTTGGGAACACAACAGCCCAAAAAAAGCAACAGTTCTTTATTTTGTCAAATTGATTGTCATTACACAGCAGCATAGTGAACGCTAAACTCGTCACGTCATTTCCCACAGGCCCTTTATCCTGTTATTCAATGTGATATATGCACTCTAATGCTATGTGAATGTGCGTCGGTGTGTGTGCGTATGTGTGTCGGTATCTAACGCATGTGTACTCGCTTTTGGCTTGGTACAGAGCTTTTTTTCTGGATCGGTCAGAGCTTTTTCGGGAATGACGACAAGCCAATGTGCTCTCCTGCTCGTGAGCGTCCGCGTTCGTTTCTTTCCGTTTTGTGAAGCGTATCCGTGTTCCTTTGAACTGTCAGCCACCTTTTACTTTTATCTCTCGTTTTGAATTTCAAGCCCCCCAAAACTGATTTGTCGCAGGTAGTGTCGCTTTGTAACACCCGAAATGGCAACCTAAGGAGGGCATGTGCTTTCTCTGTCTGACAGTTCACAACCTCTAACCTACCGACCATCCGTTCATCCACATTTGTAGCTCAGCTTCTCGTCTAAAACGCCATGTCGGACCGATTTCAGACTAATGTAGCATTGCATGCTGGTTAACACCGCTTTCCATGCTGTTCTTTCGGGCCCGCACCCGGCCCCGATGTTTTTATTTATTTTCTATTTATTAATCAAGCTGGTGGAGAAAAAAACAAAAAAACAAAAACACGATTGTAGCTGTGACGTGTGGGGCTTGGGGACTATCTCTGAGTAACTGCCTTTGTAATGTTTGGGATTTCAGATGGAGTTAGACGACAAGGAAGCGTTTTTTTGCTCTTTGATTATTCTTTTTTTCATTTAGCTGTACAGACCGATAAATATACAGACAGCACTGTGAAAGTCCACCTTAATTGACCCCTAAACTGTGAACTCACAACTGTCTGTCTCACTTTTTGGCTTCAAATGTCTCACTTTTATCAGTACCAACACACCAATAATGTTATAAGGTAACTAGGAGAAGCATAAAGTAGGCTACTTCTTATGCGACTTCATGTTACCAATTCCCTCTTAACGTCATTCGCATGTGTTTTTTTATTTGTATGCTTTATTTTTGACTACGAAAGAGCCCAAACATCCACAAAAACTCTTGAAGTATAGTCTACCAAAGCAATAATATCAAACCTGCTGCAACAGTTGGAATACTGCGTTGTTGTCGGTGTGTGTGTGTGCGCGTGTGTGGTTTTCCGTCTCCGAGCGCTTGTTTGTTCAGTATATACTGTATTAACCCGACATTTTAGTAGCATTTGTAAGACGTATACGATTCAAGAGATATAACAGCATGCATGAGTATCTCACACCGTATGCAATTACGTGATCTACATGCCAACTCGAGTTCACTGAACGGTAGCTGTTTCACTTCACCGGACAAGGATTCTTTGAACGGCTGGCAAGCATAATGAAATCAGGTACGGTGCTCAGCATTTAATCACAGCACAGTAGCTTACATAGTCAGGAGCACACCGTGATATACTGGCTCACACATTTGTGTAGTTTAAGTTTAATTGAGTGAGTGAGTGAGTGAGTGAGTGAGTGAGTGAGTGAATGAATAAACTAACTTATCCTCCAAACTTTAAAAAAAAAAAAAGATTTATGGAATGCATGGATAATTGGACGAATGACAATGATTGTACTTTCATATTTAAAGACAAAATGTTTAATCAGATCCTAGTGTTTGTTTATTTCATGAAATGGTGTGCTTTGTGAGACTGCAAACGTCCCTTATTCGCATTAAAACCCTCATGAGTTCTGCCTTCACTGTATATTGTTTTCTACAGTTCACTCAGGTTTATGTTGACGGATGATTTCTCTTCCATTATTGTAGTTAATACACATGTAACAAATCCTGCATCCACTCAAAGGAGTATAAGGATTTTTAGGGGTGTTGGGAGGTGGGTAAGAGAAGGATACATGTTCAATATCCTATCGCTGCTGTAATTGTTAAACGAGACATAAAATTACTGAAAACAAAGGGGGTAAAGGAAGAGAATTTAATTTTTTGTAATTTAATTTATTTATGGGTTGTTTAAGAAACAAAGCGATTTGCCATTGCAATCATTATGTATTAAAAAAGAGTTTATGTACGATGTTTAACTGTTGCAAAAATAGACTTCACCTATACTCCTTTAGAATGGATAAATGACAATATAAACGCAATATCATATTACTCTGTACTAAGGAATGCAACTGCGCACATGCACAGAAAAAGATGTTTTTAATAAAGAATATATGTATAAATATATGACGAACTATATTTAATTAGAATGCTATGCACCCTTATTAGAGTTGTTATGGATGTACTTTAAGTATATTAGTTAGAATCCAGTAATACATACATGCCCATGTCATGGGGAATGTAGAGGCTTTGTAGTTATTTGAACATGTTTTCGTTTCCTTTTTTTATTATTATTGTAACGGAGAGAGGAAATACGAACATTGAATATGTATACAAGCCTTTTATTCAGATTCATTCTGATATGAAGATATGTATAGATCATTTACCCTGCACACCAGCTCAGATCATTTACAAAAATTAATAAAGAAAGATGTGTAATATTGTGACACTGTGTGCGTGTGTAAGCGAATGTGCCAAATATTACTGATATGTGCGTTTATCCACCCTTGTAAGATTGGGCGTGGTCATTTGTAAATTTTATAGAGACAGAGCGCATTTAGGCCACGCCCACACCAGGAGGGAAAACAATCGAATGCTCTCAATTGATTTTGTGTAGCGGGAAGCTACCTCCTTGTCATTTCTGACTTACAACAAAAAACAGAACAATGTTTGAAAGCTGCTATGTGACAAGATGTACAGTAAACAAGCTAAAAAAACACAGAACAAAGTTCATATAAGCTGTCGACCCCCCAAAACAAGCGTTTAACGGCACAAATAGTTGTAGATGTCAGGGAATTTCAGGTTGGGCCATTCATTTGGATCATTTCTCCAGCAAAAGGAAGGTCAGGAAAAGAAGCACTGACATAGACTAATAAAATGTAGTTTCTCAATATATCTCCTAGTCTCAGGGTGGTGAAAAAATCATTTGACATGGTTAAAAATAATGAACGTATATTTAACCGAGTAAGATTCCCACCAGTGGGCGTAGTTCTCCAGTAATATGACATGTTGCGCTCTGTGTCCTTAAACGCTCGTTTTTGGGTCGACAGCTTATAAAAATATACAGGTCCTTCTCAAAAAATTAGCATATTGTGATAAAGTTCATTATTTTCTGTAATGTACTGATAAACATTAGACTTTCATATATTTTAGATTCATTACACACAACTCGAAGTAGTTCAAGCCTTTTATTGTTTTAATATTGATGATTTTGGCATACAGCTCATGAAAACCCAAAATTCCTATCTCAAAAAATTAGCATATCATGAAAAGGTTCTCTAAACGAGCTATTAACCTAATCATCTGAATCAACTAATTAACTCTAAACACCTGCAAAAGATTCCTGAGGCTTTTAAAAACTCCCAGCCTGGTTCATTACTCAAAACCGCAATCATGGGTAAGACTGCCGACCTGACTGCTGTCCAGAAGGCCATCATTGACACCCTCAAGCAAGCGGTCTGTGGGAAGGAAAAAGTGTGGCAGAAAACGCTGCACAACGAGAAGAGGTGACCGGACCCTGAGGAAGATTGTGGAGAAGGACCGATTCCAGACCTTGGGGGACCTGCGGAAGCAGTGGACTGAGTCTGGAGTAGAAACATCCAGAGCCACCGTGTACAGGCGTGTGCAGGAAATGGGCTACAGGTGCCGCATTCCCCAGGTCAAGCCACTTTTGAACCAGAAACAGCGGCAGAAGCGCCTGACCTGGGCTACAGAGAAGCAGCACTGGACTGTTGCTCAGTGGTCCAAAGTACTTTTTTCGGATGAAAGCAAATTTTGCATGTCATTCGGAAATCAAGGTGCCAGAGTCTGGAGGAAGACTGGGGAGAGGGAAATGCCAAAATGCCTGAAGTCCAGTGTCAAGTACCCACAGTCAGTGATGGTCTGGGGTGCCATGTCAGCTGCTGGTGTTGGTCCACTGTGTTTTATCAAGGGCAGGGTCAATGCAGCTAGCTATCAGGAGATTTTGGAGCACTTCATGCTTCCATCTTCTGAAAAGCTTTATGGAGATGAAGATTTCATTTTTCAGCACGACCTGGCACCTGCTCACAGTGCCAAAACCACTGGTAAATGGTTTACTGACCATGGTATTACTGTGCTCAATTGGCCTGCCAACTCTCCTGACCTGAACCCCATAGAGAATCTGTGGGATATTGTGAAGAGAAAGTTGAGAGACGCAAGACCCAACACTCTGGATGAGCTTAAGGCCGCTATCGAAGCATCCTGGGCCTCCATAACACCTCAGCAGTGCCACAGGCTGATTGCCTCCATGCCACGCCGCATTGAAGCAGTCATTTCTGCAAAAGGATTCCCGACCAAGTATTGAGTGCATAACTGAACATAATTATTTGAAGGTTGACTTTTTTTGTATTAAAAAAACTTTTCTTTTATTGGTCGGATGAAATATGCTAATTTTTTGAGATAGGAATTTTGGGTTTTCATGAGCTGTATGCCAAAATCATCAATATTAAAACAATAAAAGGCTTGAACTACTTCGAGTTGTGTGTAATGAATCTAAAATATATGAAAGTCTAATGTTTATCAGTACATTACAGAAAATAATGAACTTTATCACAATATGCTAATTTTTTGAGAAGGACCTGTAGTTATGTGTTTTTAGCTTGTTTACACTCTAAAAAATCCTGGGTTATTTTTTTAACCCAAATGCTGGGTTGAGCCTTTTGGGTCAAATTTTTGGGTTATTTTCTCAGTGTTTGGGTAGTTTTTGTGTTACCCAGCCCCTGGGTCAAATGTAACAACCCAATGATTGGGTAGTTTTTTAGTGTTACCCAGCTCCTGGGTCAGACATAACAACCCAATGTTTGGGTAGCTTTTGTATTACTCAGATCCTGGGTCAGACGTAACCCAGCAGTTGAGTTATTTATCGTGGGGATTTTGTGTTGAGAGAGCAGTTTTAAGTGCCATCGAATTGATCCATTTCTTCTGTACAAACAGGTTTGTGTATATTTTATTTTATATATAAAAGAATTACCGTGCTGTATGCAGAGCATCAGGCGCGCGGTTTGAATCACCTAATTAAACATCTACTCGCGCGATGGAAATGCCTGATACTGTACATAAAATAAACGCTTATTCATAAAGATACTAGAATACAAATACTTTGGATGTGAAAATATTTCCTCAGAGCTGTTTACTGTTTGTTTTGGGCAGGTTATGAAAGCAGTCGCAGTATATTTCGGCTATGATTGCGCAACTCGGTGAGGCGGTAGCCGGAAAACGTTCCCCACCTAACACTTAAGCTCGCGTACACAGAGCCAGCACCGTTACGGTGGAAACGGAGTAACAGAGACTGCTTGAATTCACGTGAATTACTTCTGCCGCCTGGGTGGAGGTGATGGGGTGCCCCGTTCTCGGTTGCGGCGGCCGCGAAGACCGCGGAGACGACCATCTCCTCGCCATGATTGCAGTTCCCCACCGAACACGACTCCTGCTCGGGCACGAGAGCCAGCGCCCTTACGGTGGAAACGGAGTAACAGAGACCGGTCGATTACACGTGAATTACTTCTGTTTAATGTTTAATTTGTACGTTTAATGTTTGTTAAATGAGTATAAATAGGCAATATGTGTACATTAAAACGATAAACTATGCTGTAAATGATAAATAAAGGAAAATAAAGGAAGTTATCATGCAAACCAGTGATTGTGTGGAGTATTTTACAAAAGTTTACATGATTTAAATTAATCTGTAAACATAATTTATTATGTACAAAGTAAAAAGCATAAAGTATTTCATCATTTTATATGTATAAAGTAAGAATAAGCTATATTTTAATAAAAATTAATCAACCCATTAGATGAGTTAAATCAACCCATCATGATGGGTTAAATAACCCAATTTGCTGGGTAAAATTAACCCCAAATGGGTTCTGTCCTATATTTACCCACCCCTTGGGTTAAAAACTAACCAAATTGGGTTGTTTTTAACCCAGTGTTTTTTAGAGTGTACTATACACCTTGTCACATAGCAGCTTTTAGACATTGCTCTGTTTTTTATTGTAAGTCAGAAATGACAAGGAGGCAGCTTCCCGCAATACAAAGTCAATGGAGAGCGTTGGATTGCCCCCCCTCCGCCCCCGGTGGGCGTGGTTTTCAGATTATGACGCGTGTCGCTCTGTCTCTATGGGTCGGGCTTCCGGTCTCATAGCGTGTTTTACCATATTATTTTAATGTATTATCTTAATTATGAGCACACTGGTTTGTAACGCAAACAGTTTTACCATACTGCACATTGTTATTCTTCTCGTTATTTCCCTATAGTGGCTAATGAACCGGAAGTCTTGCCCATAGGCTTACTTCCGCATTGAGAAAAAGGGTGGCTGAGGACAAATCTAACATTAGCAGAGGCACTTGAGCATTTGTGAAAACATTTTTATCATGTTTGTTATTATTATTTATTTTATTTTATGTTTTATTATGTAGGCTACATTGTGTGTTTTATCAGATGATGTTTTTTGTAAACAATCAACAAAAGACAATTAACAAAAGAAATCAACAAAAGAAAATTAATTAGGAATTTCAATTATTTGGTTAAAATTAAGAGAAAATTCAACTGAATTTAATTTTTGGTGTTATACATCATTTCTTAATTACTTGAACATTTTTACAGAATGTGTGATATTTTAAAATATTTTAAAATAACTAAGTAACTTATATAATAACTAAAATAATTTTAAAGTTAAGAGAAAATCAAACTGAATTTAGTTTTTTGTTACATCTCTAAGTAATTTCTTAATTACTTAAAGAAAATTAACTAGGAATTTCAAACATTTTTAAAGAATGTGTGATATTTTAAAATATTTTTACAGAACGTGTGACATTTTAAAATATTCTAAACAACTGCTAAATAACTTTTTATTTTCTATTTTGTTAAAATTTTTGTTTTTGTGTTACATCTCTAAGTAATTTCTTAATTAGTTAAAGAAAATTAATTAGGAATTTCAAACATGTTTACAGAATGTGTGATGTTTCAAGATATTCTAAAATAACTGCTAAATAACTTATTAACTATTTGGTTAAAATTAAGAGAAAATCAAACTGAATTTTGTTTTTGTGTTATATCTCATTTCTTAATTACTTAAAGAAAATGAACTATTTCAAACATTTTTAAAGAATGTGTGGTATTTTAAAATATTCTAAAATAACTACTAAGTAACTTTTTTAAAATAATTTTGTTAAAGTTAAGAGAAATTCAAACTGAAATTAGTTTTTTGTGTTACATCTCTAAGTAATTTCTTAATTACTTAAAGAAGATTAACTAGGAATTTCAAACATTTTTAAAGAATGTGCGATATTTTAAAATATTTTGTGTGACATTATAAATATTCTAAAATTACTGCTAAATAACTTTTTATTAACTATTTGGTTAAAATTAAGAGAAAATCCAACAGAATTTTGTTTTTGTGTTATACCTAATTTCTTAATTACTTGAACATTTTTACAGAATGTGTGATATTTTACAATATTCTAAAATAACTACTAAGTTTTTAAAAATAATTTTGTTAAAGTTAAGAGAAAATTCAACTGAATTTTGTTTTTGTGTTATATCTCTAAGTCATTTCTTAAAACTATTTAGGAATTTCAAACATTTTACAGAATGTGTGATATTTTAAAATATTTTAAAATAACTACTAAGTAACTTTAAAAAAAAATGTGTTAAAGTTAAGAGAAACTCAAAGCGATTTTGTTTTGTGTTATATCACCAAGTAATTTTGGTGGAAATGTTGCCATTGAAGTACACGAATGCCGAGTAAAGTTTTGTCAATGAAGCAGTGTAACAAAAACAAATCGGGTAAACATCGTTAAAAAAACTACATTTCCCATCATGCTCTTGCAATACCGCCGCACACCAGTGGAGGCGCACTTGCATCAATTCTCCGTTTTAAATAGCCCTTTCCTGCTCGTGTTTTGTTGAGTGCGTGGTGTGTGTGCATGAGGGAGTGAGAGAGAAAACGTGGTCGCGGAGAAGCCTAGCATTTTAGCTAGTTTGCGAGTGTGAATGTGTGAATGAAGTGTTATACAGGCTCAAATATTTAGTATTATTTATTTTTGTATGTAGTCAAGTTTGCCACAAACGGACAAGGTAAACAATTCTACAAAGTAATTTGATACCGAACTGTTGCTAAAATACACATTTTCCCGGTTAAATGCGAGCCTAACTGTTTTGTTTTTTGCTTCAAGGTGCAAAGACACTATTCGATACAGGCAGCTGACTGAATTTGTGATTGCACTAGTGTTGAAAATGTCTATGGGCAGTCAGAAGACCACCAGTCAGGCAATTCCGACCACCAGACGAGTCACAATCAACGATGCGGCCCATATGCCTCATGATTACTCTACAACGCCCGGAGGGACCCTTTTTAGCACGACTCCTGGAGGTAAATGTCACGAACTTGCAGAGGAACTGTATGTGGGCATTCGCAGCTGTCGCAGTGCATGCATTGTTTTTGTTTTGACCGCGACATAGCGATGCATCTCGGCGCTCGCATTGTCTTTGTGCTGACAGACTGCGGTGCGCTTGCTCATAACGCTCCTGTTTGTCTTGTATTGTTAGCCTTTTAACTGTACATGTGAACGAGTAATAAATTCAGGAATGTTGTCGTCACGGCGAGAAGAACATTGTTTTATTGACACGACGGCAGCCGTTAAAATCTAGTAACGTTATCTGTTTTGCTAAACAACGTTTAGACGTTGAAAAAAATGTTAAAATAAAATTCTAAACGTAAAAATTAAAACTGGTTGATTTAAAATATGAAATTAAATAATTATACACTTCAAAAAAGGAGGTTATTTCATTGCAAACCTGTTTGACCATTTGAAATGCTGGAAATTTTATTTAAGACGTTAAAATCACTAAAGATGACATCATGGCCTTGAACGACCTTCAGGTGCATTTTGGACGGACTGGTATGTGTTTTAATATGCGTGATATTAATGAGATTTTTTTCCACTTTTTGAAGACGAATTAAAAATGTACATTAATTTAAATTTCTTTGTTTAATTTCCAGAAAAATCTGGAAAAACAAACATTCTATAATGTCTGTTATTGTTATTTATTTTTTGTATGTTTTGTGTACATTGTGGGTTTTGTCAGATTGACACAGTTTGTAAACGGTGGACAAAAGAGGACGTGACGGCTCTCGAGGCATGTGACTTTTGGTTTCCAATTGTAAATGGCCACTTCTGCTTTTCTAGTGCATAAGGAGGGCTATTCTTATTATTGTAAACAGTGTGTCAATCACTGTTTGTCCAGATCATCAATTAAGCCATGATGTAACACTCAACAGATGCATGACAAAAAAAAATCCCACTACCAGTCAAAAGTTTTTGAACAGTAAGATCTTTAATGTTTTTTAAAGAAGTCTCTTCTGCTCACCAAGCCTGCATTTGTTTTTGTATATCCAAAATACAGTAAAAGTCGTAATATTGGGAAATATTTTTACTATTTAAAACAAGTGCTTTCTGTTTGAATATATTTAAAAATGTAATTTATTCCTGTGATTTCATACCTAAATTTTTAGCATCATTACTCCATCTGCAGTGTCACGTAATCCTTCAGAAATCATTATAATATGCCGATTTGCTGTACAAGAAACTTTATTATTATTATTAATATTATATTTTTTTAATATTTATTCATTGTTGAATAGAAAGATCCAAAGATCAGCATTTATTTGAAATAAAAAGCTTTTGTAACATAATACACTATATTGTTTTTTTTTGGAAAGAAATTATATAAATTAATATTTTATTTAGCAAGGATGCTCTAAATTGATCAGAAGTGATGATAAAGGCGTTTATAATGTTACAAAAGATTTATATTTAAGATAAATGCTGTTTTTCTGAACTTTCTATTCATCAAAGAAACCTGAAAATTCTACTGTTTTCAATAATATTAATAATACATGTTTTTTAACCTGCATATTAGAATATTAGAATGATTTCTGAAGGATCGTGTGACTGGAGAAATGCTGATAAAAATTCAGCTTTAAAGTCACAGGAATAAATTACATTTTAAAATATATTGAAATGGAAATGTTATTTTTAAATAGTAAAAATGTTTCAAAATGTGACTGGTTTTGCTGTACTTTGGATCAAATAAATGCCTGCTTGGTGAGCAGAAGAGACTTTGTTTAAAAAAAACAATAAAAACCAAAAACTTTTGAGTGCTAGTGTATGTCATGCTTGAGTTCTATGCATGAACCAATGTGTTATGTTTATAGGTGTTTCAGGCAGTTGTTTACACCATAATGCACTCATTGAGCTTGACCTTATTGAGTGTGTGTGGTTCAAGGGTGTGTGTGTGTGTGTGTGTGTGTGTGTGTGTGACAGTTCACAGTAGGTTCAACAAGGTCGATAGGAGTAGAGCTGATAGTATGTTCTCTCTACTCCTTTCAGCCTGTACTTTTCTGTTCTGATAAGGAAAAAATGTTAAAGTAGAAAAGTAGTTGTCAAACGTTGACACTTCACAAAGCTCAACTTTGTAATGCAGCTCTTGAGTGTTGTAAACTGCACGTTGTAGGAACATGTTTAGACATGTTTGGGACGGATGTAAACTGCAATACTAACATGGCACAGGCTGAACGCACCTGGCTGGCCTCCATGTATTCATAGGCTTGTCAGTCAGCTTTGCTCTTGTAGCTTGTTATAGGGCCTTCGTTTCCTTCCCATAAAATAATCTGGGTTTGATTACTAAATTACTATATAGGCACCCGGATCATCTATGACCGAAAGTTCCTGCTGGATTGTCGCAGCTCCCCGTTGGCCCGTACGCCGCCCTGCTGCCTCCCTGACATTCCAGGGGTGACCAGTCCTCCTTCAGTCACCATGAATAATGACAAGGCCTACCCCAAACAGATTGTTAATAATAACAGCATCAGCCCCCTGGCGGACAAGAGTGCAGGTAAATGTGCAGTGAAGATTAAATCTGTTGTTATACATGTAAAGCCTGATGTAAGAAAATACTTATTTTTATGATATTCATAATAATAAAATATAATGATAACAGTAAAATGTATGTTGTTTTACAATAATAAAATTTATAGTCTAAAAATATTTGGCATATGTAAATGCGCACTGCAACTATGTAAAGCCCTGATATATGAAATAATTACATTTTATAATATTAATATTAAAAAAACAACAACAGTAAAATTAAAATTAATTAATAAAATTAATAGTCTAAAATATTTAATGCAGAAAAATGTACACTGAAGCTAAAATGTATTAACCATGTAAAGCCTGACAAAAAATAATTAAATTGTATAGTATTTGTAGTAATAAAAGATAACAATGTCTATTGTTTTATAACAATTGTTTTAACAATAATAAAATTTATAGTCTAAAAATATTTAGTGCCGGTAAATTAAAATTAGTTATTAACCATGTAAAGCCTGACATTTTAAATAATTACATTTTAGAATATTGATTGTAAATAATTGAATAACAATAAAATGCATGTTGTTTTAAAATAGCAAAAATTTAGCGCAGGTAAATGTGCACTGAAGCTAATAAAATGTAATTATAACAATAAAATGCATAGTTTTATAATAATACAAATATATATTTGGGAGTGTATATATATATATATATATATATTTATATTTATATTTATATTTCTAAAAATATTTGGCGGCGATAAATGTGCTTTGAACAAAGCTAAAATTTGTTATTAGCCATATAAAGCCTGACCTGAAGGAGAATTTATAATATTTATAATAATAAAATATAATAACAATAAAGTGCATTGTGTTCTAATAATTTAAATGTATATGTAAAAAAAAATAATAATAATAAATGTAAATATATATATATATATATATTTATATTTATATTTCTAAAAATATTTAGCGGCGATAAATGTGCTTTGAAGCTAAAATTTATTAACCATATAAAGCCTGACATATGAAATGAATACTAAAATAATTTTATAATATTTATAATAACATGATAACAATAAAAAGCGTAGTTTTATAATAATTAAAATGTTATTAAGAAAAAAATGTCTAGTGCACTGAAGTTTCATATTAACCATATAAAGCCTGACATATAAAATGAATACTAAAATAATTTTATAATATTTATAATAACATGATAATAAAAAGCGTAGTTTTATAATAATTAAAATGTTATTAAGAAAAAAATGTCTATTGCAGGTAAGTGTGCACTGAAGTTTCATATTAACCATATAAAGCCTGACATATAAAATAATTACAATTTATAATATTTATAGTAATAAAAATATAATTACAAAAGTGTATATTGTTTATAATAACATATTTTACAATAATAAAATGTATAGTCAAAACATATTTAGTGCAGGTAAATGTGCACTGAAGCTCAAATTTGTTGTTAACCATGTAAAGCTTAATATTCAATTATTGTTATAATATTTATAGTAATAATATATAACAATGGAATGTATATTGTTTTATAATAATAAAAATGTATATTATTTTACAGGAATAAAATTGTCTACAAATATTTAGCACAGCTAAAATGAACCATGAAATAATTACATTTTATAATAATAAAATGATGATAAAATGCATATATAATATATATATATATATTGTTTTTACAATAATAAAATGTATAGCCTCTGTTTCACAGATTGACTTAAAGTTAGTACCAGACTAAAATGCATGTTTGAGCTGTCTCAGATGAAAATATCTTGCTCCGACATAGCTTAAAATATATTTCCTTCCAAAGCATTTTTTATAAAAGCTGCTTAAATATCATTTAACTAAGGCCTGGTTCTGGTTTAAGCTAAGCCCTGTCTGTGAAACCAGGCTTTAGTCTATAAATATTAAGCACAGGTATATGTGCACTAAAGCTAACATTTATTAACCATGTAAAGTCTGACATATTAATTAAATGTTATAACATTTATAGTGATGAAATATAACAACAAAATCTATATAGTTTATACTAATAAAAATGTTTATTTTACAATAATATTTATAGTCTCAAAAAAAAAGTTTTATATCACCGATAATGTTTAATAAGATTACACTTTGTTTTGTGATCAAAGCTCAGTTTTAATTTGAGGTATCATTTTTAATACATTTTAGCATGACTTTTGTAAGAATGATCAGAATATAAGAATTATCTGTTCTGTTTAGTAAGTGTTCATCTTGAAATATCACTGACCACATATATACTTATGTGTACTTTATAAAAATCATGAAAGATTTCACAGCAAAACTCTTACTAAAAACAGTAAATTACCAGTTTGATAAGAGAAGGCATGTAGTAGATTGTGTACAACATGTTTTTCAGCAATTTTTATCATATTGATATTTTTATAACTCAGATGGCTTGGAAATTTGTGTATCAAATGTAATGCAGTAGGCTTTTTTGGGTTATATACACAAAACCAGTATTAATTTTATTCTGTGTTTTCAAGGGGAGGATGCCCAGTTTGAAATGGATATCTAACTACAATAGAGGACCTGCTACACGAAGGAGGCGACGACTGTAACAAATATTACTGTGATGATAACTGTTCCCTGAGAGGATAAATGCACAGACGACTTCTCCTTCCATGTCATCTGTCTTTTTTCTTTCATTTACCTGCTGTCTAAATGATATTTTTCTTTCCCGTACCGATGCTGTCGTTCAAGACGCGCACAAAGCCATTACTTTAGATTCTCGACATCAGCTAACACTGTTGTGCCTGAAAGAGCCACTATCTCCGATGCCAGAGTGCATCCCAAGCACATCGATGATGCAGCTCTACTTCTGCCTAAGACATGGAGGACATCTCACAGACCACCATGTGACATTGTTTGTTCGATACAGATTTGTGTAGTTTTACAGAACGGTCAGTAGAGGGAGCAACAGTTCTGGACTTGGTGGGGTGTTTTTTTTTTTCATCAAGAATCATGTGGAGGAAATCCAGATGCCAACTCTTAGAAATTGAGCATACAGCGATCAGCGAATTTGACCACTTTCCATTCGGCATTGATAGTTTTTGTAATGTAAAATCTAATTTCTGTTTATCCTGATGAGTATGGTTACCTAAAGTGTCATTTAACAGAATGTAAAATGCCTTTCTTTTTGTTTTTTTTGCTGTAAAGTTCTCTAAAACTGCCCTGTTATTTCTGAAGAGACATTTAAGCATTAAAAAATTCAATAAACGCCTGAGAATTGAGTGGTGTTTTTCTTACTCATCTGCTCAAAAACGAAAAACACATTTGTTACTATTATGAAAACACTTTATTAAATTTGGTAATTTACATACTCTACTATTTACAAATTAGGCAAACACACAAAGCATTAAGTAATCCAGGTGCCTCATGATTCCAAGTGAAAATACTGTACAAATTAAAGCAATTTATCTTCATTTGTGCTTAAATATGCATTTCTGGTTTAAGGAGCGTATCCAAAGTGCTAGTGTTGAGTTCTTTGGGGTTTGGAGATTCAGTGGCAGCCACATTCTCCAACAACCATGCCTTCGTGGTGTCTCATGACCATCTTGCCGTTCTCATAGTAGAGCATTGAGAGCGGAGCCAGACGGGTGGGAACGCAGGACAAGCATGGGACGCGGTCTGGGTGGTGCAGCTTCAGAAGACTCTGCAAATGAGAAGAAGACAAACAAACATTAGAATCGGTCTGGTAAAGAGTAAATGGTTTAATTGAAAGCTTCAAAGATTTAAAGATTCTTACCTGCATGTATGCATGGTTGGTTGGGGTGAAGGTCTCATCTACAGGTGTAGGACAGCTGCCTTCACACCGATAGGCGTTGTACCTCTTGGGATACACAATCCAGTCGCTCCATCCAATTTGATCAAAGTCCACCCACATGTCCACCTTTCTACAGAGAGATTTCTTCTCTCCTCCTTCTTGTGGAACACTGGGAATCACGCTAGCTGCTGCATCACGCACTCTGTCGTCAGTCCGGTGGTTCCTCCTGTGACGCCGAGGCGCAGGTTCACCTCCACCACCGACCCGGTCCAGAGCCACGTACTTGGAGTGCTCTGCGGTCTGGATGAGGGTGGAGGTCTTCGCCTGGTTCTGCTTGGAGTAAACCACCATCATGACCCTGTTGGCCCTGTTTGGATGCCCCTCAGAACTTGCAGGCATCTGAATGAGTTCCTCTGAGAACATGCTTTCACCTTGGTGCAACCAGTAGTTGAGCAGCGCCGTGATGTTGAAGACCCTCCAGGAGGAATGAGAGGCTGAATCGATTGGTTTGGCTTTCACAGTGCCAAGGTGAATCCGTACTTCGTCGCAGGGGCTTCGTTCGCACTCGCGTTTGGATGCGTGATAGATGTCCACTTCCATCTCTGAGGCGAGTTCTGGAAGGCGAATGCGAAGCTCTGAGCGCTGGACGTTGTCGCTTGCTGATATGGAGGACATGTCGAACGTCACGGCTAGTTTGTCACCAACCTGATGGAAAGCTGAAAAATATTTAGAGAAGAAATTAGTGAGCAGACAGTTAAACAGTCTAGAGAGGATAAGTGATGTGTGGTGCTTAATTATCTTAAAGGATGTTTTCACACATGGCAACATTCGGGACAAGCAATTAATAAAGTTGAGTGTTCTTATTGTTTAGATGTGTATTGCTGGCCAAGCCGCTTTGAAACAGACGTCTTGAAGCTAATACACACGCTAACTAATAAGCATAATACATGACTTGGCTAACAGCCAAGAACCAGCTAAACTGCTAGCTATCAAATTATTTTCCCCGGGGAGTCTTGTATAAACCTGAGGAGATTTGTTTTGCGATAATGACTGGCGGGTGACTTTAAATAGTGGCACTTAACGCGGCTACTTACTAACTAAACAAACAGATAGCCTAAATGTAAATAAAGCGCTATTTTAAATTATTTCATATTTTTAGTCGAAAAATACATTGGAGTATCATTTTTAATATCTAAAATGTGACCCGTGATCACAAAACTAGTCTTAAGTAGCACAGGTAACCTATGTTTGTAGCAATAGCCAACAATAAATTGTAGCCTATGGGTCAAATTTATCTATTTTTCTTTTATGCCAAAATCATTAGGATATTAAGTCAAGATCATGTTCCATAAAGATATTTTGTAAAATTCCTACCGTAAATATATCAAAACTTAATTTTTGATTAGTAATATGCCGTGCTAAGAACTTAGATTTTCAACATAGTTGTATCTCGGCCAAATGCTGCCCTATCCTAAAAATATCCGATTTATTTAGCTTTTAGATGATGTATAAACTTAATTTTTGTGGTTAAGGTTTACAAATGTCTAAAAAAAAATAAAACAATTAAAAAAATAAGTGATTTTAAAAATATGTAGGCCTACTCACTCTTGGCGACGAGACTCAAGACCGAATCGGACTCGTAAAGAGTCGGATTTTCATGGCTCATATGTTTGTCGTCTCCAGTCAGAAGTGTCCGGTAGAGATGCAGCATATACAGCGGATATCTGTTCGTGTGTCGGCTGTGACCCGCCTGACCTCCGCCGTTCCTGTCAGGTGTTCTCATCCTGCTCCTGAACGCTTCGTGGAATCCTGGAAACGACGCCGTGGAGCTCACGAGACCGACCCAGAGCGCAAAAACTGCGCTGAGGACCCCGCAAGTAAACCGGCTCATGTCCAATCTAGGTTATAATCCACCACAGTGAGGAGGAAGACTGTCCCTGAGATCTTTCTCCTACACCGTCCTCTGGAAAGTGAATGTCATGAGTGCTAGCTGGCCATCTAAGTTCACTTATAGAAACTTGCAGTCTTTTGATGGTCTGTGAGGTCTTTTAGGTCTTTGAAGTGACCCTGTGATCCATAAAGGGATACATGTCCCTGGGTCGTCGTGTATCGAAACCAACATTCTTTTGTGCGTCAAAAGGTGTGAAAACATTAATTCTTCTCCTCGGGGCGCTGTGTATTGGAGGTCTTTTGAAAATGTACTTAAACAATAATATTAGTGGACTACATTTGTTCATCAATGTCACTTTGATTAAAAGGAGAAAAACACCCCGACTGCTGGATTATTTCTTAGTTTGAATGAAAATAGAGGAAGTAATTTTGTTTCTATCTGTGTCAAAAGAACATGAAAATAGTAATTATGTCATTGAAAATCTCCATATTACTGTAACGGCAAACATTTCTGACATGTTACCGCCTCATTTAACTGCTTGATTTTACAAATTACAGCATGTCATGACAATATTCTTGTGGAGGATTGTTATCGAGTCCAGGTAAACCTTTCTCTTCTTTAATAGGGCGCGATCATGTATCTTAAATATAAAATATATTTAATATTTATATAGGTTTACTGTATTTAACGACCTGTGTGTCAGTTAAATACAAAATTATTTTTTTATTAATCATTAGCAAATCGTGACCTTATAGCCTACCGTAAGAGCAATTACTTATTAAATGTATTACCTCCAGACTGAAAAGTATAGGCATATTTCCAGTCATGTTTTGGATGTATGCATTCTGGAATCAAACAGAAATTGCAATTTTGATTGAGAAATGGGTGTAATAAGTATTATAGAAACAATTCAGTACTGATTATGCACGCACAAAAAAAACTGGGTTAATGTTTTTTTTTAACCCAAATGCTGAGTTCAAGCTGTTGGGTCATTTTATTGGGTTGTTTGTAATATTTTTCCCAGGTGCTGGGTAAAAAATGCTGGGTTATTTATTTTTTTTTTTTTTACCCAAAAGCTGGGTTCAGCTTGGGTCATTTTATTGGTTTACATAGGCCTAGGCTATATTTTTAACCAAGTGCTGGGTAGTTTTTTTGTAACTAAGCTGCTGGGTCATTTTTAATGGGTTATTAAATATTGGAGAATTAAAAATGGTTTTACCTCTGGTTTGAGCCTGTCTCTGACGAAACAACACAGCTGCTGAGTTACAGTCAGGTCACGGGCTTTTTGCGTCCTCTACAGGAGAGAGCGGTTCTCAGCAGCACTGTGCTGTAAATTATATTATTTTACGCAACGCAACATACAAGGACGAGATATCAGACTCCCTTTGGCCTTGCGTAACAAACTGATTTTATTCGTTATAATACTGAATTAAATTTAGTTTGATGTTAAAATATGTTCTCTAATCTCAGTACTGTTGTTTACGGGCAAGTGGAGTCAGGAGTCAGTCATGGCACCCTTCAGCTACGATGGAAACGCGAGGCGGCGGTCTTAAGATCATAGTTCCTCCGGTGAACAGCAACCCATCACCGGCTTAGATTTCTCCGACACACCGGCACGAGAATTTCGGTAAAATTAAAATGCTGCTTTTAAATGTTTTATTTTTATTTGTATTTTTTATTTTATTATTTTTTTTTATATTTATTTTTTTAAATTCTTGTTAAACGAGTTTAAATGTAATATTGTAAAATAAACTGAATTCACCCAAACAAATGTCTTATATTTTTGTCCATGGGTGTTCTTGCTTAATAACAAATTAAAGGTTCATCTTTTGATTATTGCTGTTGACTCTATAATTCTCTGCTTTTTTTTCATTATTTCCAGCCCATTTAAAGTCAGCAATATAACAATTTGTAAACAATAGTTGACTTAAAAAAACAACCCAGCTGGGTCAAAATACCCAGGGTTGGCTGCCAAATAACCCAAGTTGGGTTGTTTTTAACCCAGCTAAAAAAGTGTACCATATGAGCAATGAATTTTTAAAATGCATTACCTCTGTACTAAAAAGTAGCCTATAGGCATAACTTAATCTGAACATTAGCAAATCGTGACCTTATAGCCTACCATATGAGCAATTAATAATTAAATGTATTACCTCCAGACTAAAAGGTGCATGCATAACTTAATTTTAATCTATCAGAATATTTCCAGTCATGTTTTGGATATTTGCATTCTAGAATACAAAAATTGTTTTCGATTGAGGAAAAGGGTATAATAAGAATTATTGAAACATTTCAGTACTAAATATGTAGGTCTACTCATTCCTCAGCGACGTCTTAGGCATGGTTGACATCACTGTAAAGCCATTTTTAGAAGTGATGAAAATCAAAAACATCCAGATTTCAGATGTAATGACAACTGCATATCTGAAAAGCAACAGAACATCAGACAATTTCATTTAATTCTTTCTTTTTCTTTCTTTCTTTCTTTCTTTCTTTCCATATCCTACTTGGGTATTAAAGCAGTTTATCCAACAGGGGGCGCTGCCTTCAAAGCTTCCCTTTTTACTCTAACGCGAACTTGTCTCTCTGGTATGATTTGCCAAATCGTAATCAAAGTGATAAAGCTTAGAAATTTTTTCTGTAGGCAACTAAAAATATCGACTGCTCATCCTTGCATCACTCATTTCTCCCGACACTGTCTGTGTGCGATGTGTTGACAAGCTTTGCGCTAATTCTGATTGCTCAGGTGAGATTCATATGACGGATGGTAGCATATGCCGCTGTGAGGCACACACACACATTATTTCCCGTCACAGAATTGAAGCAGACCAGCTGTGAATGTCAGTAGCAATCTCACACATAGTAACACTGATAAGCAAGACAGAAATTGGCACTGAGCCTTCCTCCCACACTCCCAGTTATCACATACGGAGCCATTTGATGCTAATAAGTGTCAGGTCTTATACATTTATTATCCATTGTTTCGTAAGGTGTCGTTGTAAATTGTGGATTGAAATACTTTGTTTTACGCTAAAATACTCTGCTATCTATCTATCTATCTATCTGGGTATTGGCACAAATTTCGATTTAATTTTGGATATTTGTCAGGTACAGACATGGCAAATTTTCTCAAGGAAAAAAGACAAAATATAGAGGGTTTGATTTGGTCAGTTACCTGGATGCGATGCACGGCCATATTGGCGATACTCGGATGTAAACAACAGCATGGATTGCATGGTTAATGTACTATTAAATACATTGTTCTGCTAATTTATGCTCTCTAAACTATGGAGAAAAACGTGTTTTTTTTTTGTTTTGTTTTGTTTTTTTTAATTAAGTACTGACCTGAATAAGATATTTCACATAAAATATGTTTACATATATGGAGGTGAAAACTTTTGAATATCACAGTAAATGTAACTTATTTTGTCTTCTGGGAAACATGTAAGTATCTTCTGTAGCTTCTGAAGGACAGTACTAAATGAAAAAAAAAATGTTATTATGGTATAATATACATCATTCTGTTCAGAAGTTTACACCCCTGGCTTTTAACATTGTTTGTCCTTCTGGAGCATCAGTGAGTGTTTAAACCTTCTGTAATAGTTGCATACGTTTCCCTCAGTTGTCCTCAGTGTGAAAAGATGGATCTCAAAATCATACAGTCAAAGAATTTGTGGGATCTGAAGGATTTTTTTCTGAAGAACAGCAGACAGTTTAACTGTTCAGGACAAACAAGGGACATAGGAACAACTATCACTGAACAAAAAAAAAAAAAAAAAACAGCTATGGATCATTCAGGTAACAACACGGTATTAAGAATCAAGTGTATGTAAACTTTTGAACAGGGTGATTTTTATAAATTCAATATGTTATATGTTAACATCTTTTATGTGAAATATCTTAAAATAAAAAAACATGCATTTTGTATTTGTTTAGGCCTAATCTATCTGTGATAGTGATCTAGCCATCTATTGCTCTTTTTGAAACTGGAAATCAGTTCAGTTGTTTATGATTGACTGTGAATGTACGATATGATATGGACGCTGCAGAACTAGGTGACGCTGACCTGCTGTGACAGACACGCCTTGCACTGGGCAGACAGCCTAATTAATCGCCAGGGACCCTGATTGCTGTGAATCGGTTTGCAAAACAGAGACCTTAGGCCTCTCCGGTAGAGGAAAAAACGGGAGCATGGAGAAGGAAAACAGAATCAAGCCCTTTGTGTGGCACTGGAAGAAAAGTGCACACTTGCGTTAGGGACGGCAACAAAACAAAAAGGCCATGAAATATGAAAGGGCCGCCTTTGTGTCATTTGAATAATGGGGATAATTACCCTCTGTCCAGCGAAGCACCTGCATTTGAAATAAGCCTTTGATACCAACTTAAATCCAGTGAGATGGTGCTGTTTGATTAAGATTCAAGCAGACGCTGTCTCTGCCTTTACAGCAGCTGGAGAGATCACTCTGTCAACAGACTGACTGCACACCTATGAATGCATATGTGATGATAAATAGATACACATCACCAAAACAGAGGGTGGTCTAACTTATGCCTTGTGGCAAACAATATTTTGGGGGGGTTTAATAAACCTCATCTCATTATCAAAGTGCAGATAATGCGAGTCTTCATTATTATTATTATTATTTGCTAATTCTATCCAGACCTGAGACTTTCAAAGCAGGCAGTACATCGTGTGTCTACAGATATCTCAGTATAGGAGATAAACAGATAGTCTTTAAGCACCTACAAAGCTATCTCTTTTTAATTTGGTTGCACTGCCAGGAATCCATAGATGAATCAGCGTCTCTCATTAAACCACAGTCCTGACATTGTTCACTAGGAATGGCTTTTTTTTGCCAGTCTGATAGCAGAAATTGCAGGGACATTGTAACACCAAGGCAATGAAATTGCTCAGAAAGTAGACATGTTTTGTTACTTTTTATTCTCAAAGCATTGGAGGCAATACTGTATACTGACAAAGATCATTGTTGCTGGGGGCTTGAATCCTACACCACATTGTGCTCCGATATGGACTCTTTGATTTCATTTTGACCATGGACAGGTCAGTATGGCTTTAGGTTCAAAATCTAGAATAATGCTGTTAAATGGATCCATGCTGTATTTTTAACTCTTGCTGAGAAGGCACAATATCTGTTGAAATTCTTTTATTATAATAGCTAACTAGATCACATTTCCTGTTAGTTATGGAATCCTCTTTCATGCATCTTGAATGTTGGTGAGAATCATAGATGATCCTTTATCAATGCTTTTTTTTTTAGATAGCTGAGTAAATACATTCAGGATTTCCTTAGCCTGCACTATTATGGTCAGTAATCTATCGCTTGTCCTTTTCTCTCTACTACAGCCAGCCATGTGCCACTCTGAGTCTGCCACGGTAAGCATCAAGATTTTCAGGGCAGCTGGAATTGACAGAAATGGAGCGTTTGCCTCCAGGACAGGATAATGAGTATTTGTGCTTTTTTTAGAAATTTGGACAAAATGCAAACTTTAGAATACTGCTGCTACATCTCTGTGTTCCTTGATGCCGAGGGTCAAAAGAAATATCAGAGATGAAAATTTCACAATTTGGCTGTGCTTCAGTCCTTTTGGTAAAATAGCCGGTTTTGGGGATTCTGTTGAAATTCAGCACTGGTTTTCAAACAGGGAAAGGTTCGGAGAAAAATAATGTGAAGCGTGTGAATAAATACATGAAATAATAAAATATAATTGTCACAAGATTAACCAGATCAATTTTTGTTATTATAATAAATAATTATTTAAATAATTCTTTTAATATTGACAGTGTATTATTAGTTGGATCATCAGCATTTTACACCTAACAGTACTCTCATGATGGACAGAAAAAAAGAGAGAGTAAATCTTTTCCATTTTATGCACATATACACTACCAGTCAAAAGTTTTTGAACAGTAAGATTTTTAATGTTTTTTAAATACGTTTGTTCTGCTTCTGCTTAACAAGCATGCATTTATTTGATCTAAATTACAGAATAAAATTTTGAAATATTTTTACTATTTAAAATAACTGCTTTCTATTTGAATACATTTTAAAATGTAATTTATTCCTGTGATTCTTTAGAAATCATTCTAATATTCTGATTCGCTGCTCGAAAACGATTTTTATTATGTTGAAATCTTTTTAAATCTTTTGTAACATTATGTCTTTATTATCACTTTTGATCAATTTAAAGCATTCTAGCTAAATAAAAGTATGTATTTATATAACCCAGAGTTTTTGAATGGTAAAGTGAATAATGTTACAACGGCTTTTTTATTTCAGATAAATGCTGATCCTTGGATCTTCATATTCCTCAAAAAATCCTGAAAAAATGTACTCAAATGTTTTAAATAGGCTATTGATAATAATAATAATTAAAAAAAGTTTCTTGAACAGCAAATCAGCATGTTAGAATGATTTCTGAAGGATCTGAAGGACTGAAGGCTGGAGTAATTATGCTGAAAAATTAGCTTTGATCACAGGAAGAAAATACATTTTAAAATATATTCAAATAGAAAGTACTTATTTTAAATAGTAAAAATATTTCACAATATTACTGCTTTTGCTGTGTTTTGGATCAAGTAAGCGCTTGGTGAGCAGAAGAGACTTCATTTTAAAAATATTACAAATCTTACTGTTCAAAAACTTTTGACTGGTAGTGTATATATTTGGATTAAATCACAGGCGTTTCCTCCAAGAAAAAAAAATCATAGTACAAAAATAAAACAATGCAGAAATGACAAAATATTACATAAAAAGCGTGCACTCGTTTTTCTGAAGTAAATCGGTCCAACAGCGACGAAGGAGGCAATGCCTCCATCGTGATATGATTGGATATGACTGGTTATGATCGGCTGTGATTGGTTCATTCGATAAATCCCGCCTCTTTGTGTCAGTGCGGTGCGCGTTCCACGTACGCGAATCTGTCTGAATAAAATGGCGTTAATGAGAAGACTAATAAAAAAAAGTAAGTAAACAACTGACACCCTTAAATATAACCACTTTGTCGAGTCAAAATTAAACCTCCAATAACCCGAAAACCTTATCTGTGCGAGTTTTTAGTGAGTAATCAGCTTGGTAAAATTTAAACAAGTGTCTGTGACCAATATTGACTGAGATTTGATGACTGATGATCCGAAAATAAGTGTAGTATTATGAAAAAGAACAGCCAGACATCAGTTAATAAAAAATATATATACACGTTTTTAAATACAATGTATTGTTTAAATTGTTACTGCCTTAAGTTATAATTTTGGAATAAATGTAAAATGTTTAAAAACACTAAACCAATGAGATTTATACTTGGTCCTAATACATAGAACAGACATTTTTTACATTGTTAAAAACCCAGATTAAAAATAGATTTTTATTTTGGTAGTTTAAGTAATGTTTATTTAACCAAGAAAATGTGACCTGGACATCAATTTACATATAATTAAACAGTAAATTCCTTGTAATGGTCTTGTTGTATTTGGGGGTCTGAGGCATGAAAAGGTTCAAGAACCATTGATCTAGAATCCAGTTACTTTCCTAATTGTCAGCTCTCTTTAAAGAGGCCACATTCTAAAGCAGATTGTTAATTTCATAACATTTAGCTTTGAGTTAGAGAAATGGGTGACACATGTAAACAAAAGTTAAGGGTTTTAGCCACATCCCAGATGAAAGTCTTTGGTTTATTTTTAAGATCAAAGGCAGTTCCTTTCATTTAAAAGGTGTACTTCTCCACAAATTGGAACTCTTGTCTCATGAACCTCCTATGATGTTTTAAATCAAAGATTTCAAGAACCCTTATGTCATGTCCAAACAAATATCTTTAGGCCCAGCGTGTAAATTGAGGTTACTGTTCTGTACTCAAAAGCGGCGTGAATGTTGGACAGATAACAGGGTTTGCTTTCTGAAGGTTGAAGTGTGTTTGTGATATGTGTGCCACGGCAATAGGGTGATAATGCCGCCTCCCAAAGCTGGCCAGGAAACCTCAGCATAGCGCCTTATCTCTGATTTTGCGCCACCACACCGCAGCTTTGGATCCAAGTAGTTCTACTGTTGAATGTGGAAATAAATAAAGAAATAAGCATTCTTTTGAGTGGAAGAGGCTTAGGAGAGATGAATTAGGCTTTCTCGGATAAACTGTCAGTCTGGTTTATCATGCTAGAGAGCTGTATCTATTTCTGCTTGTCAACAAATTTCGTTCTGATTGGCGGTGACAGTCTTAAATTTAGAGTTAAATCCAACAAAGCCTCTTGTCCTCAAGTTATGGGGCAATGCTTACGTCAAACGCTGAAAATGCAACATGTTTGAAAGGCCTGCTGAGAAATGACACAAAAATCTTCATATAAGATTTTTACACAATCCGTACGTTGGCGTATTGTTTCCCAAAGGTATTCTCTTTCTATTTTACTCGTATAATTGGCTGTGGAGACTGGAACAGTGATTTCAGCAGTCTCTTTGAACTTTCAGGTTTAAAGGAATTATGGTGTGACTTTGTTGAAATACACCAGCAATTTTTTTTTTCTTGCAAG
Source organism: Cirrhinus molitorella (assembly GCA_033026305.1). Taxonomy (NCBI): domain Eukaryota; kingdom Metazoa; phylum Chordata; class Actinopteri; order Cypriniformes; family Cyprinidae; genus Cirrhinus; species Cirrhinus molitorella. The sequence continues at coordinate 15,154,385 of CM065138.1, read as the reverse complement.
GAAAATGTTTCTTTTGTCTGGAAGTTTTTTAAAGCTATTTTAATATTAGGACTGATACTTAAAAGTTTTAAACGTTAAAATTATTAAATAATTGAATAATATAAATTATTATTGAATTAAAATAATAATAATGTAATAATAAAATAGTTTTTGCATGGGGTTTTGCATAGTTTTTGAAGGCTTATTTTAATATTATGACAGCTGTTTGAAATTTTTAAACTTTAAAGTACATAAAGTACACACAAAAAAAAAATTTGCAGAGAAAATGTCTTATGAAAAAGTACTATGGCTGACATTTGAAAGTTTTCAACTTTAAAATCATTTTATTTAAAATAATTTTAATCCTTGTGTCTGGGATTTATTAAATCTTATTTTAATACTAGGGCTGACATTTGAAAGTTTTCGACCTTAAAATAAGTTGTTTCAAATAATTGCAATTTTTTCTTCCAGAGTATTTTTTTTTCTCTCTCTTGTTTTTTTTTCCTTGCATGGAAATGATTGTTTTCTCTGGGATTTTTAAATACTAATTTTAGTACTAGGGCTGACATTTAAAAAAGTTTTCAATATTAAAACAATTTTAAATAATTACTTTTAATTGGAACTGACATTGGAACCTTTTTTTATTTATTTTTAATATATTTTAAATAATGAAATCATTTTAAATACTTATTACTTAGTATTATTATTATTATTATTATTATTATTTTCTCTTCTTTTTGGGGATTTTTTAAGCTTTCTTTAATGCTAGAGCTGACATTTGTAAGTTTTCAACCTTAAAATAATTATAAATAATTGTTGTTTTCTTCTCTTTCATTTTCCTTGCATAATTTTTTTTCTGGGATTTTCAAAGACTTATTTTAGTACTAGGGCTGACATTTGAAAGTGTTCAACCTTAAAATAATTGAGTAATTGTAAATAACTGTCGTGTTTTGTTCTTGTGGAGAAAATCGTCAATAAAGAGACATATTCATGTCACATTAAATATTCATGTCACATATTTTTTTTCCAATTGCATAACATTTTTTTTCAAAGATTTTAGTACTAAATCTGACATTTGTAAGTTTAATAACTTTAATAATAAATACATTTTAATTAATTTATTTGAATTAGGGCTGACATTTGATTATTTTTTACCTTAAAATTATTAAATAATTTTAAATACTTGTTTTGTTTTTTCTTGTAGAATTTTTCCTTGCATGAAAAAAAATAATTTTCTCTGGGATTTTCAAAGACTTATTTTAATACTAGAGCAGACATTTGTAAGTTTTAAATAATTGTAATTTTTTCTTGCAAAGAAAGTGCTTTTTTCTCTCTCCCTTTTTTTTTTTTTGCATGAAAAATTATTATTTTTCAACTTTAACATACTTTTATTTAATTTGTTTTCATTAGGGCTGACATTTGAAAGTTTTCGACCTTAAAATAATTGAATAATTTTAAATAATTGTAATTTGTTTTCTTGCAAAGAAAATGTCTTGTCGATAAAGAGATGAAGGGGAAAAATACATATTCATGTCTGTTTTCTTCCAATACAAAAAAAAGCAATAACACAAAACATGGCTGGAGCCAATACTAATAGACAATACAGATTTTTAGAGATTGTCTGGAGATATTTAGTTCGCATTCATTATCTTCGTCTGTGATGACATCAATCAGCCGAAGGGCAAGGTAAGAGCACCCTCAGCTGTCGGAAATGACAGGTCTTCTCTCGGTTTGATTGCAGTCATCTCATACCACCAGAATAACAGCTGTGTGCACTACGTCTGTCTTTGAGAGAATGATCTCTGTTATCTGTCATGTCAAAACTCTGGAGTCCGTTCTCCACAATACAATTTGCGCAGCATATTGCAATTATCAAAGCACTGTTGCGGCAAACGGAAGTTGCAATATAGGTGACGCATGTCCATTTTTCAAGAGGGTCCTTTTGAATAATATGGGGGTTTGTATCTCCTTTTGCACAGAAATTACACCAATGATTCAAGCCTTTTATCTCGGCATGGACGTATCTGTGTGGTCATGGGATCTGAACAGGTATAAAATAGGCCTCCTGATTGAATGGCAACATCTATCACTTGTAGTAAGGTCATCCCACCTGATCTATTGAGCTAAGGCCAGGCTGAAGCGCATGTAAAGTGTTTCGATTATTTCTAACCTCGGTGCCTTAATAAATGCTTACGTTAAATCTCTTAGGCATTGAAAATGTCTATTTTTATACCTAATATTGGACTGTTTTATATTCTGAATGCTGTGTTTATTGGCTGCAAGTGGTTTGTAGTCAGTATGTGTGTGTTTTTTTTTTCTTTCAGATGCGTGTGGTCCATTGGAGAAATGATTAAGGATCTGTTGATTTGGGCATCTGTATCTCAGGTAGTTGAATGCCGCTGACCACATCACTCAGTGAGGCGGTGAGTGGATGTGACGTGCACCAGAGGGAAAGAACACAAGACCAAATCAATATTCACTCATGTGAGTGCAGTAGCGGTACGGTGCTTCATACCAGATTGATAACACACTGCATGCAGAGCTGGGTGAAATGGGTGGAAACAAGAGCTTTTTGTATGTTGGAAGTGATTCAGAATGCTTATTTGTTCATTTAGGTAATTATTAAAGGTAATATTAATTACTCACCATCATGTGGTTGAAACCTGGAAGACATTTTTTTATCTTCGGAACATAAATTAGGATATTTTTTGATGAAATCCAAGAGCTTTCTGACCCTGCATAGACAGCAATGCTGTTACCATGTTCTGTGTGACATCAGTGGTTCAGCCTTAATTTTATGAAGCTACGAGAATAGTTACCTTTCTGGGCCTTGAACGTGTCAGTTGCGTTCAAGTCAAAAGTTTACAGACACCTGCAGAATCTGCAAAATGGTATGGTAAAAATTATTTTACCTAAATAAGAGGGATCATACAAAATGCATGTTAGTTTTTTATTTAGTAAGATATTTCACATAAAAGACGTTTACATATAGTCCACAAGAGAAAATAATAGTTGCATTTATAAAACTTATCCTGTTTAAAAGTTTACATACACTTGATTCTTAAAACTGTGTTCTTACCTGAATCATCCACAGCTGTTTTTTGTTGTTGTTGTTGTTGTTTAGTAATAGTTGTTTATGAGGTCCCACAAATTCTTGGGATTTTCAGCATTTTTGTGTATTTGAACCCTTTCCAACAATGACTGTATGATTCATCCTCAAATCGTCCAGAAGTACCAACCCAGTGTTTACAAAGTGAACATACAAAGAATATCAAACGCCCTTTACAAAAAAGGTAAAATAGGGCGTAGGGCGATTTTGATGTTGAAGACGAATACGAGATGGGAGTTTTTCGACATACCCTAACTGTATTGACCCAGATTACACAGATTACGCATGCGCATCGAAGAAACAACGAGAAAAGACGAGATTTTGAGGTTAAAAAGTATATAAATTGTCAATTTGTTTAGAAAATAATTGATCGTTTCACTAGATAAGACCCTTCTTCCTCGGCTGAGATTGTTTAGAGCCCTTTGAAGCTGGATTTAAACTGCATTTTGGAAGTTCAAACTTGGGGGCACAATAGAAGTCCATTATATAGAAAGAAATTCTGAAATGTTTTCCTCAGAAAACATAATTTCTTTACGACTGAAGAAAGAAAGACATGGACATCTTGGATGACAAGGGGGTGAGTACATTATCTGTAAAAAAAAAATTCTCAAAGTGAACTAACCCTTTAATGGTCGGGGGTGAAAACTTTTGAACAAAATGTGTAAATTCATCTTATTTTGCCTAAATATTATATTTTTTTCAATTAGTACAGCCCTTTAGAAGCTACAGTAGATACTTACATGTTTCCTAGAAGACAAAATACATTTACCCTGATCTTCAAATTCAAAAAGTTTTCACCCCAGCTCTTAATGCACTGTTTCCTTCCGAAGCATCAGTGAGCGTTTGAACCTTCTGAAATAGTTACATATTCTGAGTCTCTCAGCTAATTTCACTGTGAAAAGATGGATCTCAAAACCATACAGTCATTGTTTGAAAGGGTTCAAATCCACAAAAATGCTGAAAAAACGAAGAATTTGTGAAACCTGAAGGACTTTTCTGAAGAAAAGTGGGCAGTTTAGCTGCTGAGGACAAACAAGGGACTTATGAACAACTATTGCTAAACAAATAAAACACAACTGTGGATCATTCAGGTAACAACACAGTATTAAGAATCAAGTGTATGTAAAATTTCAAACGGGCTCATTTTTATAAATTAAACAGTTTTCTCTTGTGAAACTTGTGTATGTTATTCAGGTCAGTATTTAGTATGATCCCTCTTATTTTGGTCAAATAATTAACATTTTACAGATTCTGCAAGGTGTATGTAAACTTTTGACTTCAACTGTATTTTAATTTGTGTTTTAAATATGAACAAAGGTCCAACAGGTTTGGAACGACGTGAGGGTGAGTAATTAATGACAGGATGTTCCTTTTTTCGTTTAACTATCCCTTTAATTAGAAAAAATGAAAATTAATAATTAATGTTTATTTTAAATACAAACATGAATTCTCAATATCATTTCTATATAACAAATAATAGGTTGTACAATATCTGGTCAACATAATGAACTTACTTTGACACACTCTGACTCGAGTCAAAAGACATCCACTGAATCCTGTTTCCTCTCATCCTCATGGGGCTTTCTCGGTTTACGCTTGATCTGGCAAGACATTGATGATGCTGGTCAATCTGAGCATATCAAGCTGTGTGAGCTAGTTTATGGTCCCCTGATCACTCAAATGCTCTGTGAGCCCACCGACTGTAACACCTTCAAAATAGTCCAATACCCAGAGGAAAAGAACAATTACATGGTTTGTGAGTATCTTCATCCCAGTGGCTTTAACAGTTTGCTAGAATAAACAGCAACACAATAGCTCTTCATATCACAAGTAAATTCAAAATTCATTTCAAGTTACTCAAGCTTGACTTTAAGTGATGTTGAAAGTATAGGTTGGTAAACTAAACTTTGACAGAATCCTCCTGTGATGTGTAAACTTCTTTCATTGACGCTGACAGTGTATCGGATTAAACGGTGTCTTGATGAATTGGTTTTGGTAGAGACAGGGCTACTTGCTTTCTTTCAGAAATGTATTTTGTTGCCCTTATTTACATAATTTTGAGAATTTTTGTTTATTGGCTTCCCCCGTCCCTCTCTGACCCTTTCAAGCACCAATATCAAAAGCATGTGCAGGAAAACTGAATTACATTTTTGACAGCTGTTCAAGGACAAATGAGAACTATTTGTGCGGTTTGAGTTATGTGATTTCTACAGCAGACCACAGGGAAATCATAAACATAAATTCCCTTGATTGTCTCTAAAACATACTGTCTATAGTACTCAGAATGTTTTTCCCTGTCCAACCGATTAGTACTGCCCAAAACGTGACAATATTTGACAATTTTCTGCAGCAATAATCAGCAAAATATGCAAGTTTCATTCGGTTCAGTGGCATTGTTTACCTTCAGTGTTGTCAATATGGACAACTTATGATGCATTGTGAAAACACTGTATTCTGGCAAAGCTGCTCATTTTCATTTAAAGAGACATGCACAAAAACAGTGTGTTTCTGCTTTCACTCAAAATCTGCATTTTCACATTCTGGGGACACCTGAGATGTATATTATATCTTGTAAAAATGGGGATAATAGGTCTACTTTAAAACACATTGATGATGGATTAATGATTTGTTTATGAGTACACATTAATTTAATATGTTGTTCCTCAACATAAATGATCCCTGTCACACCATAAAAAATGTAAGTTACTACCAAAGGGCATAAAGACTTCCACAAAAGTATACGTTTTGATTAAACAAAAAAGTATATAGTCCTTATTTAGCAACTTGTTAACAGAAACGCCTTTAAAATTCTCATTTGAAGTGGTTTATGTTGTAGAGTAAAACATTAAAGTAAATAAACCCCCAATAGTTACATTCCTAAGGGAAATTAGCCTTCCAGATTTACCTACAGATTGAAGTTAGGACCGCTGAGCTTTACAATAATCTAAATAAACAATTCTACTGCCAAGTATAGACTAATCATTATCCTAACTGTGGGAATTTATGGTTGCTGAGCAACGTAGGTGTGAATTTATCTGCATTATACTACAGCTTCAAATATGGCTCATACAGTCTATATTTAGAGTCTGAATGATTAAATTTCATGAAAAACTGTTTTAAAATAATTGCGACTGTAGTTTTGTTTTAATGGTGACTGATGTGTCCCCAGTGTCCTCAGAATGTGTCTGTAAGGTTTCAGCTCAAAATACTCCTTGGATCATGTATTATATTATTTTTCAAAATGCGTATTTTGAGTGGACGCAGAAACGCACTGTTTTCATGTGTGTCTCTTTAAATGCAAATGAGCTGCGGTTTACCGCCCCCTTTTCCAAAATAAGACTGTACCTTTACAGCTCGTACGTCAGATACTCTGCCAAAAAAAGATCTGTTTGGTTTTGACTATAATGTCTATCAGGCTGAAAACAAGCTGGGGGTCCCCAGGAATGGAATTGGAAACCACTTTACTAAACTACACTCTAAAAAACGCTGGGTTAAAACAACCCAATGTGGGTTATTTTGGTAACCCAACGCTGGGTGAGATATGGACAAACCCAGTGTTGGGTTATTTTAACCTAGCCAGTTGGGTTAAATCTTTGACCCAACATGCTGGTTGTTTTAGTTAACTCAAATATTGAATGAAAATGAGCCAAAAATAGGTTGAAAATTAAAAAGCAGACACAGAATTACTAGAGGCAACAGTAATAATCAAAACGTGAACATTTATTATTAAATGACGACACTCGTGGACAAAAATATAATTGATTTATGCAGCATAGTTTTCAACTTTGCATACATTTAAACTCATTTAACAAGCATTTTAGAAATAAAAATCGAACATTTAAAAGTAATATTTTAATTCAAGTGTATTAAACTGTTCTCTGTTATCCTTTTTAACTGAAATAGTGCAGATTCTCGTGCCGGTGTGTCGCTGAAATCTGAGAGGGTGATGGGCCGCTGTTCTGCGAACTTCAGACTGCCGCCTCGCGTTTTACTTGTAGCTAAAATATGCCGTGACTTCATAACCTGTCAATAAACAAACAGTACAGAGCTTTAAAAACATATTTTACCATTTTTTAACAGTTTATGTTATGCAAGACAAGGTGTTTCCATCACACGAAATGATCATTGCTGATGCATTTAGCTGACTGACAACTCGTCTGTATGTTGTGTAAAATAAAATAATTTACAGCACAATAAAGAAGTCTTTATTGAGATGGAATAAAATGTATACAAACCTTAATTTTACTGAAGAAGTCCACTAAATTGGTGGCACTGAGAACTCGCTCGCCCCTGAGGAGAAAAGCCCACGCTCTGACTGTAACCCAACATCTGGTGACATAACCATAAATGTACATAACATAGCAGTTGGAATAAAAAAAATCCCAGTGTTTTTTTAAGTGTAAGTTCTCTTTCATGTCTTATTGCACTTAAACTGTCAAAAACACACAGGAGTTTTGATCAACACTTTCATGAAAACCTGTCAGAAATGTAAACAGGTATGCGCTGCTTTGCTACTACATGTATTTTGAACAATGCAGCTTGAACTTGTACAAAAAGTTGTGCAGACCCTTTAGCATTTGAAAGTAAATTACTGTTAAATTTTGAAACTTTGAAAACGGCAGTGAATAACCTAGAATTATGGTTTCAGTTAGAATAGAAATCTTATACAGTATTAGTTTGTCGATCTAAAATGATAAATGTCCGTTAACAGCTGCAACCATGCAGCAAATGCATGTTCTGAAGTTATTTACATAGCGGGTTTTTTTATTTTGGTCACGCATACGGACCTGCAGACAACTTATGGGCACCCCTGCATATGTCATATCCATCTCAGTTGTCCCCTCTTTGCGCACTGTAAAGAATGTGGTTTTATTATTCTACCAAATAGTATAGTAAAAGACCGATACTTGGCAGTATTGCACAGAAAATATTGTGTATTGATTTTTTCGTTAATATTATATAATAAGATCACTTTACCACATCAAAGGCTTGTTTTTCACATGCTTGCAGAGAAAGGCTTACCGAAACAAAGTGACTGGGTTGTCTTTTTCACTGGGGACCTGATTATAGCACTTAAAGGAACACTCCATTTTTTTTTTAAATAGGCTCATTTTCCAACTCCCCTAGAGTTAAACAGGTGAGTTTTTCAGTTTTTGAATCCATTCAGCTGATCTCTGGGTCTGCTGTTAGCACTTTTAGCATACCTTAGGATAAATCACTGAATCAGATTAGACCATTAGCATCTCGTAAAAAAAAAAAAAAAAAAAGGCCACAGCTTTTTGATATTTTTCCTATTTAAAATTTGTTTCTTCTGTAGTTACATCGTGTACTAAGACCGACAGAAAATGAAAAGTTGCGATTATCCAAGCTGATATGGATAGAAACTGTAATCTCATTCCGGCGTAATAATCAAGGAACTTTGCTGCCGTACCGTGGGTGTGTAACCCCTACACCTGGGTTCTACTCGCACCCTGCGCGGAGCGGGCCTCGAACCCGTGCCTCCGCCATGGGAGGCGGGCGCACTAACAAGGAGGCTAAGGATCAGGATTGTCTCTTGAGATCAGTGGAATGAGGTTTACCTGCTGGCCTCCGTTACACTCACCCCCCTAAACCACGGCACCAATGTAACCCCTCCATCTGGGTCTTACTTGCAAAGTTCGTTGATTATTACGCTGGAATGAGAGTATTGTTCCTATCCATATCAGCCTGGAAAATCGCAACTTTTAATTTTCTGTCGGTCTTAGTACGCAATGTAACTTCAGAAAAATCAAGTTTTATATAGGAAAAATATCAAAAATATTTGGTCATTTTTGAACGAGATGCTAATGGTCTAATCAGATTCAGTGATTTATGCTAAGCTATGCTAAAAGTGCTACCGGCAGACCCGGAGATCGGCTGAATGGATTCAAAAACGGTAAAACTCATCTGTTTAACTCTAGGGGAGTTGGAAAATGAGCCTATTTTCAAAAAAGTGGAGTGTTCCTTGAAATACAAAAAAAAGTCAGATTTTCATGATATGTTACCTTAAAATGCCAGTCTATGTTGTATTATAGTAGTCCTTTCAATACTTCAATATTAGTCTTTTCAGTTTTTTTGGTTTTAAAGAGTTCAGTTTAAGTGTAATGTGTGCTGGTCTGGACCATCTCTTCTATGAGTGGATATCAGATTTAGCTAGATTTTCTTCAGGCCAATGAACAGGCTGATAGAAGCGTTCTAATTATCTTGAAAGCGATTCAGTGATGAGCCGTTACCCTGTTAGTCATTCCATTTACATTTTTCAGTGTTTCTTTGGGCAGCCAATTAGGAGGGTTGCAAATTAGGTGCATAATAAGCAGCCAATCAAGAATAATCATTATTTGCTTAATGGCAAGAAGGATTTTAGTTTTGCAGTTTTTTCACCTTGACGTACAGTATAATTGCTGTGTGGATAAGTGCCAAACATCATCATTTTCAATATGTTCTTGGGCCAGAGAGCACATCGAAAACACATCTGTGAGCTTCCGTTGTCAAATACGCTTAGGCAGATTGACCTATACAGATGCTGACTCTTGTCTTTAGGCTGTGAAATAATTTCATAATTGTTTTCCACTTGCTAATCATTACAGTGTGTTTGTGTTGAAGTGAGTGTTGGGCCGGCTAAATGTCAAACTGTCATGCTGATTAACAAAATGCAGGAAACTGATTTGTATTCTCATGTATCGGTTGTGGCATAATTGGTGCAAGCTTTTTGGTGTGAGCAATTGTCGTATGCATTTTAACCGGTCAAATATTCTTATTATCTCCAGGGAAAGTAGATTATAAATATGATTTAATTGACTACTCTGCCCTTTATGTCTTTGAAAGTGCACTATTATCTTAAAAACAGTTGCAGTCCGTTTGTCGTGTTTTAGAAGTATCCTCTCTTTTATCACCGCTGGATGAAATTTCATCGTGTGAACTCTTGCCTCTGTGACAGTTGCCAAAGGACATCCCTGGAGAGGTTTATATAGCGTGACCTTGGGGCATAAGTATTGAATATGGAAATTGCTTTCCGTTTTAGGCCCTGATTAAGTGGCCTTGCACACAGCATTCTATGCCTATTAAGTATTTAATGTCCGTTTAATGAATGCTCTTATTAAATACCTCTGATGAGTTCTGAAACCTCATAATGAATTTGACACAGTGGCCATGAGCCTCTGTGAAAATTAGCCATTTACTTTAATGTCTGATCATCGTCCATTACATGTCCAGCTGTGGTTAGTGGAACTGACCTGTGATTAAGTTACGCAATACAGTGGATTTTGGACCTTGACTGAAGGATTTCAATGTAGGTTATTTGTTTGGTGGACTATATTTTGGTGTATTTGCATATTGTTGTTGCGAGTGCTCAAAAAGTCAGTTTTTGATTAAATAAAATTATTTAATTTAATTTTTTTTAAAATTGTTTATACATTTGTTTTTTATTATTTTGATACAAAATAGGTTTATATTTTCAATGTAAGTTTTTTTTAAATTAATATATTATGTTTTACTTTTTTCATTGGTGACTTTGGCAATTTTAGTGCAAAATATAATGAAAAAATTATTCTTTTATTAAGATCAGGAGATTTTCACTGGTGTTTCTGAAACAATATATTTTAAATATTTTAAAGAGAATTTTTATATTTTTAAATTGATTTTTTTTATTTTAATTGATTTAAATTTAATGTTTTCATTTGTGACATTGACTATTTTTGTGCAAACTATAATGAAAAAAAAATATATTAATAAGACATTTTCACTGGTGTTTCTGATATAAAATAGGTTTATATTTTGAATATGAATATATTTACAAAATAGGTTTATATTTTGATAACTTCTTTTATCATCTTGAATTTTTGTAATTTTGTATTTTATTTTTTATTTGTTTTAATTTTTCATTGACCATTTTTGTGCAAAATATAATAAAAAAAAATCTGTTACTAAGATAATTTTTTACTGGTGTTTCTGGTTTATATTTTGAATATATATATTTTTATAATTTAGAATTAAATTTGTGTCATTTTAAATATTAATTAGTTATTAGTTATTCATTTATGAATATATTTAAAATTTTTGTTTATTTTTTATTGTTTTATTTACAAAATAGGTTTATATTTTGAATATATATATTTTTTTTATAATTTTGAATTTAATTTTTGTAATTGAAAATATCATTATATATATAGGGGTGGGACGAGACACTTATCCCATGAGATGAGACAAGACATAAGACTGGGTTCACAAGAATGAGACGAGTCAAGATTTTTCAAAGAAATCCTCAGTGATGAAACATATAGGAAATATACTGTTTTATTCAACTGCAAAACACAAAATGCAAAAAAAAAAAAAAATATATATATATATATATATATATATATAGGTGCATTTTGATATGAACTTGTATTTTATAAAAAGAAACTTTCATTTTAATGAATTATATGCAGTAATAAACATGTAAACTAAAGCTGCATGATTCTGGATAAATCTAAACAAAATAACGTAATTTACTAGTGGTTCTGACACAGTTGCTTTGGTCTTTTGAAAAATATATTTGATCAAATTTAAAAAAAAATGAAGTCAGTGTCTCAATTAATGATCCTTTTGGAATTTCCTGAATGAATGATTCAGTGCTAAATACTTTTTAAACGTGCAGTTGTTGCCACCTCCTGGCGAAAAAGAATAAGCCTTACAATAGATACTTTCATTTGATCGCTACTGTAGACAATAAGTGTTTATACCCAAACTATAAACTTTTATGCCAGTACTTCTATTATTTAAATGTCTGTAACACAAAAATAATGATCATTATGTGGTTGAAAAGACTGTGTGTGTTGCTCTTTTTGGATCAGCAGCAGCACGAGTGCAGATTTGACTGTCTTTAACACCTGTTTCACATCGTAAGTGTCAGTGGAGCGTGAACAGTGTGATGTGAAACAATCGTAATATACACCGCTGAATCGTTGTCATTCAGGAAAAGGATCGAGTAGGTGTTTGAACAGAGAACTTCTTTTAAGGATTAATCTTGCAGCTCTAATGTAAACCCTTCAAAATGTTTTGCAAGAATATCGTCACATTCTCACGAGACCAGTCAGATCTGTCCGATCTGTCTCACGAGATCACGTGTCACATCCCTAATATATGATATTGTTTTATTATTGTTATTTTATTTATTATTTTTATTATTAATTTTTTCGTTTGTGACATTGACCATTTTATAATAACCAAAATATAATGAAAAAAATATTCTATTGTTAAGATCAGAAGATTTTCACTGGTGTTTCTGATACAAAATAGGGTTTATATATTTTTGTAGAATTTTGATATGATTTTTTGTCAGTTTACATTTGACTAATATAGTCTTTATTATTATTATTATTATTATTATTATTATTATTATTATTCATTTGTGGCTGACCATTTTTTGTGCTAAATATGATGAAAACATTATTCTATTATTAAAATCTGAAAATTTTCACTGTTGGTTTCAGTCCTTTGAACCCCACTGTACATGAAATTTATGATTATAGTGTTGTAATATACTCAGCATCTAGGTTATAATTGCCATACAAATTGCATGCATAAATTTTGATGGTGTTTGGAGGCCAGTAGTTTTTCTGCTCTGTTATTCTTAAAGCTAAAAGTTGAGAACTGCTCTCTCTCTTTCTCTCTCTCTCTTTCTCACACACACCACTTCTATTTGACTTACAAAGGACATAATGATAGTGAGCAAGTCCTTTTGTCACTGATGAGATAAATATTTATGAGCGGGCGTGGAGGCGATTGAACCGACTTTCTTTGGACCGAGGGGCTTCATTAAACGGCAGGGCAAATCACTGAGGTCATGCGACTGAGTGAGATCCACGTCTGCAGTTCACCGCGTAGGCTCTCTGAAGTGCCCATCAGTGGGCTGCTGTGTAGACATGTAAAAAAAAATCTCCCCATGCTGGTATCTTCATATCAAAGAGAGCTGATTACCACCAAATATTTCAAATTGCACTTCCCTCTTTCCCTCTTAAGCATCAAGAGTCCCTTCAATCCCATCGCGGCCTCTTTTCTCTTATTCTTCACTGACAAGTCTGTGTACGGGGGCCTCAAGAACGTCCGATAAATTGCATGAAATGAAGAACACATCTGTTGGTTCATTGCACTGTTTGTGGACTGTAAAAATGAGTCAAGTAAATAATACTGACATATAACTAAAGATTAACTTGATTGTAGTAGTTTGTTGTTGCGAATATGCTATTAAAAAGTTTAAGGAATAACTTTGAGTATTCAATCAGTAATTGCTAGTAAATTTCACAAATAATTAAAAAACTTTACTGTAATCAACTAAATTAATTCATTATTTCTTGTCTATTTATTTTAAATGGTTCATGTTTCTTGTCTTAAAATGACAAGATTACGTATATACATATCATATAAGCATTCATAAGACAAAAGACCTGATAAAACTACATGCCTCAGTACAAGGGAAACAATGTAAAAAAATGTCAAAGAAGACAATCATAATTATTCATCCCTCAGTGCATGCTGGGACTATAGGTTCAATGGGACTGAACCACAAAACATTATTTAAATGTAGGCCTTTTTGAATTAAATAATAATAATAATAATCTTACTTGTTGTGCTTAAAAAATACTAAATATAAAAAAGCATGCTGTAAAAAAAAAATATATATATATATATATATACACTGCCATTCAGAAGTTTGGGATCAGTCAGCTTTTTAATGGTTTTTAAAGACGTTTCTTCTGCTCATCAAGGCTGCATGTATTGAATCAAAAATACAGTAAAAAATGTAATATTGTGAAATATTATTTCAGTTTAAAATAACTGTATTCTATGTGAATATATTTTAAAATGTAATTTATTCCTGTGATACAAAGCTACATTTTCAGCATCATTACTCCAGTCTTCAGTGTCACATGATCCTTCAGAAATCATTCTAATATGCTGATTTATTATTAATGTTGAAAACAGTGCTGCTTAATTTGTATTTTTTTAAACCTGTGAAACTTTTTATTAGGATTATTTTCAATAAAAAGGTAAAAAAGAACAGCATTTATTTAGAACAGAAAGGTTTTCTAACAATATACACTACTGTTAAAACGTTTGGGGTCAGTAAATTTTTATTCTTTCTTTTTTTTTAAATTAATACTTTTATTCACCAAGGATATGTTAAATTAATAAAAAACAAAAAATGATAGCATAGATTTACATTGTTGTATTTTGAATAAATGCTTTTTTTACTAATTATTCTTCAAACAATGAAAAAAAGAATCACAGGTTCCAAAAAATATTTGGCAGTACAACATTGATAATTCTAACAATAAATCAGCATATTAGAATGATTTCTGAAGGATCATGTGATGCTTAAGACTGGAGTAATGGCTGATGAAAATTCAGCTTTGCATCAAAGGAATCAATTATATTTTGAAGTATATTGAAGTAAAAAATATTATTTTATATTGTAATAACATTTTGCAATATTACTGTTTTTTCTGTATTTTTGATCAAATAAATGCAGCCTTGATGAGCAGAAGAAACGCCTTTAAAAACATTACAAATCTTACTGATCCCAAACTTTTGAACGGCAGTGTGTATATATATATATATATATATATATATATATATATATATATATTTATATACACACACATTTTTTCAGTGTGGAGCTCAGTTAAACATTTTCATGTACTCTTTAAAAGTAAAGTTTAAAAATAAAGGCAAGAAATTCTAGTTTGTTAATAAACCACTACTCAATTAAAATTATTCTTCAAAAGGGTGAAAAAATATTTAAAATATATAAACTTTAGATTTTAAGTTATGGCATTATGACATTTGCACCACTGAATACATTTTTATCTCACAGTTCTGACTTTTTTTTTCTCAGAATTGTGATATAAACTCGTAACTGTGAGTTATAAAGTCAGAATTGTGTGGTATAAACTTGATATAAAAAAAAACAGAATTGTGAGTTTATATCTCGCAACTGTGACTTATATAATGAGTTATAAGTCACAGTTGCAAGATATAAACTCACAATTCTGATTTTTTTCTCAGAATTGTGCATTTTTATCTTGCATTTTCTTATATCACGCAATTCTGACTTTTTTTCTCAGAATTGTCAAAAAGTCAGAATTGCGTGATATCAACACAATTCTGAGGGGGGGAAAAGTCAGAATTTAGAATTTATATCTCACAATTATCACTTTTTTCCTCAGAGCTGAACGTTTATATCTCAAAATTGTGACATATTTTCTCAGAATTGCACATTTATATCTCACAACTGACTTTTTTCTTCAGAATTGCACTTATATCTCGCAGTTGACTTTTCTCAAAATTGCTTGTTTATATCTCGCAGCTGTCACTTTTTAACTCAGAATTGCGTTATATCTTGCAATTTTTACTTTTTTCCACAATTGTGCATTTATGTCTTTGCAATTGTGATTTTCTTTCCTTAGAATTGCATTTATATCTTGCAATTTTTACTTTTTTTCAGAATTGTGCATTTATATCTTAGCAGTTGTGACTTTTTCTCCTCAAAATTGCATTTATATCTCGCAATTTGGACTTTTTTCACAATTGTGCATTTATATCTTTGCAATTGTGATTTTTTTCATTAGAATTGCATTTATATCTCGCAATTTGGACTTTTTTTCAGAATTGTGCATTTATATCTTAGCAATTGTGACTTTTTCCTCAAAACTGCATTTATATCTCGCAATTTTGACTTTTTTTCAGAATTGTGCATTTATATCTTAGCAATTGTGACTTTTTTCCTCAACTGCATTTATATCTCGCAATTTTTACCTTTTTTTCAGAATTCTGCATTTATATCTTAGCAATTGTGAATTTTTTCCTCAAAACTGCATTTATATCTTAGCAATTGTGACTTTTTTCCTCAAAACTGCATTTATATCTTGCAATATATTATGATTTTTCCTCAGTATTGCATTTACATCTCGCAATTTTGACTTTTTCTTCACAATTGTGCATTAATATCTTTGCAGTTGTGATGTTTTCCCTCAAAATTGCACTTATATCTCACAATTGAGACTTTTTCCTCAGAGCTGCCCATTTATATCTCACAATACTGACTTTATAACACGCAATTGTTTGTTTTTAAGTCAGAATTTTGAGATATCAGCTCGCAATTCTGTGAACATGTCAGTTCTTTTTTCCCCTCAAAATTAGACTATAAATTCGCAATTGCAAGAAATAAATAAGAATTGTGAGATACAAACTCACATTTGACTTTTTCTCAAAATTCTGACTTTTTCCACTCGGAATTGTGATATCAACTCACAAGTGCGTGAAATAAAGTCACATGAACCTTTTTTCGATTCGATCATTTTTTGTCTGTACATTAATTAAAAACAAAAAATAATATTTAAATCTGAAAGTCATACAAACTGTTTATGTTTTGTAAGTTTTACAAACGCCCCATTTTTTAGAGTTTGTGCTGACTTGTCCAAACAGTATCTCTGCAAAGTTTTCCAGTCTCGGGTTGTGAGTGAGTTCAACTCTGTGGATTATGAGTAAAGCTTGTGAAGGTTCTTCATGTAGTTTGGGTTGGTGGAAAAAAAGGCAGGCATTCTTTCAAACAGCTGGTGCCGACGGGTTAGCCTATGTCCAGAGGTGATAGCTAGATGACCTTGTCCTGTCCATCTCTGTGTGATAAGATGATCTGACAGATAACTCCCATGAGCCCCTAGACATGTGCTGCTTCATAGCACTCCAACCCTGACAACAGCATGTTGTTCTGAGTATATCCATCTTCTCCTTGGGATGCCGTCTTGTTTAGTTGAACTATTAAAAATGCATGAGGAGAGTTGTTTGGATGTGTATGAAGTGACATCTCAATACTGCAAACACCACTGGTGATCAGAACTTCATGCTTTATATACACAAAAAAACACACTTGCAGTTGTTGTAATAGATGCATGATGTCCAACTCTTAAAAACTTTGGTGATAGGTGTAGTTTTTTGCTGACACTGTCAGTAAACACTTTTAATGTCATTCCTATATAGCTCAGAATTTCACGTATGTGTATTTTTAAACCTACGCTACCTGTAATGCTCAATATATGATGTTCCTTTTTGTGATAGACTGGACACAACTTTCTGAAGAAGGATGGAGAGCTTTAAAACAGCACTCAGATGTGATCAGAGACATGATGTGCGTCAGTCGGTGCGAAGAGTCTGCCAGCCATCAGTTTGAGCACCAATCATGACCTGCCATTCACAACATCCCGAAATCTGAGGTGTTCAGGCATCAGACGCTTCCATATAAGGTACAGTGAGGTCCAAAGTTCTGATACCCTTAGTAAAAATGATTTTTTAGTATAAAATTTTAAAACCCTACAAGAATACTTTTTGTTTTAATTGGTTAATTATTAATTTGTCTCATAATGTTTTAGTTTGATTTTCTTTTTCTAAAACTTCTATTAAAAAAAAAAAAATCCTGGTTTCAATTTGATTTTAAATTAGACTTTTACTCTGTGAAACTCAGCTGTCCTCTTTTTGTTTGTCCATTAAATGCCTTATTTATTTGATATCTTGACTTGATGTCAAGAACATCATCTCCACAGCAATTTAGACAAACAACACAATCTCTTTTCACTCTCATATCAGGAAAAGCAATTATTCTTCTGAGCAACATCTAAATGGTTTCAAACAAGGACCTGTTTTTAACTGGTGGGTCGTGACCTAAAAGTGGGTCACAAGACTGTGCTAAATGTACCATCAAAGAAACAACATCAACAAAGATGCGAGACTTTTATTTTGAAAGATGTGTGTGAAAGCTGTTGACATTCATGTCAGATGCAGTTTAAGTAAGAAAAACATGCTGTCCCGATTCAGTATCTGCGGTCAGATGAGATGTTGTCAGGCTTAATGTCCGAGTCATTCTATTGTTGGCGTTCGTAATTTGTTACTGGAAAAGTCTCTCGGCTCAGAAAAACATGGCCCTGGACCACAAAACCAGTCTTAAGTAGCATGGGTATATTTGTAGCAATAGCCAAAAATACATTGTACATTAGACTATAAATTTGCAATTGCAAGAAAAAAGTAAGAATTGTGATCATGTGATCAAGAATTCAAAAGATCAAAGATCATGTTCTATGAAGATATTTTGTACATTTCCTATCGTAAAGATATCAAAACATAATTTTTGATTAATAATATGCATTGCTAAGAAATTCATTTGGACAACTTTAAAGGCAACTTTTCTCAATATTTTGATTTTTTTGCACCCTTAGATTCTAGATTTTCAAATACATAACCATACATCTATGGAAAGCGTACAGCTGAAGACAAAATTGTTAGCCCCCCTGTGAAATTTTACATTTCTTTTAGAATGTTTCCCAAGTGATGTTTAACAGAGCAAAAGAATGTTTTCACATTATTTCCTATTATTTTTTTCTTCTAGAGAAAGTCTGGTTTCTTATAGTTGCTCGAATAAAAGAATAAAAAAAATAAATAAATAAAAAACTGCTAAAGTCAATATTATTAGCCCCTTAAGAAATTATTAGTTTGATTAGCTATAGAACAAACCACTGTTGTCCAATGACTTGCCAAATTAACCTAATTTGCCTGATTAACCTAATTAACCTAATTATGCCTTTAAATTGCTCTTTAAGCTGAGGATTAGTATCTTGTGAAACAACTAGTAAAATAATATGCACTGTCATCATGGCAAAGACAAAAGAAATTAGTTTGGACTTGAGAGAAAGAATTGTTAATGCTCATAAAGATGGAGAAGGATACAAACATTTATCGAAGCGTTTTCAAGTGTCAAGAACTACAGTGAGATGCATTATCAAGAAGTTTAAAGAGACCAAAACAGTGGAGAACAAGGCGGGCAGAGACAGGAAGCGAAAGATTTCAAGAACTTTGGAAAGAAAACTAGTGAGAGAGGTTTCTAAAGACCCAAGGACAACTGCCAAGACACTAGTGAATGACCTAGCCAAGTCTGGAATTGATGTCACTAGAGCCCTGCACAGGAATGAACTGCGAGGTTGCGGACCAAGAAAGACTCCACTTCTGAAGAAGAGACACCTCCAAGCTAGAATGAAGTTTGCTAAGGACAACCTGGGGGAATGTGATGCTTACTGGAAACGTGTCCTTTGGTCAGATGAGACAAAACTAGAGCTTTTTGGCCATAGAGATGTTGCCTATGTTTGGAGAAAGAAGGGAGAGGCATTCAGCCCCAAGAACACCGTTTCCACAGTGAAACATGGTGGTGGGAGTATAATGCTGTGGGGATGTTTCAGTGCGTTTGGAACTGGAAATCTCGTCAGGGTTGAAGGAAACATGAAAAAGGAAGACTATAAGAAGATTTTGAAAGACAACCTGCAAGAAAACTTGGTTTGGGTCAACATTTTGTCTTCCAGCATGATAACGACCCAAATCATACCTCACTTCTGGTGAAGAAATACCTCCAAATGAGCAAAGTGAGTGTACTTGACTGGCATGCACAAAGCCCAGACTTGAATCCAATAGAAAATCTGTGGGGCACTCTAAAGTCCGGAGTTTGAGCCAGAAGTCCAACAAATCTGGAGGAGCTTGAGAGATTTGCTAAGGAAAAATGGGCTGTCATTCCTCAGGAGACATGCTTGAAACTTGTTGAGAACTACAGCAAACTAAAGGCTGTTATCAAGCAAAAGGGATACAATATTGACTATTAACATCAGATAATAATAATTTAAGATAATAATTTTGACCAGTAGACATTTTAAAATTCTTGGTTATACATTTATTTCTATTTGTATTACAAACCCTAAAAGCTTCCTGAATAAAGTATTATGTTTAAAAATGCTGAACAGAAATCGTCTTTCTGTTAAGCAACACTTGGGAGTTATTTGAAAAATAATGAAATATTTTATAAGGGGCTAATAATTTTGTCTTCAACTGTATTTATTCAGCTTCTGATGTCAAAAAATGTACTTTTTGTGACTGGTTTTGTGGTCCAGGGTCATAAAGGAACTATACTGTCCTGTCAGACATTATACTGTACTGTAAGTATTAAAAAAAAGCAACTGAGGCTTTGTCCAAATCAGATTTTTTTTCTTCCCCCAATTGCAATTTTATAATTGTCACAATGTGACTTGGTCTTTGCTTACAAGACATATTATTGTGCTATTGAAATATGCTTGTGTAGAGTGCTGCACCTAACTCTGATAACCTGCAGTGGCCTCTGAGAGCATTGCACTTTTTTTTTTCCATTATTGCTGGGTTCAGGTTCATACTGACCCACCTGTCCATGGGAAACACACATGAGTGATTGTGAGCTGGCTTTAATCTGTCTCGCTGCACTGTGCCTGGGGAGGGCTGCAGGTGGCTCACACCACAGTAGAGCACAACAGCACAGCCCTTCCTAATACACAAACCCTCTAGAGCCGTACCACTCCAGCAGCGACAGATCCTCAGCTGAACTGTGCATTTTACAATAGCTGCAGATTTCAGAAAGAACTGCAGTTCTTCGATTCGTATTTTTGATTTTCTGTATGGTCTGTGCCTACACAAACAAATATTGATGTTCATCAAAGATGTCTCTCAAAAGACTTTTCAACTGCACATGAAAAGAGATGCAATCGATGGATAATTAAAATATTATTGATTAATCTATCATTTTGAATAGGAGTTTTTTGTTTGGGATTTCTCATATTCTTTTTCCTGCGAGTTGAATCAAGGGAATGCTCTGAGAGCACATAATGTAAAATCTGGACATAAATGTAAAGAGTAATAATTTAGGGAAGTGTAAAACGATGGAGCATTGTGACAGAAATTAATAAAAAGATACACTACCAGTCTAAAGTTTTTGAACAGTAAAATGTTTTATTTTTAAGCCAGCATTTATTTCATAAAAACAGTACATTTTTGAAAAATTATTACTATTTAAAATAACTCTTTTCTATTTGAATATATTTTAAAATGTAATTTATTCCTGTGATCAAAGCTACATTTTCAGCATCATTACTTCATTGTCTTCAGTGTCACATGATCCTTCAGAAATCATTCTAATATGCTGATTTGCTGTTCAAGAAACATTTATATATAAATATCTAAATATACAATTACATATAATTGTATTATTATTATACAGGGGAAAAAAATATAGAATTTTTTTTTTTATTTAGCAAGGATGCTTTAAATGGATCAAAAGTGATGATAAAGACATTTATAATGTCACACAAAATTATTTATTTCAGATAAATGCTGTTCTTCAAAACTTTCTATACATCACTGAAACATGAAATATTCTTCTCAGATGTATTCAGCATGATAATAATAATAAAACTTTTTTTTTTTGAGCAGCAAATCAGAATATTAGAATGATTTCTGAATGATCATGTGACTGGAGTAATGATGCTAAAAATTCAGCTTTGAAATCACAAGAATAAATTCTATTTTAAAATATATTCAAATAGAAAACAGTTATTTTAAGTAGTAAAAATATTTTACATTTTACTGTTAAAATATATTCAAATAGAAAGCAGTTATTTTAAGTAGTAAAATATTTCACATTTTACTGTTTTTAAATAAATGCAAGCTTGGTGAGCAGAGGAGACTTCTTTAAAAAACATTAAAAATCTTACTGTTCAAAAACTTTTGACCGGTAGTGTACTTATGATTATGCACTATTTCTAGGTCACTAATTAAATAAGCAAATATACAATGCTACATTTATTTGATCAAAATACAGTAAAATATTAATACAGTGAAATATCATTACAATTTAAAATAGCTGTTTTATTTATTCCAGTGATGGAAAATGTTAATTTTCAGCATCATTACTCCAGTCTTTAGTGTAGCATAAACTTTCAGAAGTCATTTTAATATGCTGATTTGCTGCTTAAAAAAAAACATTTCTTATTATTAAAGTCAAATGGTTGTTTCATTCTCTCTTTTTTTCTCTTTTTTTCAGGATCGTTTGATAAGAACAGCATTTATACAAAATATCTTTTGTAACTTCAGTTGAATAAAAGTGTTGATTTCTTAAAATAATCATACAGTGTGTTCTTTTACACACACTTGAAATAATGAAATGACATATTGTAAATATTTATAATCTTTTTATACATACACTCTTAAAAATAAAGGTTCTTTATTGTCATCAATGGTTCTATGAAGAACCTTGAACATCCACGGAACCTTTCAATTGCAGAAAAGGTTCTTTATAGTCGAAAAATGTTCTTTCGATTTTTCAAAATGGTTATTATAGGAACTATTCACTGAAAGGTTCTTTGGGGAGCCAAAAATGGTTCTTCTATAGCATCACTACAAAAACACCATTTTGGAACCTTTATTTTTAAGAGTGTATAAGATATTTTCCTAAGTATTAACTTTTGGATCTGAAATGTTTATTAAACCTTAAAATGATACATTAATTGAAGTCACAAAAAGTAAACAGTACAGTCCAAAAAAACATCAACAACATGTTTATGTGTTAAGTCATTTCACACTTGCTCGTGTCCCTGAAAGCAAGCCTGCGTTTTTTGATAAGTCAGTTCTTTCCTCTCACATGAGAATACTTCAGCGAAACAGCCCAACATCCTTTGCCAGTTTCCTGTAGCCATAGAGATAGTGAGTTCAGCCAATCCCCAGGCAGGACTGAGTGGAATGTTTTCCTGAGCTCTCTATGAATTTCCTTCCACGACAAACGCTCTCTCCCGCATTTTTAAAGCACAGCTCTCGGTTGTTACCCTTGTCTGGAGTACCTCTATGGAATTCTGTGGAAAAAGTAAGTTTTTAATTCCTCTAAAGTTTTATTTCTGCACAAATATTTAATTTCCACACTGTTATAAGTTATGCAGACCTCTGAAGACTGGATGATTACGCTGTTGCAAAGTCTGTAGATACGCACACTTCATCTTATAGTAACGGCTCAACTGCCTCACAAGTGCTTCAGTATTGGCTCAGCCTCAGCAGCTCTCTGGTGTGCAAGACTCACCGAAGCCTTTGATTAAATTCTATATTAGAACCGAAATCTCCACAGGATGGCCAACTCACTAGACTGATCTCAGCAGGTTAACCACTTACATATTTCAGTCATTCACACAAAGGCTCATTCTGTTCCAGTGCTGTTTTAATTGAGCACCAGGAGCCGCTATCAGGCCCTGATCCAATTCCTGGGATTGCAAACCACGCTCTCCAGAACAGATGTTCAGCAACGGTTGACTGCGTTCACCTCTGCTGAGACACTTCCAAAAGTGGGGTTTTACAGAAATGCCAAAGAAGAATCACAGCCTTTTTCCACTATAAAGAACCTTTCTTTTTAAAAATGTGATTGAGAAATGCACATCTGGATTGACGTGAGCTATGCCCACTGAAAGTACAGATGTAAACGTGATTGTTTTGCCCAATGTTCTTCTCAGGAAGCCATCTTCTGTGAATCAATCATCCATGGGCTGTAGGACCTCGTCTCTGCCCCATGTTTGTTGGGACTTTGAGCTCAGTTTGGCTGTGGTGTTGATGGTCTTGGCTGGGATTTTGATCTTGGCATTGCTGTACTGCGTACTCCTGCTGCGTCACAGGCTCCGCGTCGCTCAGGCCGGGAACTCTCTGGAATACTTTGGTTTCTACCACATGGCTCAGTATGATCTAAAAGAGCCCAGCCTGCCTGTGGTGACCCCTTCTCTTCCCTCCCCACCTCCACCTGCTCCCCAACCACCTTTTCATGTCACTCCAACTCCAAAGCCCATGTTGTATTTGTCCACCCCCATCATCCACACCACCCCACCCAGCCCTCATCCATCATGTGGAACCAGCTCCGACGCAGAGGTGTATTCGCGGATCGGAGTCCTGCGACCTTCGAGACTCTCCAGTGTGAGTCAGACCCAGGTGATCCTGTTTGAACACTCTGCTCTTTGATGGACTGATGCTTTCAAGTACAAGCACAGTTGATTTCATTTTGGCTGTTTAAAGTCGTGTGGATATTAAGTGCTGTTTTGACATATTTAAAGCATCAGGGGTAGATTAGACAATCACCCTCTTTGTAACTCATGTTTTTCTGTGCCCCTTTTTTATATATGTGTTACATTTTAAAGCTTTTAAAATGTGTTTCCTATGTTAGGAAAAGTAACAGCAAAAGATGTTTGTTTTGAAACAAACATATACTTCTTTTTCCTGAATCTGCCTTTGTCATTTCCTTTAAAGGGTGGGATTTCCTGAGGAGATTTTCCATTGCTTTGTTCCCTTCTGCCTCTTAGGATTTCTGTGTTTAATGTTCTTTTCCGCTCACTGTCTTAGCAAATGTACACTACCAGTCATAAGTTTTTGGACAGTAAGATTTTTAATGTTTTTCAAAGAAGTCTCTTCTGCTCACAGAGCCTGTATGTTTAGACAAACAAACAAAAAATAATTAAACAACTATTTTGATTTTAATAATAACAAATGTGTCTTGAGCAGCAAATCAGCATATTAAAATGATTTCTGAAAGTCCATGTGACACTAAAGACTGGAGGTATGATGCTGGAAAATCGTTCCCATCACAGTAAAATATTTTAAAACAGCTATTTTAAATTGTAATGATATTTAACTGTATTAATATTTTACTGTATTTTTGATCAAATAAATTTAGAAATTTGTACTTGCTTATTTAATTAGTGACCTACACTGTAAAAAAAAAAACTAAAAAACTGTTCATGCTGCCTTAAAATTAAGTATAGTCAACATGAAATGTTAAGTTGTACAACATGAAAACATAGATATTTGAGTTGAGTAAACATAAAATTAAGGCAGCACTACAACTTAATGTTTTAAGTTATAACAACTTTTTTTACAGTGTAGAAATAGTGCAGAATCATATGTGATTACCAGTCAAAAGTTTTTGAACAGTAAGATTTTTAATGTATTTAAAGAAGTGTCATCTGCTCACCAAGCCTTTGTTCATTTGATCCAAAATACAGCAAAAACAGCACAATTTTGAAATATTTGTACTATTTAAAATAATGATTTTCTATTTGAATATCTCTTAAAATGCCATTTATTCCTGATTTCAAAGCTGAATTTTTAGCATCATTACTGCAGTCACATGATGCTTCAGAAATCATTCTAACATTCTGATTTGCTGCTCAGAAAAACATTATTATTTTTTTGTTGAAAATGGCTAAGTAGAATTTTTTCGGGTTTCTTTGATGAATAGAAAGTTCAGAAGAACAGCATTTATCTGAAATAGGAATCTTTTGTGACATTACAAACATCTTTATCATCATGTCTTTTGATCATTTTAATATAATTAATAATTATAACTATAATTTCTCAGTATTAAAAAAATATACTGACTATATATATTGTATAATGTTACAAAAGCTTTTTTAATTTCAGATAAATGCTGATCTTTGGATCTTTCTATTCATAGAATTCTGAAGGATTTCTGAAAATGTAGCTTTGATCACAGGAATAAATTGCATTTTAAATGTATTAAAATAGAATACAGTTATTTTAAATAGTAAAATATATTTATTGTTTTTGCTACTTTGGATCAAATAATTGCAGGCTTTGTGAGCAGAAGAGACTTTAAAAACATTAAAAATCTTACTGTTCAAAAACTTTCGACTGGTAGCGCGTTTATATATAATTGTAGTATACACATATATTTATTGTATTTTAATTTTTACATTTTTATGTGATAGAATTATTTATAGTTATAGTGTAAACCTTTACTGTGAACACAGTAAATACTTGATTTGAGTTGCAGTATCTGTGTAAATTTCAGCACACTGCAGCTGTGTCTTTTGTCATCTATGAAATGCATATGTTGTTCATGTACAAACAATCTAAGGCCACAAAGTATATCTGAATAATTGATGACTCTCTACCACTTCCCTTTCTCAGAATGTATAATTTAGCATTGTGAAATAGCTGCGGGAGGAATATGATAATTGGGGAGCAAAAGTTCACAACCTTGTTTTTAAAACTGAAAACTTGCCAAGGATTTGTAATTTTACTCAGCACAGATCAACCTTAAATATAACTGGTCTGAAATTTTCCAAAACATTTGATGTATTTAAATCAATGATTAAAACATTGTATGCTAGTCACAGCTACTATAATATGACTGAATTATTTAGTCACAGTTAATATATTGATGCTCAAAGCACTAGCTGGTCAGCTTTATTGTCCTGTTTTATTGCTGGCGGTCTGCCTGTGTGTATGATAAAAGAAAGTTATTCTTTTTGCTTATAAGATTGTCTGCAAAAATATACTGCATGTTTTGAGCCGTGGCCTTGTAGTTAATGTTCCAGACACACACAAAAAAGAACAGTGGCTCCTATGCAGCAGACATGACTTTGATTCTAGTGTCACGTACTGATCCCACTTTCCCTTGCCTTCATTTCCTGTCTCCTCTCAACTGTCTCTTTCATTAAAAATGGCAAAAAGCCCAAAACTAAAATAGCAATGAACAATAAATTTCAATTTTGTAGAATACAGTCTGTTTCTTTCTCATAGCATGTGGACAACTTTTCTGATTTTGAATGAAGTGTTTTGGAAATCTTGCCTTTCATACGTCCTCTAACTGAAGTTGGAATACTAGCACCTGCCACCTCTGGGAAGGCTTTCATTGACATACACTCTAGCTGTAATTGTGAGCCACAGAACATCATTTTTTATTGTTTTATTTTAGGTCTGTTTGACAATTGTTGCTAGTGTGCACAAGACCCAAGAAGGACATTTTTTTTGGATGTATAAATTCCCTGTGAATTACTTATAGCTGAGCTGCGTTCTTGAGTTTAAACCTTTGTATCTTGCCCGCTGTGAAGACGGCCACTCGAGAATCAGCGTTCAGCTGGCTGGATTACGTAGGACTTTCCAGAATCTCTTCTTTTGACGGTGCATCTGCCTCTGATTATTCTTGGTTGAAAGATTGAGAAATGTTCAGAATTTATAGATCTCAAACTTAATAACCAGAATTTGTAGGAAGCCTCATTATAAAATTTCACCTTTAGTAGTCTTGGTGTTGCACTTTTTTTTTTACACCTGCAGTTCCTGCCAGTTTAGATGATTGGATACAGTGTAAAAATATTTTTTTAAAACTGTAAATATGTGACCCTGGACAAAACCAGTCATAAGTGTAGCAATAGCCAACAATACATTGTGTGGGTCAAAATTATTGATTTTTCTTTTATGCCAAAATCATTAGAATATTAAGTAAAGATCATGTTCCATGAAGATATTTTGTACATTTTCCACCAAAAATATATCAAAACTTGATAAGTAATATGCATTGCTAAGAACTTTATTTGGACAACTTTAAAGATTCAAGATTTTCAAATAATTGTATCTTTGCCAAATATTGTTCCACACTAACCATACATCAATGGAAAGCTTATTTTTTCAGCTTTCAAAGAATCAATTTCAAAGAATTTGCCCTTTTGTGGTCCCAGGTCACATATAACAGATCACTGGGGTTTGTTTTACTCCTTTCTGACATTTCATTTTTAATATCAATGTGTTACTTGCTGTTTCTTTGTACAAACAAGAAACAATTGTCAGAAATTGCTAGTGAATGTAATAAACAATAAAAAAAAGCAATTATATTTTGACAAACTAAAAATAATAGTTGGTAAAGATGCATACGAGCAGTATTAATTAAGATACTAGCTTAATATTTCACCTACCTGACCGGAAATGATAAGACCAAACACAAATGTTGTCAAGATTCTTGCCCTGGAAATCCTGGTTCAGTTTGCCGACCACAAACACCTATTTTCCTCAGTTTTTTGCACTCTTCTGCTTGATTTGTTATAACACTTGCCTGTCTAATAGTACTCCAAAAGTACTCCCGGTCCAAACCAAATAATACAGCCCAAAAATTACAATAATTGACCATTTTCAGCAACAATAATCAGCAAAATCATTAATATGACTGATTGCTGACACGCTGTGAAAACACTGTAATTAAGTTTAGACAGTTTGCAAGAATGTTTAGCATATGTGGTATGAAAATGATGCTGAAGTGAGTGAGGGCACGGGCGCAGCCAGATGCGTTGCCAGATGCACCTATTATAAGCGTCTTTGGACGTTTTCTACTTTATTTGACACGTTAGTGGGACGTTGTACTTTAGGGTTAGCGATATCTTTATCTTATCTTATTTGTAAAAAATGTTTTTAACTCATTTCGGTTTATTTTTCAATTTTTGTATGTTTTCATAGCAATATCTGGCAACACTACATGATCGCCGGCAGTAGCACTTAAACTGCCATTAATCAAAAAAGGCCACGGACAGGTTATTGCTGACAGGATACCACATTCGGTAAGGCAAATGGAAAAAAAAGTCATGATATCTGTCTGAAATGTTATCAGCGTTATCAAAAACAGTAGTATTCAACACTATCCACCTTATTTTTTCCATAAGAGTGGGCACGGGCATTTGTAAATTTTATAGGTCTGACTTCTGGTCTCATCTGTATCCAGCGATTTTTAGCTGTAGAAAACAGCTCGTTCTGCTTGCATATTTGTGTGTCTTATCATATTATTTTAAAGTATTCTTAATTTCATGTATTCCGCATGACACAGCTGACAGAGAACAGCGTACGCTGTTTGTGTCCAGGGAATACTCTTCAAAATGGCACTACGGTAAGGCGGAGGAGACGAATTGGTGAATAAAGTCAATATTTTTTATTTCTTTGCATACAGAAAGTGTTCTCATAGCTTCGTAAAATTATGCTTGAACCACTGATGGCAGATGGACTATTTTGATGACATATTTCATACTTTTCTGGGCCTTGACACTGTTATTTTCTTGGCAGTCAATGGGACAGACACAAAGCTCCCGGCTTTCATCCAAAATATCTTAAATTGTGTTCCGAAGGTGAACAAACGGGTTTGGAATGACATGGGGGGTAAGTTATTAATGACAAAAGTTTCATTTTGGGGTGGAGTAACCCTTTAATTAAAAATATAACAGTAATATAACTAATACAATTATCCACCCCTAACCTATAGTAAAGTATTTTATAATAATTTATAGTCATTTTAATGCAATAAATATAGTATAATTTACCATGCTTATCCCTCCAGAAACATCTACATGTCTGTCTCTTTTAAAGTTTTAGTGTATATGTGACCCAGGACCAAAAAAACAGTCTAAAGTAGCCCAAAATACATTGAATGGGTCAAATTTATGCCAAAAATCATTAGGATATTAAGTAAAGATCATGCTCCATGAAGATGTTTTGTAAATTTCCTACAGTAAATATATCAAAACTTAATTTTTGACTAGTAATATGCATTGCTAAGGACTTCATTTGGACAACTTTAAAAGCGATTTTCTCAATATTTAGATTTTTTTTGTTTTGTTTTGTTTTGTTTGCACCCTCAGATTCCAGATATTCAAATTGTTGTATATCTGTCAAATATTGTCCTAACAAACCATACGTCAATATAAAGCTCATTTATTCAGATTACAGATGATTTATAAATCTCAATTTAAAAAAAATGAACCCTTATGACTGGTTTTGTGGTCTAGGGTCACATATAATGAGTTGTATTTATAGCTTAATTCTTAACCCACCCATGGTTTGGCCATGGTTTCAGATTGTCTCTTCTGTATTTTTGCTATTAAGCTCTCAAGCTTTTCTTG
The DNA here is from genome assembly GCA_033026305.1 of Cirrhinus molitorella. Classification (NCBI taxonomy): domain Eukaryota; kingdom Metazoa; phylum Chordata; class Actinopteri; order Cypriniformes; family Cyprinidae; genus Cirrhinus; species Cirrhinus molitorella. The sequence goes on along the minus strand of CM065138.1, from coordinate 15,124,706 downwards.
CAGAGCTGCAACCCAAAATAGACAATTATGGACCTCGGCAGTATTTGTTGAGCGCTCAGCAGAGGTTTCTCATTGTTAATAAATAGCTGTGGATCCTCAGGTCGCTAAATCATGCCAGCTGTGGGTGTGCACGTGGGCTCTGTGTATTGTCCTAGGCCTTTGATCAGATAATTGCACCTCAGACCCAGAGTTTGAAACATCTGAGTGTCGCTATGGTGACCAGCATCACTGTGTCTGCTCTGTTGAGTGGCTTTTAGTGATTCAAACACAACTGGACGGCAGGGCTTCTCTAGCAACTTTCCAGACTATCCTGGTGCAATCTTCCAGTTAAAAAAAAAGCAAACAATTGTTCTATAGATTTGTTGTTTTAATGGGACACAAAAGAGTTTGAATCCACAAATCATAATGTAACATAGTTGCCTGTTTTATTGACTTTTTTTACATTTTCATTTTCAGCACTGATGAAACAAACAGACAATTTTGTTTTAACAAGAATTCATCAGTTGACATAAACAGCGGCAGCCGGGAGACCTGTTAATATAATTCATTGGAACAATTTGCACTGGCACATTCCTGATCATGTAAAAGCCTTGAGATTTCTATCAGAGAGATATGTGCGGTGGAGCATCTTGTTGCGAAAACATTCTTTTATGAAGGGATTTGTTAAGAGGATCTTTTGGCCTCTCCATTGCTCCTTTGTATCCATCGTTTCACGCAGGGTTTCCATGGGGGATGAAGTCGCGAGTCAGGATTAATGGGTTTTAAAGTGCCTAAAGTATAAAGATGCATTTAAACGATGGACTGCGAAAGACTCTTCAATAAATATATACCTGTCTCTTGAGAAAATAACAGCTGCCACATTTACACAAATGTTTAAATATCGATAATGCACTTTGAATAGCATCAAATAGGTTTGCATGTATAATATACACACAGTCAATTTAAAATTTATTCAGACACCAGATGTCATTTTTTTTACTAGTGGGTGCAGGACACTATAGTTTGTTTATATAAGTGAGGATAGCAAAATAAAGTAAACTGCGACATGTCCAAAAAATTCTTCATTCCAGTTAAATTGATGGACCAAAATTTTGATTTGCCACTTTGACCTGACCATGTTTTGTTACATACCTTTCTATCAAAGTTATTTGACATTATCAAGATTTTGTTGAATTCTTGTCATGTTTTATTACCATTTTCTAAACTATATTGAATAAACTGATAATGTGAAAAATGTTGAAGGTGCTTGAATAAATTTTGGTTTGACGATTCATAAAAGGTGTAAAATCTTCAAGGTGAAGATTCATAAAAAATATCCTTCAAATATTATTTTCTTGCTATTATTTAATTAGACAACATTAAAATATAATACAGTTGTTTTTAATTATTCAATTTAATAATTTTTCTTTGTGCATTGCACAGCTTCATCTTTTTCTCATCTCATTTTTGGTCCATGCATGTGATTACTGAAAAACAAAACACAATCACAAGGACAAGGACACAAGGTGTACATACAGTGGGACTTTTTATTTTTACATCATGGACATGATTTTTGTTTGTCATGGACATGAAATAAACATTTTCTGTACACATTATGTAACCTGATATAATAGGATATACATCTGATATATAAAATCAATCATGTTTATTTATAGTGGTACTAAATAGTTTTCAGTGCTGTTAAAATACACCACTATAGTTTTAGTATAGGTTAAACTCGTGTTTCTGACAGTTAAAACTGAAAAGACAGAACGTTTATGGTCTGCAAAAATGGCATTTAATGATTTTCTTAAAAGCGCTCTGAAAGTCTTTATTGAAGTATGCGTAAATGATGGGATTCAAGAGCGAGTTTGAATACCCGAGCCAATTAATGACGTCGATGAGCCACAAAGGCATATCACAAGACGGACAAAAAGGCAAAACGAGCGCTTTGATGAAGAATGGAAGCCAACAGACAATGAAAGTGCCCATTATAATGCCCAGAGTCTTCACAGTCTTGCGCTCCCGCGCCAAAGCGAGCTTCCTCTTCGCCTCGGTGTTCTTCTCGTGTTTGTTCTCGAACAGAGGGACAGAGTTTGGCGTGTTGGGCAGAGGCAGGTTGTTTTTGGAATTGCTGTGAACTTCGATGATCTCCAGAGACTCGCCGTCCTCGGCGTGCTTAACCGCGCCGTTTACGCACGCAGCGGGCTTGGGTTCTACTGCGCTTTTCCAGTTTTTGCCCAGCTCTCCGTTCGCCCGCTTAAAAAGCGCAGGCGACACAGTCAAACACTTCACCCTCTTTTTCTCAGGTTTTCGAACGGTTTTGCGAATGCGAAACCTTGCCGCTTTGAATATGCGTCCGTACAAGACCAGCATGAGAATCAGAGGGATGTAAAACGCGCAAAAGGTGGAATAAATAGTGTACCACGGGTCGTGGCTGATCATGCACGCTTCAGGATTGGCCATGTCTTCTGCTTTACTCTTGGGTTGAGATTTCATGATCAGCATGGGTGGAATTGATATCGAAAAGCCGACAAACCAGGTAACGGTGATTAAAAGAGCGGCGCGTTTTAATGTCCTTTTCTTCATGTAGTCTATCGGGTCGGTGATCGCCCAGTATCTATCCAAAGCTATAGCGCACAGGTGGAGAATTGAAGATGTGCAACATAAAATGTCTAAGGAAATAAAAATATCACAAGTTACCTGTCCAAGTGTCCACTTGTCTAAAACTTGGTAAAGAGCCGCCATTGGCAACACAAGCACCGACACCATGAGGTCCGTCACGGCAAGAGATCCGATCAGGTAGTTTGCAACATTCTGCAGGGATCTTTCCAAAGCAATAGCCGCCACAACACACGCGTTTCCAAATATGGAACATAGAATGAGCGCGCCGATCAGCAAAGACGTGGAGATCTGATAACTTAGAGGAACCTTCACAGGTAAAGTCACATTGTCGATTTGCTGATCTAAACCACTGTCGTTCTGAAATGATAAGAACGTGTCGTTGTTTTCTTCCATGTCGCGTAGAGCGTAAAATTTGCAAAAGCTCATTCAGAGGAGCTCATACACTTGACGGCGATGCCAACCATCAACATTGTTACTGACGACTTGTGACGACGCGGCTCCATTTATATCAGCAGTGACTCCACACGTCAGTTACCTACGCAGGTGTATCGGGTGGGCTCGGCATAGAATATGCACACGCGTTTTCCCAGAATTTCTTCCAGTGAGATTCAGCCATCATCATCTGATTTGTAACAACAAACTATTGAAGCAGTTCCAACAGGTGATTACTTGAACAAAACTTGCCAGAAAGGTATTCAACTCCTTGAGTTTCTAAAGGATTGGACTTTTTTTGGAAATCAACTTTTTCCTTCAGCCTATAGCTATAGCCCATGTTTTCAATCAGCTCGGCATCTCAGTCAGCGACACCCGTCGAGCTGAAAATTGTATTGCTGCTGCTGCCACCTGCTGTAGCGCGTATGCTGCTGAGGAAACGAAACGTTTGTGCCAAACACATCTCCTTCATCCAGACCTCCACATACCGTCTCTATAACAAGTGTGCGAATTTTAGGGGGCTATACTCCATGACCGAGGCTTAAAATGTATTAGAACATTCAAAAATGTGACCCGGCTGACCACAAAACCAGTCATAAAGTCGATTTTTTACATTTAGATTGAAAAAATCTGGAAATTAAAAAATAAAAAAAAAATCTCAGCCGTCGAAATGAAGTTCTTAGTAATTCATATTACTAATCAAAAACTAAGTTTTGTCCACGGTCACAAATTATTGTTCAAACTATTCAATAGCCAATTTTTTTTTATTTGGGACTAAGTCGCAATCACCTAAAGAAGTATCAGATCGCCGCTCCAGCTCACTTAATAGACAAAACACTGTCAAACTATTATCAGTGTTCCCACAGGTCATGGAATTTCTGGAATATCATGGAATTTTAAAAGGTCTATTCCAGACATTAAAAGTCAGGGAATTGGACATTTATTTTGTCCAAGTCATGGAATATCAGGGATTTTTGATTGTTGCTTTAAATTTTTATTTCCAAAATGTAATTTTTATACAGTGTATTTTGTATTATTGTGTTGTTTCATGCATTTTGCCTTTTGTTATTGTTATGAAAGCCTAAAAATTTTTTTAATAAATTAATTTCTTTGGAAATAGTACAGAAAAATGTCAAAGTGCATTAAACGGGTAAAAGACAAACAAAAAAAGTAGTGTATATGTGTGTTTTGCACTGAAAAACATCTGTGATCAGGAAAATAAAGCTTGTAAATTGATTGATCTGTTCATTATAGGTCATGGAAATTCAGCTTTTTAGTCAGTGAAAGTCAGGAAAAAGTCAGGGAATTTGACATTTGGCTTAGAGTGGGAACCCTGTATTATATATTTAAATCACAAATATACCACATACATTTACTATTGTGTTTAAACCGTGTTTACAATAGCTTAAAACGCTTTCTATGTTGTTATGAGTTTATCTTCATCATTATGTTAATGCAAGGAGATCTTAGTTGATCGAATAAATGAAAAAAAAACTTTATAAATGAAACAAACGAATTATTGCGTACTTACAGTATTTACGCCTGTTCAGAGATGTTTTGTCCCTCTGCGGCTTCCGTAGTGAAGGCAACTGTACTCCGAGTAGTACAGAGCCAGACTGTTGTTTTTAGCATTTTAGCCAAACAACTTGAGGTGCTCTTCAGAAATCCGAGTCAAGAGAAATGGCGACCTCTTTAGTGGTATGGTATATTTTTGGTACATACGTGAAACAAATGTTTAACTGAGACAAACAGGAAGTATTTACATAATAATGACTTGAAAACACCGACCAGAACAGGAAATACCACTAGATTTTGTATTTAAGAAACTAAACGTACAAACTGGACGTCAAATTTAGTTCAAGGTTAGATAGTAACGTTAAATACAGCAAATGCTATTGTGCTGTACTAATTTTGAAGTTGTTTTGTGGTAACGAGATTGTACTGGCCTATTAATAAGCATAAAGTTTGCTAATGTGCAAAAAACGCAGATAATAAAGCCATAAAGTAGTGACAATCAAGGACACTACATTAGAACAATCAACTATTTATGCATGCATTATATTTTTTGTGGTAACCTACCAAAGGATTTGTGTAGGATTAAAAAGAAATGGTTTACTAATGCACATTTCAAACAGACTGAAGAACAATTTCAATCAGGGACACCAGAAGATCCAACAAACCTTCGCTGCAGAAAGTGCCGCAGATGTCTAGTAGATTCAATCAGCCTTCTCAAGGTGGGTGAATTACGATCTTAAACATATAGAGAGTTTGCACTTAAATCATGATTTGGTCAGTTACCTGGATGCACAGACATACTGGCAATACTCGGATGTAAACACCAGCATGAATTGCACGGTTAATATACTACTGGATTGATTGATTAGACAGCTAATTTATGCTGTCTAAAGTGAGCAGGAAAGGGCGCTAAAGTTGAAGTTTATAGGTGGTAAAGATACATACAAGTAGTATTGCTTAAGATATTAGCTCTATATTTCACCTACCTCACCGGAATTGATAAGAACAAACACGAATGTTGTCAAGATTCTTGCCCTGCAAAATGCTGGTTCAGTTTGGCCAACCACAAACGCCTTTTGTTCCTCAAACAACAAAAAAGTGTTTTGCACTCTTCTCCTGATTTGTTATAACTTTTGTCAGTCTACAGTACACCAAATGTTTTTCCCAGTCCGACCAATTAATACAGCTCAAATCATGAAAATAATTGATAATTTCCTCAGCAATAATCAATAAAAATATGTGAGTTTCATTCGGTTCAGTGGCATTGTTTACATTCAGAGCCGCCAATATGGCCTTTGATGATATGTTGTGAAAACACTCTGTGCTGTATATTACACATTGGGAATGGTTAAGATCTTCATTTATGTAAAATGACTGATAGTCATGGGTAACAAATATTCTACAGGTAGTAACATCAAGGGAGGTTGCAGCCACATGCAATGTGTGGCATTTGAATGTTGAATCTTTGCCAGATTGGATTTTGGCAAGTGTTGATCAGGTATGGAGTTTCCGTTACTTATTTTTAATTGATGCAACTTTGGCTATTGATATCTGTAATTGATCTATTTTGATTAAATGTTCATTTCTTGCAGGCCAATTGGACAGTGGGGAAATTAAACTGCCAGTACTGTGGAGCTCGCTTAGGAGGCTTTAATTTTGTAAATTGCTCCAAATGCTCCTGTGGACATGATACAGCTGTGCATCTCAGTAAGAGTCGTGTTGATCAGGATCTAAAACCTCCAGTTCTTTTGACAAGACTAGGAAGGACTAGAAAACATACCGTGAGGAGGAAGAACGAGGTGGATTCTGTCCCTCGGACAATAAGCTCATCCTTGTCTCCTTCCTCAACCCTCAACTGGTCCTTTCCTGTGTCCCAAGTAGCTTCTGCTGAAACTGAACTTGAGGTTGAGTTAACTGAAGAACCACAGATTCTCGAGACTGTTGAGAGAGGCACAAATGTTTCTTTAACTTCTGAATTGCCACCACAGCTGTCTGATTATCAGGAGAGCTTAGAGGAACAACAAGTGGCTTCTGCTTCCCAGAGTAGACGCTCTCTGGACAGTGCTGTGAATCCAGAGGGGGTCAGACTCAGAGTGACGGAGGAGCCACTAAGAAACACCACACCCAACCTAGAGTCAAAGCTTTCCAAGAGAGAGAAAAATCACCTGAAAAGCCTAAAAAGGAAGCAGAGGAGGAAGGAACGTTGGATTCAGAGACAGCAGGAGGCAAAAGATCTGGTGAGATATTTTAAACTTGTGGGTGGTGCCAAAGTCTGACTCAATTTGTGAATTTAACAACTACCAAGAAAGGCTGGCAATATTCAGAATTTAAGAACTGGCTTTGTTAAATTCCATTAAATCAATTTGGCTCCCCCTCAGGATGTTGATTTGAACTTCATTGAATTGACATTCAAAACAGTCACATATTTTATAGTACAAAATTAGTTTTCTGCCAAAACAAAAACTCATTTTAATTTAATTATGAATTACAATTCTGCATCCTGTTTGTTTCCTCAGTTCTGAATGGTACACAGCTCTGGTTTGTTTCATCAATAAGGTGTCAGATAAGCAAGCAATGTATGTGAGCTCTTAAATGAGGATACTGAAAAGAGTTCTGGCAAAATGTCAATAACAGATATGTGGATCAGGACAGGCATAAATCCACATAATAGGCTGCTGTAAGAATCCTGAGGATCTTAAAAGGATAGTTGGCAAAAAAAAATGAAAATTCTGTCATTAATAGGCACTTTCACACTTTCCTGGTGAAATACTACTGATGTCTTTATTCACAGCATTTACAAACGTCAACAACCGGTGAATGGAGGATGCAGTGATCAGAACTGTTTTTGTTGTGTGTAGTTTTGTGATAAAAGAGATGGAATGTAAACGCACAATTTACGAGAATAAAGAGCATGAAAATCTGACTACATCTCATATGACAACTTGCAGCGTTAACTACACCTTGCAGAATCTGCTAAATGTTAATTCTTTTACCAAAATAAGAGGTTTCATACAAAATGCATGCTATTTATTTAGTACTGACCTGAATAAGATATTTCAAATAAAAACATTTATATAGTACATGAGAAAATAATAGTTTAATTTATAAAAATGACCCTGTTTAAAAGTTTATTTAGACTTGATTCTTGATTTTTTTTTTTTTTTTGAAGATCAGTTGAAGATCAATTTTATTTATTTTGTCTTCTGGGAAACATGTAAGTATCTTCAGTAACTTTTGAAAGAAAATAAATATGTTAGGCAAAATATAAAGACAAAAATGTACACATCTTCATTCTGTTCAAAAGTTTGCACCCCTGGCTCTTAATGCATCATGTTTCCTTCTGAAGAATCAGTGAGCGTTTAAACCTTCTGTAATAGTTGCATATGTCCCTCAGTTGTCCTCTGTGTGAAAAGATGGATCTCAAAATCATACAGTCATTGTTGGAAAGGGTTCGAATACACAAAAAATGCTGAAAAAACAAAGAATTGTAGGACCTGACTGATTTTCCTGAAGAACAGCAGGCAATTTAACTGTTCAGGACAAACAAGGGACTCATGAAAAAAACAACAACTGTGGATCATTCAGTAACAACATAGTATTAAGAATCAATTGTATGTAAACTTTTGAACAGGGTCATTTGTATAAATTCAACTATTATTTTCTCTTGTGGACTATGTAAACGTCTTTTATGTGAAATATCTTATTCAGGTATGTACTAAATAAAAAAATAACACGCATTTTGTATGATCCCTCTTATTTTGGTAAAATAATTAACATTTTGCAGATTCTGCAAGGTGTATGTAAACTGTATCATCAAGACATTTTTAAAAAAAAATGCTGGGTAGCCAGTGTATTGTATATGTATTGCCCTATCAGTGTATACTTGCTTCACTGGTAGTTCCAGTAGAACTTTTTTAGACCCTACTCTGAAGTAGGAGCTAATTTAGTTCCCCGAAACTGAGTTCCTAGTACTAATTACATTCTTAGTTCCTAGGGTGCGAACACGCCAAAAAGCGGAAACTTCCGCCAATAGTTCTAGGAACTAACTAGGACCTAATTAAAACCCATACAACCTTATCTTCAGAACACAAATTGGGATATTTTCCAAGAACTTTCTGACTCTGCATAAACATCAGTGGAACTAGAAAGTTAGTAAAGACATTGTTAAAATATTCCATTTGACATCAGTGGTTCATCCTATACAGGGTCAGGAAGCTATTGGATTTCATCAAAAATATCCTAATTTGTGTTCCGAAGATAAAAAAAAGATCATAGGTAATTAATGACAGAATTTTAGTTTTTACATGGTGTCATTTCATTTGAGAATGTCTTTTCTTGTTTTGATAACCAATAGGCCACCGCTTTTTATGCAAAGGATGAACTGATTATCTGTTTTTTTAATTTAAACCTAATATAGCAGTCTTTCATTAATATTTAATGCATTACTTCTACCTATCAGGCTTTGAAGTGGGACCTAACGGGCAGCGATGATGAAGAGAGGGAGGGATACACATGTGCTGTGTGTTTAGACGTATATTACAGCCCTTACAAGTGCCATCCTTGCAGTCATGTGTTCTGTGAGCCCTGTTTGAGAATCCTGGCTAAGAACAGGCCAAGCAATACCCCATGTCCCCTCTGTAGGACCCTCATATCCCATGTGCTCTTTCAGGAAGGTGAGTCGAACAGATAAATCCCTCATATTGCTTGGAAGAACTTTACCTAACCACTTGATGGACCTTTTGTTTCAGAGCTCAACCAAACCACAAAAACTAGCTTCCCAAAAGTGTATCAGTCAAGACATGAGACATTTCAGAAGACCAACTATTCCAAATGGCCCCTGCCTAACTGCCCAAAGCGTTTCCGGATCTTTTGGGGTTTGTCATATGTATTTAAATTAAAGCATGTCTTCAAGACAGTAGGTTTTAAAAAGTTTTAACACATTTGGTTAATTGTTTTTTGTTATTTAAGGATTTCAGAGACATGGAGGCCCCGACAGTCGCTGGCAGTTTCCTCACAGAGCATTTGGCCTGGATGCGTTGGATCTGGGGGACATGTGGGGCTGGCCATTTGACATTGACTTTGTGATCATCTCTATTTACTCTCTGCACTGGGTGATGGCGTTCATCATCTTCTGTGGTCTCTGCTACTTCTTCCTCCTCTGATGTATGAAGGATTAGATCTCACTTTGTTTGGACAAATGAATGTCGTTGACGATGGACATCTCATCAAGTGCCTCATACTTTTATTTCAATGTAGCTTCAAATATGGTGAAATATTATTAAGGTGTTTTTCTTCCTGTGGGAATCATGTGTTTGTTTGTTTGTGGTTTAGGTCTTACAGGGTTTGTGCAATCCATAGATATCACGTTAAGCAATTAACTTAATAGCATCTTGACCTGCAAACAGTATTATAGAAAAGAGAAAAAGCAATAAGTCAGGGTATAATGCTTAGTTTGTCTGTACACTTTAATATGATGCCTCTACTTGGAGCGTTTAGATGTACATTTAGATGCTTGTCTAATAGTAGAACCCAGGTTTCTTCCACTAATCTGTTGTACAATAGATTTAATGGCTTCTTTTACACAGTAAAATGTTTGAGAACATTTCTGTTGTGTCAATTCATTTTAATAATAGGCCATGGCCTAGAATGACAGCCAAAACCCGTTTGGGAATTTTGGGAATGTGTTTTTGTTGTTCAGCTTAAACCTAAGGGAGAACGTCCAGCAAGCATTTCCAGAATGTTTTGGAACGAACTCCAACCGTTCTAGAACCATTATTTTAAGGTTTTTAACCACTAACGTTCCTAGAATGTTGCATGTAAGGTTTGGTGTGACAACTACATAATGTTTTCTAATTCTAAAATAACGTTTCAGAGGTTTTTGACTTTCACACATTAAGCAGAGATTCAGTATGTTTAAGGCGCCGCTTACAAATATAACCGTGAATATTTATTTTCTCTCACACTAAGCAGCTGTTTCTTCGACGAACCCGTCTTTTCAGACATCGTGAAGCCCGCAGCTGTTAAGTTCCAGCGGCGCTCGGCCCTCGACAGGGGTGAAGGTGACTCGCCTGTTGGTGCGGGAGATGCAGAGGAAGCGTCGTGGACGCTCGCTCGGCTCCGTCACATCGTTCTAATCATCGAAACAGCCCGCATTCAAGGATCGACCTCACCCTCTCATCGAGGACAGACGGATTAAAGACATTTTCTCAGTGAGGTGGTTTTATTCGTGGATGCGTATGCATGTGTTCTGCACCGAACGGGCGAAAGAACCGCCCCAGATCCGCAGCCAACATTTTTCAAATCGGCAAGTCTTCGGTGAGGGATCCAGAGCGCCGGGAGAGCACCGAGAGCACACGGAGAGCTCAGCGGGCGATGGATGACTGTAGAACGGTGAGCGTGCTGTAGAACAACCGCTGTCACTGGTCTGCGGATGGTATTTTTGGTGTCTACACATTAAAATGACTATTAATTATATGCAAATTAACCAGTATTTGCGAATAATTGTAAGTAAATCTGTACAGCCTTTCAATATTGATACTAACACATTACTAAAAGACCATGTACTGGATATAATCTATTGGAATATGAATAACTGTTGGGTCTATGTTTGTAAATTGCTTATAAGATAAATAATTTTTATTATGTTTATCTTTTGCCATTTGTGCTTTCATATTGCACCATTGTTTAGAAATTACATTCCTCCTCACAATCCCATGTGTTGCTATGTGGCATCTAGATAATGGCAGCTAAACTCGTGTTTACCTTGATGGAAAATCCTGTTTAAGCTGCTAGCTGTGTTTTGGAACATTTCTAGTTAGTCTAACCAGCTATCATGAGAGCTTCACTAGCTGGTAACTGGTTTGGTCCTGGTCCAAGATGGTTTACCAACCAAACCAGCCACACGGCTGGTAGCTTAATCTATACACATTGACTTTCTAAAAATAGACTGAGCAGGATTTGTCTCAATTTTTAGACCGTTCAGGAGTTCAACACTCTTGTGGCTCTCCATCGTGAGCAGGTCATCTCCATAGGGGAGATTACAATCGACTGTCCTTCTTTAAGGGCACAGATGCACAAGACTCGCGTCAAAGGATGCGCCGTAGCCCAGGTCGCCTATCAAAACCTCATCGCCATCTCTGGGTAAGCCTGTATGTTAGAACATCCATGTGGATTTGATGACGTGGCTTTGAGATGCCATAATATGTTTTCTGTTTTTTTTTCTCTAGGCCAGAGGATGGTGAAATCCACCCAGAAATATGCAGATTGTTCATCCAGCTTCAGTGCTGCCTGGAGATGTACATTACAGAGATGCTCAAATCTATGTGTCTGTTGGGTGTTCTGCAGCTCCATAGGAAAGGTGTTGTGTCAATGACAGCCAGCAGAGGACAGCAGATTCTTTACATAAGCAGACATGAGTACATAAAGCTAATATACTGCATGGTGAAATACTACTGTCAGTCTGAAGGTGGCGGGGATGGCACAGTGAATACATGAAACGGCTCCTTTGAGCATTCACTTGTTTTTTCTGTAAGGAAAACAAAGCCTAACTTCGAATTTTATGTGTCACTCACTTCAGGAAACGATGTGTGTCCTGAGTCAAACATGGACTGCAAGGTTGACGAAAGCTCCGATGTGCCGATGCTGGAAGATCGATCATCGTCACCTGTAGATTTTCCGCAGGAATCCTGGGTCGTGTGCACAGACATTGAGAACATAGAGAGGTACGACAAACAGGATGAATGGATTAGGAATGACAGCTTCCACTTTTTCAGCAGTGTTGGTTCTGGGAATACTTTTCAAATTAATTTACTCCATAGGGATATGAAACAACCGACCAGCTTTGAGATTAATCACAACATGACAGACTTTGAAGCAAAAAGTATTTGAAAACCTGATAAAAAGAAAAAGGACTGTAAATCTGAAAGGAATGAGTAAATCCCAATATAAATCAGATAAAAAAACAGTGGCCCAATATAATACTACTGATTTATAATAATTAATTATAGATGTAAGAACAATACATACATTTTTTTTTGCTAAATATGTATATCTTTACACATTTATACACTACTGTTAAAATGTTTGGGGTCAGTACGTTTTTTTTTTTTTTTTTTTTTACAAAATGTATACTTTTATTCATCAAGGATGCATTAAATTGATCAAAAATGACAGTAAAGGCATTTATAATGTTATAGAAGATTTCTATTTTAAATAAATGTAAAAAAGAACAATATTTTTTTTTAAATTGTAAGAATAATACATTTGAATTTTAATACATTTGAGTGTTTTATTTTTGTGCTAAACGTGTTTTATATACTTTTAAATTCCATTCATCAAAAATGACAGTTAAGACATTTATTAATACATTAGATTTTTTTTTAATTGTAAGAACAATACATTTGAATATCAATACATTTTCATTTTTGTTTGCTAAATATGTTTACTTTTATACATGTGTACAATACCGTTCAAATGTTTGGGGTCTTTTTTAACAAAATATATTATTTTATTCATCAAGGGTGCATTAAATTGATCAAAAATTACAGTAAAGCCTTTTATAATGTTATTGAAGATTTCTATTTCAAATACATTTATCAAACAATTCTAAAGATAATACATAATAATACATTTGAATTTCATTTGAACATTTTTTTTTTTTTTTTGCCTAAATATGTATATAGTCATACATGTATACACTACCATTCATTTTTTGGGGGGTCATTAAGTTTGTTTTTTATTTTTAACAAAATGTATACATACATTTTTATTCATCAAGCATGCATTAATTTGATCAAAAATTACAGTAAAGGCATTTATAATGTTATAGAAAATTTCAAATAAATTTCTCCAAAAACCCTGAAAAAATGTTCCATAGTTTCCACCAAAATATTAAGCAAGGAATAAATTGCATTTTAAAATACATTATAACAGAAAACAGTTATATAAAATAGCAATAATATATCATAATATTCCTGTTTTTACTGTATTTTTGGTCAAATAAAAGCCTTGGTGAGCATAAGAGACTTAAAAAAAATAAAATCTTACCAACTCAAATTTTTTAAACAGTATTGTATATAAAATGCTTGTTAGTCAATTTAATAGGGTCTTTAAGTAGTTGTACTATAAATCCTATTTGCTATAATCACAGTTAACATCCACTCTTTCTTCTAGTGATATGCGAGAAATGAGAAACCTTCTAAGCAAACTCAGGGAGACAATGCCTTTGCCACTGAAAAATCAAGGTGCGTCTTCTGATACTGTAAAAGATTTTTTATACCTTCTGATAATATGCCCATATAGCTAGAAATGTGTTTTTAATGCTGTGCTTTCATGTGTTCAGATGACAGCAGTCTGCTTAATCTGACTCCTTATCCACTGGTGAGGCAGAGGAAGAGGCGATTCTCTGGGCTTTGTTGCCTTGTGTCTGGCTGAACCTTCAAAACTCTCATGTCTTCTTTTCTGATCACTGATCAATTTACGCTTCTCTCGTCTCTTTCGTGTCTCTGGAACTGTTTCACTAATGTAACTTGTCCCTGGACAGTGTCAAAACTACTTAATCCCTTGTTGGAGGACAGAATCCCCTCGACTCGAAACCCTGCCTACTGAGTTTTTAAGCAAAATCAATTGTCTATTTTAAGTTACCGAGAGGTTCACTCTTTGTCATGTGCTGTGAAACCATTTGATTGTATAAAAAAAGCAAGAGAACGAAGTAAAATAATAACATCTGTCATTGATTTTCTTTTTAGATTTTTGTCAGTGAAAGGGCACGTTTAGTTATAGGATTTCTGGATCTTCTTGCTTCTTGGTTGTTTTCTTTTATATAAATTTAGTCACTGTGCAATGCTTTTTTAATTTAGTCTTCCATAAAGGGGAAATGTTGTAAAAATTAAAAAAATAATATATTAGTCATATTAAGGGCACAAGAGCGCTCTGCACTAAAGCCATTGCTATTTCATTCTAAGCTTGAAACAAATATAACACAATAAAATTCACTATGTACATAATACAAATAATTGTAAATAAAACATTGTATTTATTATAATTGATTTTAAAGATTTATTTTTCATTTATCCATTCAGGTTTGTGTGAATGAATATCACAGTTTATTGAAAGTTTGCAGCATGATTTCCTCTCCTCATATCGGGTGTCTATAAAGTATGCATAGTTACAGCTCATATAAGCTATACGTCATTTTATAAAGATAATAAAGTTGTTGTTTTTTTACTGTAATTGTTTGTTTTATTGCTACCTACAGTAATTTGCATTTAGGTTTTTGCATGTTTCAAATAAAGACCAAAGTGATTCTGAAAAACAAGATAAAGCTCAAAAAAGAGAAAGGCAATAACTTTGACCTGTAATAACATGTTGTCCATGTACTCCCTGTCCACATTCCCATGGTCTAAAGCAGGAGCCAAATGTCAAAGTGAAGACTTCCAGCTGCAGGGGTTTACTGGAAGTAAAGGGGGACGGACAAATTCTGTAAAGAGAGTTGAGGGAGAAGACAGTTAATTCAGGTCAGAATAAGAGTTACTTTTTCAGAGTAGCTGATTGTGTCTCTTTGATTTTAATGTTTATTCGTATTGCTGCTGGACACAGAAACTAAAATTACACATGATAATGTGCTTACATGCTTTCGGAGGAGTCTGAAATTTATGTATTGTTCATCAAGCTCAAGTATTATTAGGTTTCTACAACTCTTCTCAAGAAATTCTCTGTGGTAAGTCCTGGTTTAATTAAATAATTCAATTAAATGCATGTTATTTTTTATTTAGTACTGACCTAAATAAGATATTTTGCTTAAAAGACATTGACGCATAAAGAAAATATTAGTTGAATTTAAAAAAAATACCCCTTCAAAAGTTTACATACACTTGATGATTAATACTGTGTTGTTACCTGAGTTATCCACAGCTGTTTTTTGTTGTTTTCTTTTTGTTTAATGATAATTGTTCTTGAGTCCCTTGTTTGTCCTGAACATTTAAACTGCCTGCTGTTCTTCAGATATGTTCTTCAGGACCCACAAATTCTTTGGTTTTTCATCATTTGTATTTGAACCATTTTCAACAATGACTGCATGATTTTGAGATTCATCTTTTCACACTGAGGACAGCTGAGGGACTCATGTGCAACTATTACAGAAGGTTCAATTACTAACTGATGCTTTAGAAGAAAACATGATGCATTAAGATACAGGGGTGAAAACTTTTGAACCGAATAAGGATGTGTACATTTTTCTTACTTTGTCTAAATATCCTCTTTTTTTTTTTTCTCCATTTAGTACTGCCCTTCACAAGCTACAGAAGATACTTACATGTTCTCCAGAAGACAAAATAAGATCTTCAAATTCAAGGCTGTTAATGCATTGTGTTTCCTTCTGAAGCATCAGTGAGCGTTTGAACCTTCTGTAATAGTTGCATATGAGTCCCTCAGTTGTCCTCAGTATCAAAAGATGGATCTTAAAATCATACAGTCATTGTTGGAAAGGGTTTAGATACACAAAAATGCTGAAAAACCAAAACATTTGTGGGACCTGAAGGGCCTTTCTAAAGAACAGCATACAGTTCAACTGTTCAGCACAAACTATTATGAACAACTATCATTAAACAAAACAAACAAGCAACTGTGGATCATTCAGGTAACAACACAGTATTAAGAATCAAGCGTATGAAAACTTCTGAACAGTGTCATTTTTTATAAATTCAAATATTATTTTCTCTTGTGGACTATATGTGAACGTGAAATATCTTATTCAGGTCACTAGTAAATAAAAAAATAACATGCATTTTGTATGATCCCTCTTATTTGGTAAGATAATTAACATTTTACAGATTCTGCTATGTAATCTACTTTAACTGTAATAGTTTTCTTTGTTTACTTGTAATCAATGTTGCATACATTTGAGTGCTTTTACTCAATATATTAAAACTGATCCATATACACGCTTATACCCTACTTCATCTACTTTCCCTTAAGCTATTGAGTTCCATCAGGCTTTCTTCTCTATGGATCGTGCTACCATTCCCCTTGTCCTACTCTGCACCCTGGCTTCATTTACCCCCATTATGGGATGTTTCTGTGACCACTACCCATGGAGTTCATGGACCTATTGCACCAAAACCTGTGCTTCTGGTACCCAAGCACGTTCAAGGTAACCTTTATTTAACATTTCTGATGTGTGAAGTTCATTATTACAATATTTACATTTGTTTTGTTGCAGGGCTGTACGCTATGATGAGCACTGGAACAAAAACAATTGTTTCCAGCTGTGTCAGACACAAGAGACCAGAGCATGTAATGTTGAGGCCTGTCCCATACACTGTCAGCTGACTGAGTTTGGACCCTGGTCAGAGTGCTCGTCATGTGCCAAAAAATCTGTGAGTAAAGCACACAGGTATTAAAATGAAGAGATATTTATACAAATTTATACATGTTGACTTTACAGTGTTTTTCAGTGTTTTCCTGTTCCTGACAGACTGTCAAGTCTGTGCATTAAAGGAATATAGTTTACCCAAAAATATTACAAGATGTAGATGAGTTTGTTTGTTTCTTCTTCACTACATCACTTACTGATGAATGAGTGCCTTCAGAATGAGAGTAACAGCTGATAAAAACTATATCTGTTTATTCAAAGCTATAACTTCAAGCTATAACTTGGACTTAAACGGTCACCCAAAAATGTAAATTCTGTCATACTCACCCATAAAACGTTCGTTCATCATAGTAGCACAAATTAATAATAGTCCATGTGACATCAGTGGTTCAATCGTAATGTTATGAAGCTACTATAATACTTTTTGTCTACAAAGAAAACCAAAACAACGACTTTTCAACAATTTCTTCTCTTCTGTCAGTCTCAGCCACGCGTTCACGAGTAGAGGGCATGAAGGTAAGTAATTAATGACAGAATTTTCATTTTTGGGTGAACTATCCCTCTTTTTCGCTGAACATTATCATCCTTGACGTACTCCAGTAGGTGGCGATACGTCTGCTTGAGTCTGTTCGATTCCAAGAATCGATTCCTCGTTGTTTTCGATTCTTTTTCGATTATTGTTTTTTTTTTTTTGTTAGATCAGAGGAACCTATAATTTCGCAATGACTGCAAGATACAAAGGTCGTAGAAAGTAGCCTTCTCACAATATGAAGCTAAATTTGTAAAAATTGCAATACATTTCTTTAGCTCTGACTGATAAATTGTCATTTTGTCTGCAATGCCCATAAAATTAGTCAGCCCACAACTCGGCAATGGACATGCGTTTATTGCATGAATAAAACGACATGAAGTGTCTAAAATACATGTGCACATTTGAATGATGTTTACTTTCACAGTATGCTTTGCACAAAATTAGCATATTATACACTGGAACAAAATAACCAGAACATTACCAAGGGTACTGTCGTTTGATAAGCAGCCGATTCCGTTTAAGAGGCACCCCCACAGATAAGCTTCGTTAAATTGAAAACGGCTCTTTTTGGAATCGATTCCCAACCCTATGAGGCATTGATTCATTCAACTGATTCAAAATACGCTACGTTCATTAAAATGTTCGAAGTTAACTGGCATGATGTTTCTAACTATTGCATAAAAGCAATACTACATTCACAACCACGCTGTTTTTCTGAATATCAACATGTGGCCTTGTTCTATTCTTGCTGAAAAAGAAAAGGCTGAACTTCTAATGGTTTCCAATACAAATATCATTACAAACATTACAAACCATCAGCTTTTAACCATTGAACCCATTAAAAATGGTTTCCTGTGGTGTGTTTTGGGACATATTCCATTAGGATTTAGTGGTTTTAACAAGCCACCAATAGAAAGTGACCAATTGCTGGTAGAGACCACTGATAATAGATATATATAGATCAGTGGTAGAGACCGATAAGTGCCATTACAGTTTTCATTATAACCAGTACAATTCCCATTCTAACCAGTAAAACCATTAGAAATTCTGTGATGGTTTCTATTGTATTTTTGTTTTGTTTTTATTTGGCAGCGAAAACATTCTTGCTAGTATGAATTTACTTAAATATAATGCACTGCCTTAGTAAGTATGTATATATTGTGTGTGATTTAGTTCAGAATCAGGTCTGTTTTGAGGCCAACTCAGTTTGGTGGGGACGAGTGTAGTCCATCTCTTACAGAGGAAAGACCCTGTCATCCCTCCAAGGAATGTGGGATTGAGCCTGTCAACTGTAAAAACAAGTTCACCTGTGACAGTGGTAATTATCTTTATCAACGTCTCCAGAACAACACAGCATATTTGCACCTTAGGTTTAAGAACAGGCCTTCATAATCTATAGATTTTATAATACAGCAAATAAGCACAGTTTTTAAAGATGTACATAATCACCACCTTGCTTTATTGCCACCAACTTGCTAGGAAGATGTATAGATGCCACTCTGCAGTGCAACAAGCAAAACGACTGTGGGGACAACTCTGACGAGAGAGACTGTGGCCAGACAAAAAGCGTGTGTGCAAGTGAACGGATATTTGCTTTCATTCCTGGTGCAGACCTGATTGGTAATGGGTGAGTAACAAATTAAGATCATTTGGGTTTCTTAGATTGCCAAACATTTTTACGGACATGGTAAGCTTTCAGGGTGTTGTCAGTAAAAGAAATTTGCAAATCTGAGATTGTGCCGAGCTTAAAACTGATCAAAGTTATTTTTTAAAATGAGATATGATGCTGGGGCAGAGCAGATGAGAGGTGCCGTTCTGGACAACTCATTCTTGGGGGGTGAATGCACTCTACAAAGACTTAAAAGAAAATACTACAGAATCCCTGCCAACATTGAGAGATATGAAATCAAGGTGGGAAAAAGTCTTTCTGCATACTTTACTTATTGTGCTTTGTTAGCTGAAGTAAAAAGATATTCAAATGACTACCATAGAGGCTATATTTATTTAATATTAATAATTTAAATATGAACTATTATTTGAACTTTAAGTACAAAAACCTTTAATAATGTTATATTTTTAGATGATTTCAAAAGTAATAATTATCCACTTGTTGTATTGTATGCTATCAGTCAAAAGTTTGTGAACAGTAAGATTTCGAATGCTTTTTAAAGATGTCTCTTCTGCCTGCATTTATTTGTTCCAAAGTATTGCAAAAACAGTAACATTTTAAATATTTGTACTTTTTAAAATATATCTGAATGTATTTTAAAATGTAATTTATTCCTGTGATCAAAGCTAATTGAATTAATTAATTAATTAATACTTTTATTTAGCAAGGAGGCTTAAATTAATCCAAAGTGATGATGATAAAGAAATTTATAATGTTACAAAAGATTTGTATTTCAGATAAATGCTGTTCTTCTGAACTTTCTATTCATCAAAGAAACCTGAAAAAATTCTACTCAGCTGTTTTTTAACATAATACTACTAATAAATGTTTTTTGAGCAGCAAATCAGTATGTTAGAATGATTTCAGAAGGATCATGTGACTGAAGTAATGATTCTTAAAGTTTAACTTTGAAATTACAGGAATAAATTACATTTTAAAATACAATTCAAATACAATAGTAATAATATTTCAAAATGTTACCGCTTTTACTGTACTTTGGATCAAATAAATGCAGGCTTGGTGAGCAAAAGAGACTAAAAAAACATAAAAAATCTTACTGTTCAAAAACCTTTGAATGGTACTGTATATTCACACCATAGAGGTAGGCTATGTTTATTTACTGTTATTATTTATAATAATTAGCTAATATTCAGTATATCATTTCTGCCAACTTAAATGTATAAGTAGTACAAAAAAAAAAATAATTAATGGTATTTTTAGATTATTACAAAAGGAATAATTATTCATCTATTATATTGTACATTATCATGTTATGCCAATGGATAAGTATTCCTTTTAAAATAATTTAAAACATTAATAAAGGAAGAAATATATATCCATTATTAGACAAAAAAGTTATTTTTGGCGTATAGTCAGTATTGACCGAGATTTCAATATTGTATGAAAATTATATGAGCAGCTACCAGTCACACAAAACACATGAAATGGATTAATGATTGGATTCACATTTGATTTTATTTGATTTCATTTTAGGTAGAAAATCTTGAGGATATTCAAGAGCAAGAAATCAAGCCCCAAAAAGTCAGCTTGGCCAAAGAATCACATCATTCACATCTCAAAGAGGCAGTGAAAGCATCTCAACAAAAGGCAAGGGATCTAAAACTTAAAACTACCAAGCTCTATGCCTTTTTGGCCTTTATGCAGATCTGTTTTTGTAATTTTTGTGCAGGACTCTGAGTTTTTCAGGGTGCATCGGGTTGTTGCCACATCAACTTTCAGAATGAAACCATCAGACCTCTACTTAGCAGACCAGTTCCTTCAGTTTCTGAATAGTCTGCCGCTGGAATACAACTATGCCCTTTACAGACAGATCTTCCAGCTGTTTGGGACACATTATTTCAGCTCTGGGACATTAGGGGGGAAGTATGACCTCCTTTTCCAATATGATCGAGAAGAACTGAAAACCTATGGTAAGCAGACATTATCATCTGACTGTAAGAAACTTGTGTCTTTATTAGATTGTTTTCATTTCCAAAATGCATTACAACTGTGCTCTCAAATCAGTTGTATCTCCTTACAATTCCCAGGACTGACAGAAGCAGAAATGAATGGTTGCTTTAGCCAGGATTCCAGCATCTTTACTTTTTTCTATAACAGACAATCACATAGTTTGACATGTGGAAAAAAAACATTAAAAACAGAATATGAAGGTAATACATGAACAAATGTACTTTACTATTCAAATGTTTGTACTATTTGTACTTATGTTTTTAAAATATATAAACCTGATTTGAAATGTACTTATCCACTCCAGGGTCAATTGTAAAAGCAGCAGAGAAGTGTATCACATCAGTGCAAGGAGGTAGATCTGAATTTACAGCAGCTCTGGCCTGGGAGAAGAGGGGTGTGACGCCAGACAGCACCGTATACCAGAACTGGATCAAATCTACAATAGACAATCCAGCTGTTATAGATTTTGAGGTTAGTAAGAGAAACCTATCAAATATTTGGGGATATAAAATTATTCAAAAGAATTGCAAATAAACTTTAGTTTTTAAAGTTCACTTCCAGAATAAAAATTTCCGGATGCCATCCATGTCATCATTCTTCAGTCGAAAAGAAATTAAGGTTTTTGAGGAAGACATTCCAGGATTTTTCTCCATATAGTGGACTTCAATGGAGATCCAAATTTCAGTTTCAGTGCAGCTTCAAAGAGCTCTACACAATCCCAGCTGAGGAATAAGGGTCTTATCTAGCGAACATCTTCTCATTTTTCCCTTCAACTTCAAAATCATCCAATATCGTTTTTTTTTTTTATTGTAAAGGGTGTTTGACTTTCTTTGCACGTTCGCTTTCTAAACACTGGGTCGGTTGTTCCGCCTACATGATGCATGAGGTCAAGCTAGTGCAAGACGAGCATTTGTGGTTAAAAAGTATATACATTTGAAGTATTTTTAGAAAATGACCAATCATTTCGCTAGGCAAGACCATTATGCCTCTGCAGTGTTTGGGGTAATGCGTTAATAATTTTACTTTTTCCAAGTAACTAGTAAAGTAACACATTCCTTTTTTAATTGACAAGAAAATATCTGAGTTACTTTTTCAAATAAGTAATGCCAGTTACTTTTTTTTTTTTTTTTACACTTTAGTTTTAGAATAAATGTGAACATGCATTAATTCATCTCACTCACAAAAAAACCTGATCCAGTAATAATCAAATTGAATAAAAACAGTGAAATTCAACTCAGAATATGATGCAAACCAGCAATAATTGAATGTTAATTTATACAAATTTCCTTTATGTATCTAATCCCATTTTATTAACCACTGTCTTTGCTGCCTACCTTCGATGATCCAATTCATCCATACTAAGCAAAAATTACTCAAAATAATCTAACATTTCTTTTCCTTTGTTGACATTTGACTTTTTTTTTCTTCTGCATTCTACTGTACAGACGTGAATGTACTTTTCTCTAAGCCTGAGGCTTTTGGTGTGAAAAAACGTTTACATTTGCCAAAAAGAGAACTTTTTATATTAAAAACAAACAAGCCCTGCCCAGATTTAAAAAGTAACACAAAGTAACGTAACGCATTACTTTCCATAAAAACTCAATATTGTAATGCATTACTTTTAAAAGTAACTTTCCCCAACACTGTTCCTTGGCTGGGATCATGTAGAGCCCTATGAAGCTGCATTGTAACTGCAATTTGGACCTTCAACCCATTGATCCCCATTAAAGTCCACTGTTTTCCTCAGAAATCTTTCTTTTCGACTGAAGAAAGAAAGACATGAACATCTTTTCATTTTGGAAGTGAACGAATCGTTTAAAATAGGTGCAATAAATCATCAGATTAATATTGATTTGTCAATGTCTTTTCTAGCTTTTGCCTTTAGTGAATTTGGTGCGTGGCTTCCCTTGTGCTGTGACAAAGAGACAGCATCTTCATAAGGCGCTGGAAGAGTATCAGACCGAATTCGATCCCTGTAAATGTGCCCCCTGCCCAAATAATGCTCGGCCTGCTCTTTCTGGAACAGAGTGCATTTGTATTTGCCAGACCGGGACCTATGGACAAAACTGCGAGAAACGAGCCCGGGACTATACTACAGGTTCACATGCACGCCTAGAAATATCTGTATCCAGTATAGTATAGAATGTTAATTTAATAGATATATTATATTAATACAGATAATAGACATAATATGAATAAAAGTGTCAGAAATAAAATTTCTATCCATACCTTACAGATGAAGTTGATGGGCACTGGAGTTGCTGGAGCTCTTGGAGTACTTGTGACGCCACTTTGAAGAAACATCGCTCACGTACCTGTAGCAACCCTGCACCGCAGCGAGGCGGCAAACCCTGCCAAGGCCCTGAGAAGCAGGTGGAGGAATGTACCATCTCTATTTTCCAGACGTAAGTGCCCATGTCTTGTCTGTAGACTAAAGAGGTGTCAGTGGGGCCAGTGGCACTCATTCACTAAAGTTTCTTGCAAATGCAATTTGCACAAAACTACATGCGTGAACGCATAAAAATGAGTTACCTTTACAGGTTTGGAACAACATGAGGGTGAGTAAGTGATGACAGAACTTTCATTTAAATTACTATATATTTTACTGATAAATTACTATTAATTACCAATAATTGATATTTGGCTTAACTGTGTTTTATTGCGTGCATGTAGTTTCAGCCAGAGTCCTGCACGGGTCCTGTTTGATAAACCCGCACCCGCCCCGCACCCGCAGTAGTTAACAGAATACCCGACCCGTTATCCGACAGCAACACTAACTTAAATCCGAACCCGACCCGACCCATTTGACCTTAAAACCGCGACCCGAACCGCACCCGCATTAAATCTCCGAGTGACATGAGGCAGACAAAACACCTTTATTTTTTAATGTAACGAGCACAAGTCATTCTGAGTTAATGCGTTTATGCGTTTAAAATGAACACACGCAACCCAACAAGAGAGAGAGAAAGCAACATCCAACGTGTAAACAAAACTATTGCGTACATGTGAACGATCTATTGTAAACAGGTCTAAATGGCTTAAGAAGCCAAATATGAGCTTTTCCTTAATAAAAAAAAAAATAAATAAATAAATAAAAACAATCAACTTTACTAGGCTGCATAAAAATATGTAGAACTGGCAGCGGAGTCGAGAGAGAGAGAAAGAGAGCGCGCGCGCACAACATCCAACAACAATAGGCTATACGTGCTTACATGTGAACAATCTATTTTAAACTAAAAGGATTAGATTAAAAATATAGTCAAATATGAACTTTTCCGTCATAAATTATATATATAAAAAAACAGTCAACTTTATTTTGCATAAAAACATAGTAAGATTAAATACAGAACGCAAGCAAAGAGCACTCCCTTTAATATAATCACTAGACCTACAGCTGTCGATTGGCTACAGTGCTCAGTGTTTGCAAATCCCGCTGTAGAAGCCCGGTCTTCAGCCAGAGCGCGAACACAAGCACTGGACCATTTGAAAGGAGCTGCCTATCAGCGTGTACCGGATTAAGTCGAAATAGTCTTTGTTATAATTGTACCCGCAACCCGCCCGTGCCTGTCTCCAGTCCGACCCGCACCCGCACCGCACCCGACACGTCAATATTATTCCACCCGTTACGTCCATTTTTGCGGTTCACCCGTCGGGTACCCGCCCGCGTGCAGGACTCTGGTTTCAGCTGTGAAAATAGCGTTAAATGCTATTTACACTTGCACACTAAGTCAAATTCCGCATGTGCTTTTCCGTATTTGTCAAAATTCGTCACACACACAATGTCATTGTGTCTCAGATTTGTTTTGGTTTTTTTTTGTTTTTTTGACAGACGAAAGTTTCTGAGGCAGTGTGTAAATGTGATTGACACAACATGAGGTTGTATTTATTTTGTATGCATTTTTTCATATTCGTCAAAATTGGTCATGCACAGAATGTCACAGTGACTCCAAACTGTCAAATCACCTCTCAAAATTATTGCTAAGGATGTAAAAAAAAAAAAACACAGAAAATTAAGCCAGATCTGAATTTTTTTTCTGAAGGACAAATGTTTTGGAGGCAGTGTGTAAACGTGATTGACACAACGTGAGGTTGTATTTTTTTTTTAACGTGCAAAAATTTCACATAATATTTGAAAATAGCCATAGATGCTATTTACACTAAAAGTCCTTGCACACTGAGTCCAAAATATTAGTTATTTTTATTTTTTTTGTATTTATCAAAATTGGTCACGCACAGAACATCATGGTGGCTCAGAATTGTCAAAATAATTATAAACGCAGAAAATTGAACCCGTTATGAATTTTTTTGGTTAAATGTGATTGAAACAACGTGAGTTTGTGACGAGAAGTGAAATTGTGGACCTTAAATGAAAATAGTATATTTTTTTAGTTATCAATGCTATTTACAATAAAGGTCCAAAACTTGCGTTTTTTTGTATTCGTCAAAATTCATCATGCACAGAACATCATGGAGGCTCAGAATTGTCAAAATAATTATAAACGCAGAAAATTGAACCCGTTATGAATTTTTTTGGTTAAATGTGATTGAAACAACGTGAGTTTGTGACGAGAAGTGAAATTGTGGACCTTAAATGAAAATAGTATATTTTTTTAGTTATCAATGCTATTTACAATAAAGGTCCAAAACTTGCGTTTTTTTGTATTCGTCAAAATTCATCATGCACAGAACATCATGGAGGCTCAGAATTGTCAAAACACCATTCAAAATAATTGCTACAGATGCGAAAAACTCAGAAAACTGAACCCGATCCGAATTTATTTTTTGACGGACAGAAGTTTCGGAAGCAGTGTGTATTTACGCTATGTAAAAATGACACCATTTTCTTCAAAATAATATTAGTTAGATGCTATTTCTGGTAAGTGCAAGTGGCAGACATTTGCAACTCAGAATTGTAGTACATTCTAAAATGGTATGCAATAATAACGTATTGAGAACAAATTATCATTTTTATTAAATTTTTTAAATGGATATCATTTTGTAGGGACAATAAAGCCCTCCCAAAACATCCCCCTAAACCTAACAGGTAACTACCCGTGAGGCACTTTATTTGACAATTTTTGATTATTTCCTTCATTTTATTGAAATTAGCGCCTTTCTGGTCCGATGTCAGTTATGAAAAAAAAAGAGAAGAACAAGTTCAGCAAAAGGCGGATTCGAACTTGGGTCGATCGCATTAAAAAGTCATTGCTACATGCCTCACCACCTACGCTACTGGAACTGTTGTTCAGCAAGCGTTTTTTGTAATGCTGACTAGCCCGTGTTCATGGGGGGATATAGGTTAAATAGCCTCTGCCAACAATGAATGTGACACATGTCTGTCACAGGCAAAATGTGTGCATTAATGATGATGACTTTGAGGCTGAAGGGTCCCGTGAGAGCCAGTTGCCCCCTGGAGCTTCTGGCTGTCCAAAACCCCGTCCACCTGCCAACAGCCACCTGAGGGTGAGGAAACACAAAAGACCTTCTTTCTCTGAAAGTTTTACTCCACATGCCATTTCTACTAATGTCCAACTTTTATATTTCCCCCTCTAACTCCAGATCAACAAACGTCAGTACGATTATGGAGATCACGAGGAGTTTGTTTGCTTCACTGGTTTTGAACTGGATGGATACCAGCTCATTCACTGTTTGCAAGATGGCACTTGGGAGAAACCAAAGGGACGGTGCATTAGTAAGCCATAGAAATGCTGATATAATATCAAAACAATCCCATTAATGATCTGAAATCTCATTCTGCCCATGACAGTTTTCACTTATATGTTTTCCTGTCATTCCAGAAAAGGTTTGCGCTAAACCCACGGTGCCTAATGGCATGACAATATACCCAGAGAAAATGGAATTTGAAGTAGGAAGTGACATCATGCTTTCCTGCTCAGAGAGTGGCACGAGTCCCTCAGGGCGTCAATATTACACGTGTGGGAAGAGTCTTGTTTGGGAGCCAAGGATCCCTCAAGACATACAATGCATAATTGGTACTTTTAGAAAATAAGTGTGCTTTTGTATAATATTTCATAAAAGTATCCACCTTATTCTTCCCATAATAGTGGGTATCCATTTGTAAATTTTATGGGTGTGGCTTCCGGTCTCATCTATGTCCAGCTATTTTTAGCTGTAAAACACAGCTTGTTTTTTTGCTGATTCCTATTGGAAATTGGTATGTCTTAACCATATTATTAGGGCCTTTTTTCAGGAAACTTGCACACATGCCAAAAGTGGTGAAAATTTACATCTGATATGGGTTTCAGAAGTGGGTGTGGCAAAATGGCTCAATAGCGCCACCTATAAAATTTCAACAAAGTGCCCCTCGAGCTATGTTTTATATACATGTTCGAAATTCGGTAGACACATGTAACACACCAACACATACAAATAAGTCCTCTGGTACGTAGTCCGAGACCCGACAAGAAGTCTATTATTTTGAATCTTCTCAGCAAATTTTGTAGTTTTTGCCAATCTCAGCCTTTGTATTTTAACGAACTCCTCCTAGAGATTTAAACCGATCAGTACCAAATTTTGTCAGTGTAATCTAAAGCCCTTTGTGAAGTTAAATTGCAAAGTTTTGCACATATAAATTTCTCTGACATACTCCTCCTATATTTACCACTATATTTACCCACTGCGAGGGCCCTTTCAATGCTATTTTAATGTATTATCTTAATTATAAACACACACTGGTTTGTAGTGCAAACAGTTTTACTGTTTACTGCACGTTGTTATTCTACTTATTTCCCTATAGTGGTGAAGTATAAGGTGGATATGTATTCACATGAATAAAACATCCTTTTTGCAGATAAACCCTTTGTACCAGACAGCAGCTGTAAACTTGGAGAGCTGCATGATGGGACTAAATGCATCTGCATGCACAAAGAGAGATGCAGGTATGAACATGATTCATTTTGTCAACGCTGTGGTCTGTTGGGAAACTTGACCATGTATTTGTGTATCCTGCAGAAACTACAGAGCCGATTTCTGTGTCTTTGACGCTGACAAGGAGACTGCCATTATGATGTCCCTCTGTGCTTTTCATGCTGACCGTTGTCATGGAGGCAGATTATACTTTATGAATAATGGACCATGCAAAACCGACGCAGGCATTCTGGACTGGGCCAAATTCAGGGCCAGCGTATCTGAAAAGAGCTCAGTGCAGGAGCCCTGCGGTTCAGACACCTGTTACGAGTGGGAGACCTGCTCAGGTACAGATTTGCTCACGAATCCTTACGTAACGTGTTATTTCAGAATCAAAGCGTCTTTGATTTGTATTCAATTGAAATGATTCAAAGTCTTCTTTTCTTCTTAGTATCAGAAACATGCGAGTGCAAAATCCCCAGAGAATGCTCCAGAGATGGAAAGCAAATGTACTGCCTGAAAATTGTGAGGACACAAAGCACACGGAGCTTGAATCTGTGCTTCATGGCGGCAATGAAGTGCAGCAAGATGGAGTTTGAGCTTCTGCATGAAGGTCCTTGTGCAAGTTCTTAATTGTGCACCAATTTGTAGACATTTTCACAGCTGAAATGCTCATTATTGATTTGTACAGATAACCCATTGTTGTTTTATAGGCACTCACAGCATGCCATGCAGTTATTTTTTGAGCAGTCTGTATATTGATGTGGTACAGCACAATAAAATGTTATCAGACTTTCAGATGTTTTTTTGTATTTAAACACTCTATTATCTGTTAAATGCTTATGTGTCTATTTAGTGCCTTTTTTCATCCCAGCATGTACAGAGACATATAAATGTAAGCTACTTTTATGTCAATTACTCTGAAAACATTGCCCATACAATTTAGGAACCATTTTATTAATGTATGTGCACTTATTTACAATATTTTTTAGACATTACATATTACTACACGTTACAGTATAAAATAATCATACAGTTGCAATAAGCAGTTGAAAAAAATGTTTATGCCTGACAGTCTCCAATGCTGAGTACTTTGATGTCTTTTCCTCTGCATTTCCAAGCCCCCGCCTCACACTCTGAAACCATCTCAGGAGCTCCGCCCATTAGAGAGACACACAGGTGGGCGGAGTCATCTGAGCAGTCCTCAGGATCTATACATTCACATTTTGAACCTAGGGATACATGTAAAAGTTTTACATATACATTTATGCACTTAGCAGACACTTTTATACAAAGCGATTTATTTTCAAGCTATGACTAAAATGTCAAGAATTATTATATATTTTATACCTGCAATACACATGGGTGTATACAATGATTATTTTCATTAATTTAAACAAATATTTTTTGATTTTCTTTTCTGAAAAAATATTATATATTATCATTTTCTTTACATTACATACATTATTATGTAAAAACATAAGTTATATTTAGATGTACACAATTATTTGCATTATTTAAAAAAATCTAAATATATATTTAGATATTATTTGTATGTATTATATACATTTTTTTTTAAACAAATATATATTTTTTTCTTTATTACATTACATAGTTTATTGTGTTAATAAAGCATAAATACATAAATACAGTTATATTTGGGTTTATACAATTATTATTTATATTCATTTATTTATATTTCATTTATATATTAGTTTTAAATATCAAAACTCTGGTCATTTTTGAGTGAGATGCTAACGGTCTAATCAGGTTCAATGATTTATGCTAAGCTATGCTAAAAGTGCTAATGCCAGATTGATTTGAAAATTGTAAAACTCATCTGTTTTGAGGAGTTGAAAAATGAGCCTCTTTTCAAAAAAAAAAAAAAGTGAAGTGTTCCTTTAATGGAGCTTAATAATATTGCCCCTTAATGGAGCCCCTCAATTGAGCTTTACAACCAATCAAATACGTTTCTGTTAAACTTGCATTGACCAATCAGAGGCATTTAGATTTGTCAGCACTGAAAACACTGATTGGCCTGACAAGTTTAAAAAATGGTCCCTGGAAATAAATTCTAAAAGGCAAATATTGCCCCTTAATGGAGTTTTATAATATTGCCCACTAATGGAGCCCCTTAATTGAGCTTTATAACCAATCAAATGCATTTCTTTTGAACTTGGCCAATCAGAGGCACTTAGATTAGTCAGCACTGAAAACGCGCCAATCAGAGGCGCTTAGATTAGTCAGCACTGAAAACGACGATTGCCCTCACAAAAGTAAAAAATTTCCACTGGAAATAAATTTCAGGGGGCAAATATTGCCCCTTAATAGAGTTTTATATTATTGCTCCTTAATGGAGCTCCTTAATTGAGCTTTATAACCAATCAAATGCGTTTCTGTTAAACTTAGGAATGCATAGGCCAATCAGAGGCACTTAGTCAGCACTGAAAACGATGATTGCCCTCACAAAAGTAAAAAATTGCCACTGGAAATAAATTCCAGGGGGCAAATATTGCCCCTAAATTGAGCTTTATAACCAATTAAATGCGTTTTTGTTAAACTTAGGAATGCGTTGGCCAATAAGGCACTTGCAGATTGCAGATGCCCTCACAAATGTAAAAAATTGCCCCCGAAAATAAATTCCAGGGGGAAATATTGCCCATTTAATGGAACCCCTTAGTTGAGCTTTATAAATAATTAAACAAGTTTCTGTTCAATTTAGGAATGCATTGGCCAATCAGAGGCACTCAGTGCTGAAAACACCAGAGCTATTGCCCTCACAAATGTAAAAATTGCCCCTGGAATTAAAATCGCCCCTTAATGGAAGAGTTTATTTTTGACCCTGATATACATATACTTTTAAAATAAATTGTTAAAACTGCACACATAATAAGCATCATGCCATTTACCCTAATATAAAAAGGTTTTGATGTTTTATAAAGAGCCTACCATCACATGTCTCCCACTGATGGCAGTCCTGACAGGATGTGAATTTGGTTTCTGGCCAACTGCATGCACTATCCTGTAGCAAAGTAAACGTTTGCCCCAGACACCGCAAGGCCCCGAGCTGGCAGACGCTCATTCTGTTCATCCGTCCAGGACGCACAGAGGCACAAACTTGGAATGACTGCCTAGTCAACATCACATAGACATTTGACATTAATTCATGCTGCTTTGTATAGTCTAGTCATTACTAGATTTTGCATTCAATACCGTAACTAATAAACTTACTTGCATTCATATGCCATTTTGCAAACACACTGACCCACTGCTGGTTTTTCCCATGGTTTGCAGAATAGGCTTGGTTGAGTGGGCACCGCTTCCACTATTCAGAAAAACAATATAAGCACTAATTGAAACCAAGTACCTGATTGGTGTTTAGTAGGAAACTACAGCCTACCTGGTTTGCATCGGACATTCTCAGGTGTTGGATACCAGCTGAGACCAAGACGGCACATGATTTCTGCTTCGCCTTCTTTCTGCATCCCACTTGGGCATGACAGGGTCACACTCTCCCCAATCAGATAAGCTTGTTTTGAGGGTGTGGCAATTACATTACTCAGAACAGCTGGAGGATCACATGCTGTTTCTGGTGAATATGCAGTAAAAAGAGAGTAAGCAACCACTTAGCAGTGTATTAACAACTGCATAGCAATGTTTTTGGCAATTGTTCTGTAAATAATTACTTTTGCACTGCATGGGCGATTTCCACCAAGTCAGGTTTTCTGTACACTCAGCAACTGGACTGCCAGTGTGATCATATCCATCTGTGCAGGTGTACTCAATCTTACTGCCTACTGGATAGATGTCTTTGGGGTCCTGAATACATGATGGGTGAGATGTAAACCGCATGTCTGTTGAGAGTTTTGTGTATTGAAGGGGTTTTCACTAATGTGTGTATTCACACCCCCTCTAGTTGCCTTGATTAGGCAGACACTTACCAAAACAAATCCATTTGTTAAAGGAGGTGGAGTTTTACATGTCTTTACTGGTGTCACTGATGAATCGAAGCAATGGGGCTCCATCATTCTAGAGTATGAAAAACTGTTGTGAGTCTAGGTCTGAAAAAACTAAAATTTAAACAAAATGTACGAACTGTTGATCCTCACTTGAGGTGTTCAAAATCAGGGTCCTCACAGCTTTTACGCTCTGTGTTCTCTCCTATGCAATTCCTGCCTCCATTTCTTGGAGCAGGATTATTACACGAACGTGTCCTTGACTTTTGACCTTGAGAGCAGCTACTCCAGGCAGACCAACAGCTCCAGACTCCTTCAATTACTCCTATAAAATAGGAGCAGCTTTGCATTTTTGAGGCAAGATGAACAAGCTTGTTGCTTTTAACAAATAAACTGGTAGATTGGTATAAAGTAAAATTTTACACATAAAATGAATCAATTTCATGTCAGGTTTTTTTCAGAATATTACAGCATATTATAGAAGCCCTTTTCCTCCACTGAATAACACGAAAACAGGTAATTGCGAGTTATTTTAGAATTCTCATAATTGTGAGAATACAAACTCGCAATTTAATGAAAATAAAGTCAGAATTGTGATATTAACAAAGTCAGAACTTTGCATCTTGAATTAAGTTTCATGCAATATTGACTTCATAACTTGCAATTATGACTTTTTTCTCACAATTCCAAGTTTATATCTCACAATTCAGAAAATTTTCTTGCAATTCTGACATTTCTGTCTTTACAATTCTCTTTTTTCTCTCGCAATTCCAATTAATATCTCACCATTCTGACATTTGTCTCGCAATTCTGACGACTTTTTTTTGCAAATGCAAATTTGTATCTTGCAATTCCGAGTTTATATATTTAGATTATTATTTAGAGTTATAAAGTCCAATTCTGAGAGAGAAAAATGCTCAATAACTCACAATTATGTGCTATAAAGTCAGATTTAAATGTTTATATCTCGCAATTCTGACTTTCTCAGAATTAAGAGTTTATATCACGCAATATTGACATTATAACTTGCAACTTTTTTATAACTTTTTTCTCGCATTTATATCACTAAATATAGCACAAAAGACATTTTTCTTGCAATTCAGATTTTTTTTTCTCAGAATTTTGAGATATAAACTTGCAGTCGCAAGTTATAAAGTCAGAATTGCAAGATATAAGCTTGCTATTCTAAGAAATGAAGTCAGAATTTATAAAAAAAAAAACTGCAATTCACTTTTTTTTCCACAGTTCTGACTTTCTTTGTATTTCTCATGATCCTGACTTTTTTCCTTCCAATTCTGACTTTCTTTCTCAGAATTGTGAGTTAAAAAACTCACAGAATTGATAAAAACCTTGCACCTTTTTTCTCACAATTCAGAGTTTATATCTTACAATTCTGACTTTTTTTTCCTCACAATTCTGACATTTTTCTTTTCACGATTGTGAGTTCTAAAGTTGAAATTGTGAGATACAAACTTGCTGTTCTAAGAAATTAAGTCAGAATTGATGAAAAAAATTGCAATTCAGACTTTTTTCTTGCAAATGCGAGTTTGTATCTTGCAATTCTGACTTTTTTTCCCTCAGAATTGTGATATAAACTCGCAGTTGCAAGTTATAAAGTTAGAATTGTGAAATGAAGTCAGAATTGATAAAAACAGTTCAGTTCGCAGTTCTGACTTTTTTTCTCAGAATTGTGAGTTATTAAATCTAATTCTGAGGGAGAAAAAGACTCAATAACTCGCAGTTGTGTGTTGTAAAGTCAGATTTAAGAGTCTTTATCTCGTAGTCCCGACTGTCTCATAATTAAAAGTTTATATCACGCAATATTGACTTCATAACTTGCAACTGCAATTCTAAGAAAAAAATCAGAAATGGGAGTTTATATCTCACAATTTTGACATTATAACTTGCAATTGTTACTTTGTCATTAAAGATAGACATTTGCATTTGAGTTTACCTTATTAAGTTTATAAACATTCTTACCTGGTTGTTCTCCGAGGACATGGCCATTCTGGCAGGCATTACCGCTGGTGCCCGGCTTGCACACACAGGTGCACACACCATTAGTGAGCACAGCCATGCCATTGTTCTGACACGGTCTGCATCGACAAGGGCTCTGCTCCTCCTGATAGGCCTCCAGTGCCCTCTTGAGGTTGAGTTTCTTCAGCCCGGCACATGGCACCTCTTTGACCAATTCATACAGTGGCCGCAACTAGGAATATGACACCACCACATTATAAATCCTTACTTTATGCTTACTTTATACTGTACACTTGTCTTAATTCTGACATACCTTTTGTTTTATAACTTTAGGGAACTCCTTCACTGATCCAGCCCATTTGGAATACATCTGTTTGTTACTGTCAGGGTTTTCCAAGTCTAGAAGACTAAGACCAGCAATATAAGCCGGATATCCTCCGATAATGTCTGTTTTCATTGGCATCTTATGATTTCTGTTCTCTGTAAAACAGGGTATGCATTCAAATCTAAAACTTAAATCACACTAATTGACAAAGAATCAGTCATTCGGACTAACCGCTGAAACTCTCAATTGTGTTCATCAGTTTCGTACACTTGGTTGTTCTCTTTTTGTAGAAAAGTCGCCGCTTCACATGTGTAATACACTGGTGAAAATCGATAACCGTTTTACCTGAAAGTAAAATAAAACTATATTAAATAAAGAGCAAGTTGTTATTTTAACATGGATTTTACATGTCTATACCAGAAAAGAAACTTTGAGCAAGGTAATTACATTACAACCTATGCAGGGTCAGAAAGCTCTCGGATTTAATCGTAAATATCTTAATTTGTGTTCCGACGATGAGCAAAGGTCTTACAGGTTTGGAACGACATAAGGGTGAGTAATTAATGACAGAATTTTTATTTTTGGGTGAACTATCTCTTTAAATATTAACAGAAGAAAAATGGAAGTTAACACATACTCATCTCCATCATATAACTTGTATCCAGCTCTAGCAGCGCCCGATACTGGCCACCCAGAGAGCCTTCTTCCATGTAGTGTGTGCCATAACGCTGTATGAAGAATCGATAGGCAGATGGGTCATAAGTGCTGGGAAGGGCCGACAGATCCTTCCAGAAGTCTTCAGATAGAGGGAGATACTCAGGTGCATTGTTTTGGAACTGAGCCACCTCTACCTCATTTTTTATTATCAGCAGTTGATAGGACTTTAAGACAGAAAGAACAGAATTTTTTAATATAATGTAGTTATATATATTACTATTTAAAGAGATTATAAAAATAAAAATTCTGTCATTGATTACTCACCCTCATGTCGTTCCAAACCTGTAAGACATTTGTTCATCTTCGGAAAACACGTTAAGATATTTTTGATCAAATCCGAGAGCTTTCTGACCCTGCATAGACAGCATTGCAACTGAAATGTTTTATGTCCCAGAAAGGTTGTGAGGACATCGTTAAAATCATCAAAATACAAAAGTATTCTCGTAGCTTCATAACATTATGGTTGAACCACTGATGTCACATGGACTATTTTAACGATGTCCTT
This sequence comes from Cirrhinus molitorella, assembly GCA_033026305.1. Taxonomy (NCBI): domain Eukaryota; kingdom Metazoa; phylum Chordata; class Actinopteri; order Cypriniformes; family Cyprinidae; genus Cirrhinus; species Cirrhinus molitorella. The sequence goes on along the minus strand of CM065138.1, from coordinate 15,089,266 downwards.
AAAACCGTTCTGGGCTGTAAAATATTTCAATTGCTTCCAGGTCCAGAAAGCTCTCGGATATCATAAAAAACAGCTTAATCTGTGTTCTGAAGATGATCAAAAGTTTTACACTTTTTGAAGAACCTGAGTAAATAATGACAGAATTTAAATCTCTTTAATACACTGAATCTGTCGTTACCTTGTCCTGTTTCAATTCGTTATGAAAGGTTTTATGATCATGACCTCCTCTAATTATTTTCCTGTCCTCTTCATGCCTCATGTAGGACCAGGAACTGTCATAGTACTCGTCACTGAAATCATTTTCAACACTGACCTGAAAAAAATGATAGAAACTGTTAGCTCATATGGTCATAGCCTAGCTGTCATTATAATAAAGAGATGAGCCTAAAATTACATTTTCACCTGAAAGCTATATCTGAGTAGACTTTGTGGAAGTCTGTAGAAATCTAGGTGGTCTCCACTGAAGACTTTCCTGCACTGCCCACCAAAGCTACGGGTGTTAATGACACCGCCTCTCAGCTCACCAGTCAACACATCAAACCTAATGAATGACAAATCTCACTGCATTGTATCTGACCATTAATATTATATTTTTACAATGAATTATCCACCTTTTTTCTTTAACACAGAAGTAAGCCTATGGATGAGACTTCCGGTTCATTATTATTTCGTTATAGGAAAATAACAAGAAGAATGTACAAATGGTAAAACTGTTTGCACCCCAAAACCAGTGTTCATATGCTCATAATTAAGATTATACATTACAGTAATATGGTAAGACACACCAATTTGCAATATCACGCAGCAAAACAAGCTACAGCTTGTACAGCTAGAAATAGATGGACATGGATGAGACCGGAAGCAGTTTTGGGGAAAGTTACTTTTAAAATCCATACAGTAACGTCCATACAGTAGAACTGTAGGAAAAGAAAGTTCAACACACTTCAGCAATGAGAAAAAAAAGCACAAATGTTAGTTAATATAAAGTAAGTTTAGCTTATTATTACACTGCAAAAATGCTTTTCTTAATTAGATTTTTTTTTCAGCCAAAATATCTAAAAATTCTTAAATCTAGAAGGATTTTCTAGCCAAGTAAAAATTAAGTGTTTTTTTGCTTGAAACAGCAAAATAATCTCCCAATGGGGTAAGCAAAATAATTTTGTTTTCTGTTTGAAATAAGATTTTTTATTTTTTTTTGCTTACCCCATTGGCAGATTAATTTGCTTGTTCTAAGCAAAAACTCACTTAATTCTGACTTGTTTTTTCTGAAAACAAGAAAATACTTATTTACTTGTTTAGAAAATCCTTCTTGATTGAAGAATTTTTTGATATTTTGGCTGGAAACAAGACAAAAAAAGTATTTTTGCAGTGTACAGTTGGATCAACAAAGGTCAATAGCAAAGTCATTGGTTAATAAAATGGGATTAAATACATAAAAAAGTAATGCGTTACTTTACTAGTTACTTGAAAAAAGTAATATTATTAAGTAACTTGCGTTACTTGTAATGCGTTACCCCCAACACTGGCCGGAAGCCAGACCCATACAATTTAGAAAAGGGAAAGGAAAAGGTGGATATTGTGCATAAAAGCTGTATTTTACCCTCTTCCTGTGAGTTCAGAGTTGGGTGGTGGCTTTTGCTCATTGCACACCATAGTGCTACTGCCACTACAGCGCTGCTCATCTAAACCATCTTCACAGTCATGATCCCCATTGCACACCAAAGATGGATTGATACACTGACCTATAAATAAACAAACCAATGAAGACTGTAAACTCACTGTAAACTCTCCTCACAAATTCAATATCACAGCCAGAAGTGACTTACCAGATGTGCAGCGAAACCTGTTTCCGCATCCTGCCTGTAGAGGGCAGCTTTTCTTTGGTGAACAGGCTTGTCTCTGGATGGGCTCACCTGTACAAGAGCTGCCTCCAAACTGAGGGAACGTCTCTACGGGACGCATTCGAACCTGAGAGAAAAACCCAGCAGGAGGTCAGTCCTTCAGTTGTGACCAGTAGCAAAACTCTTGAAAACTGGTTTAAAGCTGTGTTTATTTGCTTAGCGTACCTGTGTCTTGGTACAACCGTCACACTCTGACCAGTCCCCATACGGTCCCCACCTACAGTTTACCGGCTGCTCACACCTTGCATAACAAAAGGATGCTGGGTTAATAGACGTAAAATAACTCAAATTTTGTATTACAACCAAATAAAATCGTTTTCTTGCAGCACCCACCAAATATAAGGCAGAAACGTGAGGAGAAGTAATAAACAGGATCTAGCGACAGCTGGGCACATCTGAAAACATTAATGTTATTATAGTATTTTTATAGATGATTATAGTATGTAATAATTGTTTGAAAAAGCTTTTATTTATATAGATTTTATATAGTTTTTAGTAATTTCATGTGCTTTCATTTTGATTATTTTTTTCTACTTCTAATTTATCTTATTTTAGTTTTACTTTTAGTAACTTTAGTAGGCGACTTTAAATCTATTTACTTCAGCTAGTTGCTAATGCAATATTTCTAATGTTCGTTTGAGATTTTAAGTCTAAAGGCCTGTTCATTGTGATAACAACGATAACGTTAAAGACATAGTTCATTCATTCTTCAAAGCGGAGGTAAACCTGTGGGCGAGATTTCCGGTTCATTAGCCTCTATAGGGAAATAACGAGAAGAATAACAACATAAATGGTAAAACTGTTTGCACTACAAACCAGTGTGTTCATAATTAAGATAACACATTAAAATAAACAGGATGTTTTTGTACAGCTAAAAACTGCTGGAAGCAGATGAGACCAAATCCAGACCCATAACATTTACAAATGGCCATGTCCACTCTTACGGGAAAAATAAGGTGGATAGTTAAAATTTTTAAATAATAGCAGATCTGCACAGCATCTGTAATGATAACGACACAAAGGAATGATATCGGAATCATTTTTAGAAATTCTTTACAACTGATGAACATAAAAAGCCAGCTTGAACATTTAAAGTGACAGAGGACTAAACTGCACAGGCTTTTAGAATAAACAGAACATTTTCTGTTAGTGTGGATGTTAAGATTTCATATATTTTATTTTATTTTAGCCATATTTAAATTCTAAAAACAACACTGGAATCAAGTTTTGACTACCGTGCCTTACTTTTTTTTTAGCTTCTTGTCTGAACATCTTACCTTAATGCTGTAGATGCTGTAGACTAGACAGATTGTGTGTTTTGGTAGATGCAATGATGGGCTCTGCTCATATACAGGAGCTTTTACATGGATTATGACATCACTTCTGCCTCGGACAGGAATTCCCAGTATGACTCACCTGAGGGACAGTCAGTGCTGGCTTTTTTCCCTCAAGCTGACTTTGCTGGTTTATATTTTATCTCTGGGATAAAAAAAGTTTAAAACTGTAAATTCCAGTAAAATGGTGTGAATGCTGTTCTTGTTTCTGTAATTTGCAAAAATCACAGGGTTCATCAAGTATTGTGAGGAGGATGGTGAAATAGTGTTTTGTCCCAAACCCTGTCCCAAACACATAGACCTCTTTCTTCACAGAGTTGTGCAATGTTTGTTGTTCAGGTCGATGACCAGTCACAGAGTGACTCTAGGGTCAAAACTTGTACTGAGCAGAGATCCACTGAATGGCCTGTTTTTACATGTCACAATAAAGCATTGTTCACTGATTTGGTATATTTGCAGTATATTGGGTTGCATCTTACAGTAATGAAATGACTGTGCTGACAAAGCAACAAAAAATGTAAACGTTACGCCAACAATATTTATTTTAAACTGTGACAAGAACATATGAATCAGTATCAAGTTTTACTGGCACAACTGCATTATTTCATGCTGAGTAGCTTTTATTTAGTATTAAATCTATTTTCAGATTCCTTTTCTTTTCATCATTGTGTTAAAATGACAGAAACGTTCAGAAACGATGTAGTTTGGCAATGTCTTAAACCTTACTTTAAAAGATAATGTTTTTTTCTCTTTGAGAGTAACTACAAGTTGAGGTCAAAAGTTTACATACACTTAGCAGAATCTGCAAAATGTTAATTATTTTACCAAAATAACAAGCATCATACAAAATGCATGTTACTTTTTTATTTAGTACTGACCTAAATAAGATATTTCACATGGAACCTGTTCAAAAGTTTACACTTGATTCTTAATACTGTGTTGTTACCTTGATCCACAGCTGTGTTTTTTTGTTTAGTGATAGTTGTTCATGAGCCCCTTGATTGTCCTGAACAGCTAAACTGCCCACTGTTCTTCAGAAAAGATGAAAATTCTTTGTTTTTTTGTGTATTTGAACTCTTTCGAACAATGACTGTATGATTTGGAGATCCATCTTGTCACTCTGAGGACAACTGAGGGACTCATATGCAACTATTACAGAAGGTTCAAACACTCACTGATGCTCCAGAAATAAAAAAACGTTGCATTAAGAGCCAGGGTGTAAACTTTTGAACGAAATGAGGATGTTTATGTTTTTCAAATTTTGTCTAAATATCATTATTTTTATTTAGTACTGCTCTTTAGAAGCTACAGAAGATACTTGCACGAAGCCTAGGAGGCTAAATAAGTTAAATTTACCCTGAATCTTCAAATTTAAAAAGTTTTCTGAAGCATCAGTGTGCTTTGAGCCTTCCTTCTGTAATAGTTGCATATGAGTCCTTCAGCTGTACTCAGTGTGAAAAGATCTCAAAATCATACAGTCATTGTTGAAAATTGTTCAAATACAGAAAAATGCTGAAAAAACAAATAATTTGTGGGACCAGCTGGCAATTTTACTGATCAAGACAAACAAGGCATTCATGAACAAAAAAAACAACTAAAGAATCAAGTTTATGTAAACTTTTTAACAAGGTAATTTTTATAAATTCAACTATTATTTTCTCGTGTGGACTATGTAAATGTCTTTTTTGTGTCTTATTCAGGTTAGTATTAAACAAAAAATAACATGCATATTGTATAATCCCTCCTATTTTAGAAAAAAGAATTAACATTTGCAGATTCTGGTGTATGTAAACTTTTGACCTCAGCTGTATGTTCTAGTTTGTATATCTTTTGAGTGAGTCTTAATTAACATGATGAGGAGAGTCATGCATCTATTTAGCAATTAATGTAGTTTTTATGCCACGTCCAAAAAGCAAAGAATTGTTGAAATGAAGGCAGTCAAATCCTCTATCTTGCTCCGGTCCTGTCTCAGCATACTGGCAGAAGGCCGTCAATAGATATCCTCATATCTGCTGCATTGGTCGTAAGTCTTGAGAAACCTGAAAAATGACTTAAGTGACTTAAGTGATATATTGTGAAGTGAAGGATAAACATGTTCAGTCACAACAGAAAGGTATAATAGTGACTGATCTCATCCAAAGCACAAGGGTTCAATACCTCATAATCTTGTTTATAACTTTTAGCACAGCCACTACTAAAGTAATTCAACATTAATGACTGACACAGTCCTGGAATAAGGACAATAGATGTTATTTTAGTTTAGTTTAGCCAGTCTCACCTCAAACTCTGTCCCAGTGCATGCTCTAATGTCATCTGGTGTCAGTCCTTCCAAAATCTCAATGAGAGTTAAACCCTTGTTTTTATCGACATCAAACACCGCCTAGAACAAGTGACAACACACAACACGCTGTCCTTGAAAAGGTGCAAGATATGTTAAAAGATTTATTCCTCTGAAGCAAGTTTTACTGACCTTTTCAGTGATTATACGGTCAACACATTGTTTTCCAGTCAGAGGAAGTGTGCACTTCTCTAAGATTTTATGCTTTCCACCCTTTAAATGTACAATATGAATTTTACACAGAGTGACAAGAAGTATTAAAACATCTTGACTTTAAGTTAGAGTGTAAAGATTATTGTACCTTGGCAGAATGTTCCATAGTGACAACTACTTTTGTGGCATCGCTAGACACCAGATCCATTGCACCACCCATGCCCTTCACCATTTTACCCTGAGATACACATGGTACATGTCAAACCAGGCAAGTGAAAACATACTGCATGTTTATCAGTGATGATATAATAATAAAGAGCATGAAACTCATACTGGAATCATCCAGTTGGCCAGATCTCCATATTTGGAAACCTGCATTGCTCCCAACATGGTCAGGTCAATGTGTCCTCTAAACAAAAGGGTACAAAAGGCGAAGAAATTAAAGTGTAAGAAATATAGGGGGAACAAAATAAAAGTGTTTCATAACATTTGCCCAACCATTTGCTCATTTCAAGTGCAGCCGGGTGTAGTTTTCAAGCCCCTTTCACACATACAAGAGATAATGTGTGAACAGGACCTTTTCCAATATAGCAGTAAATTAGTTCTGCCAATTTGTATGGGAAGTTAACATTACCAGTAAATTATTATGAGCATGTAGAACGCGCTAATGAATGAAGTCTCTTGAAAAGATATTTGTGTTCCCTCGCAAAACTTTTGCATTCCCTCGCAAAACTTTTGCATTCCCTCGCAAAAGATTACCGTTCTCTCACAAAACCAGTTGAGTTCGGACAAACACTTTCTGTTAACTTTACAATTTGCTGTGGTTTATGCACAATGGAGAATTTCATAGTTTTATGTTGAACTTAGACTGATCTAAAGAACATAAAGAAATACAGTCAATGCTTAAGGCACAATTTACATTCTAAAACATCATACACACAGCGCAATGCTGCACCAGGCACAATGCTTCAAAAATGTTGTCAAACTGGGTGAATGAAAACAAGGGCACATCTTTTAAAGACTGACATCAACGAATTTACCGCCATTTGGGTGCTGATGTGTAAATGGTGTCTTGCTGGTAAAAAGCCAGAATACAGTTGCCTGTGTGAACAGCATATTTGTGTATTTTATGGCAATTTACCAGGATTGCTGTGTGAAAGGGCTATATATGACTGATGCTTTTAGACACTCACCCTCTGATCATAGCAAAGGATTCGTCGCTGGAGAAATAGGCAGCTCCTGGATAAACTGTTACTGTCTCCTTACCTGAACAAACAAAAATATTAATTATAAATAAAATTAAAAATATTTTTATTTTTTTTAGTTTATATTATATACATAGTCACTACATGTTGTGTATATGGAGTAGAAACCATTTAAATAACATAACATGAAATATGATAAAGTAAAAGAGAGGTCTGCACCAGCATTGATTAAATCAGGATCCACTTCACTCTCTGTTGGATAGGGACCCTAAATATAAAATAAAAAGGGGATTGGAAATTGAAAAGTGAAAATTCATTAACCGGAAAATTACTTGCTCGGGTTTTTTAATAATGGAAACTCACCAGTCCCAAAATTCCATTCTCACTCTGCAAGTGGACAGTGATTTCGGGGCTTATGTAATTGCTGGCCAGCATAGGGATCCCAATGCCAAGATTTGCTGAGAGGGATGTCAAGGTATGTGGGAAAAGGACTGTTACAAACTTTTTTCTTTATATTTCGATATTTAACATGTTGATGATGATATCTGTGGTCAGGCTACTAAAGGATACCATACATCCCATCCTCAAACTCCAGCGCAGCTCGCCGGATGATTCTCTCCCGGGTAATATCCGATTCCTTTTTGACTTTAGGTTTCTCTTCCTTGCTAGACTGAACCAATTTTTTCTATAAACAAAAGCAGAACATGACCTACACATTCTTGTAAAGTTAAATGTGTACAAAATTAACAATATGGTGAGAATAATGTATTCAACTGTCTTTCTCACCTCAATTCGTTTTTCATAGCTGGCTCCTTTCAGTACCCGGTCTACATATATGGAAGGGATGTGAATCTCTTCAGGACCAAAAGTTCCAATATCAACAATCTCCTCAACCTGTGCACCGAAGTAAGTTTCTTTTTTATTTCTTCAAACATGACGATTTAAGAAAATGTCAAATCCACAAAGCCCATCACAAATTTAAAAGGTCACAAACCTCCACTATGGTGACTTTGGCTGCTTTACACATAGGCTGGTTGAAATTACGAGTTGTTTTCCTGTTAAAAAGAGTCATCTTCAATAAACACAGATAAAGCCTGAGACCTAGTGGACAATCTAGGGTAAGTAGGATCTTGGTTTTGGAGGATTTTTTTTTTTTTTAAGACAAATGGTGTTAATATGTCAGAAATTCTTGACCTGAAAATAAGATTTCCTGCTTTGTCACATTTCCAGGCCTTTATCAAAGCAAAGTCACCCCTAATGGCTTTTTCCATCACATAATGTCTGCCATTAAACTCTCGAACCTGGACCAAACAATCAAAAAACAATAACTTAGATATATGTATGTAATGTTTTTCTAAAGGTGAAAAAAATAGAATAACCAGCAACATGTTTTGACAGTGATAGTCTCAACACACCTCTCTGCTTTCACTTGCAATAGCAATGCTTCCATCTTTGTTGTATTTTATGGGTGATCCGCCTTCCTGGATGAGAGTGCCATACCCGGTTGGAGTAAAAAATGCTGGGATGCCTGCACCACCAGCCCGTATCCTCTCTGCTAGTGTGCCCTGTGATAGAATCAAATCAATCAAAAAGTATTTAAAGTCAACGTGAATTGTTGCAACCCATGTTTGTAATATTATGCATTTCTGAGTGAAAAGATATTCTGTGTTGAATTTTGACTGTTTGTATTGTATTGTGGGTGTTACACACAGTGCGTAATGGTTTCCAGCTTAAATTGAATACTCTGACTAATGGTTTCCATCTTACACTGAAGGGGTTATGACATAAGAAATCAAATTTGCCTTGATCTATTGGCATATAAGAGGTCTTTGTACTATTAAAACATCATGCAAGTTATTAGCTTAAATCCTTATAAACAAAGCATCTATTAAATCAAGCTCCAAGAACGGCTTGTTTAGATTCACTCTGATCACTCGGGTACAAACATTTGCATAAACACTGCTTCCAGAGCATGACATCAATAAATAGTCATCTTCTCACCATAGGCCCCACCAACTGGCATTTAGTCGATTAGCAGCTGACACGCTAAACGTCAAAAGCAAATAGAAGTTACAATCCTTGCCGCTATCTACTCTACACTGGATACAGTATACAGATGCGCATTCGCTTTCTGAAACAGTCCATGCGCCTGAGTCTGTCCCCAGTAGGACAAATGAAGTGAAAGAACATTTGCTTTGACACGTTTGGTTTAAACAGCTTGCATCACGTCTTTGTACAGATATCAGAAGGATTCCAGCGTAAGAAACAAGTGGATAGTTTATTTTTAATGGCATCCCAGATTGTGTCTTTAGCATTTTGTTTTGTAAACGAGGCACAGTGTCATGAATTCACAAAGAAACGGTACTAGATCTGACTGTAGCTGCAGCTGCATCACAAACGGTAAGTAAATGGTTTCATAATGCCTTGTCTGGAAATTACCATTTTATTTTGACTATATTGTCAAAACACACAATAGCAAGGGGGGCGTTGATACTGTTTCCCATATGACAACGTTAGCCAATCATAACAGTGACCAATTACTGAGAAGCCTTAAAGGACCCGCCCCTTAAAACAGATCGTTTTAGATAAAGGGTCAGAATTGTTTTGTGTGTGTTTGCAAAAAACTTTATTAAACATTATAAGTAAACCTCAAGGAACATATTAAATAATTATAATAAAAAATCCATGTCATCATAACCCTGTTAAACTTTGGAAAGTTTGGTTTTGGCAAGTTCATGGAACATTTTTTTTTCTGAAACGTTTCAGTTGGATGATCTAATGTTTTTTTTAAATGTTACTACTTGTTTCAGAATGTTTACAGAACATTTAAAAGTAATATTCCCATGTTTGCAAAATGATCAAATGGAATGTTGTTTGCATAACCAAGAAAAAAGTGTTTTAGAACATTCAGAGAGCACTGAGAAATAGCTTTTTCATAGTTATGTTAGCAAAACACTCCTACAACATATCTTACCTGGGTTATTGCTTGACATCAGTTATTAAAGATTATAAATGAAAGATTTTATAAAGTAAACAGGGTTTGATATTGACATTAAAGCTAGGTATACATTTAACAAAAAAAGTAAAAGTCAGTCAATTTAGACATGTGAGAATGTAAAATGAGACGAGTTAAATGATCTACCTGAGGAGTAAGCTCTAATTCCAGCTCGCCTGATAGATATTGTCTTTCAAACTCAGCGTTTTCCCCAACGTATGAAGAAATCATGCGTTTTATCTGTTTAGTTTTCAGAAGCATGCCCAGGCCAAAGTTATCAACCCTGCCATCAGAAAATCTGTTAGTTAGTTAGTCACACAAGAAATCACATTATACACTTGGGTTTCAAGCCTTGTTACTTGAGGGCCCCTTTCCCTTCTTTCCTGTCTCTTGACCCCATTAGAGTATTTCCCAGTCTTTTTTGTATGTAAGAGTACATGACAGGAACCTGTTGTAAACATCCCAGTGAGTTTAGCCACATTAGGGAATTTCTCTGGAAACGCTGTGTCCCCCTTCACTTACTTTGCTGACATGTTAATTAGAAATCTCTCTCACCCAGCATTGTTGCTCACAGCTGTAATGTCTTTTACTTCTGTTTTCAACAGGCCACTGATTAAATTCTCCGGAATCCCACACAAACCAAAGCCTAAAACAGAAAAGGGGGAAATTAAGCACACACACAGGGATACTGCTTGGGGACACATTATGTTCTATCTACAGCAAAGGATATCAGTGCAGGAAATACCACTTAGCTGTATGAACAACTTATCAGATAGGACTGCTGTGCTGAACTACATAGAGGCCACATTCGGCTGGCACATGTTTTGATATGGCATAAGCATTAAGTTACTTTTTATACCTCCAACAAGAAGCATGGAGCCATTAGGAATGTCTTTGACGGCCTCCGCGGGGTCCGAATAAAAACATGCACTCCATGGCTGGGAGGTTGAGAAATGAGAGCAGTTGAATTCCTGTGGAGTAATATGACAAGGAGAGCATGGCATACTTTTAGACATGATCAATGTGAAAATGCTTGTTCACAACTAACAAAGAATGCTCTCTGTTCTCAGAACTGTTCTCGCAAGGTTTTCTCATGGCCATACAGAGTTGGTACAAACTGCTGTACCACAACCAAAAAACACTTTTAAAAAGCATTTAAGAATTCAAATATTAGATGTTTATTAAGGTCCTTCTATTATCTATTGACACCCACAATAATATTTTTAAAAAGCAAGCTTAATATATATAAAATCATTATTTATTGGGTACTTTTAATTGGAAGGTGGCTGTCCCGGACCCTAACCCTAAATTTCAACTTAGGAAAACAATATAGAAAATGTTTTTATTATTATTATTATTATTATTATTATTTTATTTCTTTTTTTTATATATGTAAATGAAGGTAAATAAAGAATGTCTCTACTGAACACCATTTTTCTATAATTAAACACTTTTTTTGGGTGTTATTCCATAACATAATTTAGTTTTTATATATGTACCACTGTTCAGAACTGTGCCACTGTTCACAACTAAAACACTTGGTGAAGTTTCAGTAGTGACATTATCGTTTTTTAAAATACAGTTATTTGTAGTATTTTAGTATGTTTTATTAGTCTTTTAGTATGCGAGTTAAAATTCTTAGATGTGGTCGCTACCAAAACATTACTCTCACTACTGAAAATGCACAGTCACGACTGAAACATGGGGTGTTTTGTCAAAAATAAAGTATACTGAATCATCAACTAAGATGTTATGATAGTGTTAGGTTCAATATATATTCAAACTAATGAATCTTTAAGTATACAATCAGTATGATGAACTTTTTGCCTTTTACAAAGAAAATTTTACTTAAACTTAAAAAGTTTTCACTTTAAATATTGTTAAAATTGTATTTATTATTGATTTACCTCTAAAAACTTTTTAATAGAACAGAAAATATATATATTTACATGAAAGACGTAAGCAAAATCTTAATAGGTCAATATAGTCCTTTTTATTAAATGATATATTACTGTGTTTCGGTAGTGATTAAATTTGGGCAGAGGACAAATATTCCAAAACTTTCTGAAAATACCTATGAGAATTAACTGCACAATTACCAGAAATGTGTACATTGGATATTATCCAATTTGCATAAATACAAAATCTATGGAAAAAGACTTTTTCAAGACGTTTCCAACTCTGAGTTTGAACCAGTTCTGTAGAATGGCCCCTTATTTATGAACAAACACAGTTATCGGGTAGTTATATTTCAGAACATTTAGAGTACATTCAAATTAAGCAAAATGATACAATGGAATGTTCCCATGACTTTTGCATAACCAAAAAAAAAAAAAATGTGTAGAAATGTTTTTAAAATGAATGGGAATGTTAACAAACATTATTTTAATATATATTTTATTTTTTGTTATTTGGGTTTTTCATCTTCTTTGTTTAACGTATCTTTATCTTTATAAAATGCTGTTGAAATAAAACACTAGAGGTGATTTCTTATTTCTCACAGTGATGCAAATATATATGCAAAACTTTAGCTCTTTGAAGGTGAGTTCAATGCAAACAACAACGCATTTGGAAGTTTAAAGTGAATTATATAATATCACTCGAATGTTTATTTCAATGTCTTATTAGAGCTTTTAAAAAGAGCTGCATTAATAAAATACAGAAAAATCACTGTATATTGTGATTTTAATTATGCAGAATGCCAGGCTTCATGCACCACAAATAACCTGACAGTACAATGTGGACACGTGGACATACTGATATTCTGTGCAAACATTACTGCTGTTCAAATAATGAATCAATATGGTGGAAATCATTTATTTCAAAGTGTACATTTTCATTTTAATCTTAACTTAATTCTGTTCCTTTTTATATGCAAAATATATAACTGTACAAGGCTAATGATTTCATCATTATCTCCAAACAGATTAGGGAATAAAAGCTTTTTTAGAAACAAAGACTATTAAAGGATTGACATGTATTTATTTTAGTCCCTTAAAACATTACAGTATATAAACATAAACTAATTCAAATTAATCATCTGAAACATAAATTCATGTCATTACATTAACAATTTTAGACTTATTGGATCCTAAATGTAAAGGTTACTTACCGTACCATGACGATAAACACGTCCCTGGGGTGTTAATGATATTAATCTGCCTCTGAGAAGAGCATCTGACCTAGATAGAAATCTCTGAAGTGACATTTTCAGAACAACTTTAACTTTTTAGAGGGAAGTAATCACTGTCTGCTACAGGACCTGGATCAATCCTGCTCACTTTTAAAATAGGGCAAAGGGCGAGTTTTTGGGGGGTTATGGCCAGTTTGAAGAGTACTTTTATACTGTGTCATTAGAGATCAAGTCATCCACGTCAGCTGGCTTCCATACATCAATAAAAAATGCTACAAAATCATAAACCACTGTTTCCATTATGTTATTACTTTTTAAAAAGAAGTCCACATCCAAAATACAGCAATCAAACCTACAGTGTCCACATGATATACCCAACGAGAGGTAGGAAGCTGTAAGAGATACATGAGCATACTTAATCAAATTTACATGCCATGCAAAACTACAGATGTCCAGGGTTAAATGTCATTCCATTCCGAGAAGTCTGACAGCTGCTGAGAAATTTCTAGACTACCACAATAACACTGGGAGGAACATTTACATTGTGACACTGGACACCACAGACATTGGTTGAGTTAATGACCTAAGAAATGCTGTGTGTCTGTCAGCCTAACATTTATGAGATTAAGAGTGGATGAAGAGACTTTCTAATAAATGTATACAATTATTATTCTTAAAATGACCTTGTTTTGAGATTTATAATTAATATTAAGCATGAATATCTCTACTAACCAAACCTTCAACAACAGACATGAAGAATGGGTTTGTGCATTTTGGTAAAACTCAAGTAACCAAAATCAGATTTATAATTCTATTTCTTTTTGTTTCTCATTAGGCTAAATAGACATGAAACGTCTTGTAAGATGTTTAATGTTTTTTTTAAAGAAGTCTCTTATGCTCATCAAGGCTGCATTTATTTGATCAAAAATACAGAAAAAACAGTAATATTGCAAAATGTTATTACAATATAAAATAATGTTTTTTATTTTAATATACTTTACAATATAATTTATTCCTGTGATGAAAAGCTGAATTTTCATCAGCTATTACTCCGGTCTTAAGTGTCACGTGATCCTTCAGAAATCATTCTAATATGCTGATTTATTATGAGAATTATCAATGTTGGAAACAGTTGTGCTGTCAGATATTTTTATTTTTTGCAACCTGTGTTTCTTTTTTTCAGGATTCTTTGATGAATAACAAGTTTAAAAGAACAGCATCTATTCAAAATATAAATCTTTTCAAACAGTGTAAATCACTTTGTATTAATTTAACACATCCTTGGTGAATATAAGTATTAATTTCTTTCAAAAAAAGAAAGAATAAAAATGTACTGACCCCAAACTTTTGAACAGTAGTGTATATTTAAAAACCTTTTTATTTTAAATATATGCTGTTCTTTTTTATCGATCAAAAAATCTTGAAAAAGTATCATAGGTTCCAAAAAAAAAAAAAAAATAATAAAAATATTAAGCAGCGCAAGTTCCAGCCCTGATAATAAATCAGCATATTAGAATTATTTTTGAAGGATCATGTGACACTGAAGACTGGTGTAATGATTCCGAAAATTCAACTTTAATTACAGATATAAATACAATTTGAATGTATCTTAATATAGAAAAACACTGATTTACATCGTAATAATACTTCACAATATTACTTTTTTTTTTTCTGTTTTTTGATCAAGTGAAAACAGCCTTGATAAGCATAAGAAACTTCTTTAAAAAACATTAAATGAGAGGATGTGTCCGAACGTTTGACTGGTAGTGTAGATATTTTAAAATATATACCAAACCAAAAATTTCAGGATAATTACTCTATTACTCCAAAAGTGATAGAAAAAAACATTTATAATGTTACAAAAGATTTATATTTTAGATAAATGCTGTTTTTCTGAACTATTCATCAAAGAAACCTAAAAAAATATACTCAGCTGTTTTTCAACATAATAAAAATAAGAAATGTTTTTGAGTAGCAATTCAGAACATTAATGATTTCTGAAGGAGCATGTGACTGGAGTAATGATGCTAATAATTCAGCTTTGAAATCACAGGAATTTATTACATCTTAAATAGTTAAAATATTTCTATATTTTACTTTTTTTGTTTGTTTTGCTGTACTTTGGATCAAATAAATGCAGGCTTTGTGACTAATTCAAAAATCTTAACAAACTTAAACTTTTGACTGGTAGTGTATGTTGGTTTGAAATACCAAATTGAAAACCCTAAATGACAATATTTTATTTATTTATTTTGTTTTCCAAACTAAAATTTCAATGTCATTGTTTTTGTATTCACTGTTGGAAAACAAGCGAACAATGGTCATATATGATGAAGTTTTTAACTATTTCTTAAATTTCAAGTTAGGCAAGCCATCTGTTTTATGTGATGCTATTTCTGTAATAACTCTCCCGTTTTTGCTTGTAATGACTTGTTTGGTGTCTTATTATTTTAATGTTAAAACGTTCCTGTGATATCTTTAAGTAATAGCCTAATAATTGGCATGTTTGTAGTCAAAATGACTTTTCACTGAAGTAAAAGTTGTAACAACTACCGTAAGAGAATGTGCAAGGATCTGGCAGAAAGCCTAACTTTTGTATTCTCCACTTTGCCCCACAAACTTTTTACTACACGTTTGTTCTTGTTGAATCTCAACGGCAAGATTGTACTGCAAGACCCCCGTAAACACGTGGCCCACTCCAGTCACGTGTACCCATTCAGCTCTGCATTGTTTATCATATATGTAAGCGCCTATATATGGAGTGCAAACCCCCACAAAACCTGCCAATAGCCATTAGGAATGAGAATGAATTCGACGAAAACCTAATTACACAGCTCTGATTCTGAAAATGACTTTCAATATTTGCAATCTCGGCTTTGACCGCAAGGCTCGATTGATATATTCCGCTATGTTCTTCTAACGGCGTACGATTATAAAGATGAACAGTGATTAAGAGAAATAAATATCATGCTTGCCCTTTTTCCTAAAGACTAGTTGTGGGAAAATACTATGACGCTTGCTAGGGCGGAGTCCCCAGTACATGTATTTTTTCGCATGCGAAACTCTACATGCAGTAAACCGATCAAAAGAGGCTTGCTGTATAAGGTTTACATATAAGCTCCCTACGCAGGGTGCTTCAAGGAAAAGTGGCGCCTTTCTTCGAATGTGCCCTACATAAAAAAAACTAGTACGGATGCTGGAGTCAGATGTCCAGAGGGTCCTGTCACAACCACACGTTTAAAGCAAAGCGGCAGAAGAGAAAAGGGGCTAATTCGTGATCCTTTTTCTAAAACGTTGATAAAAGATACACATTTAACCAAGGTGTTCTACTATCATACGAAGTCGTCAAGCTTCCCTGAGGAATACTTTTATAGAAGTTAAGAATCTACACATCTGAATCGCACACTTGGAAAGGGTGAGTTCAGTGTAGTATAGTAAGACAAGCGTGGGATTTATTCTGTATCTTTTTGACTGTTGTGTTGCTGTTGTGGATAATTAACATTATGAAATGTACATTTTAAGGGCAAAACAAAAAGCATATAATACAGATTTATTTTTAACGCAAGCGTTTTTAATGCATATTCTGTTCCGTTATGAACACGTATTTGTTTACGTTTATCATGATATTTAACTGAACAGGATTAGGTTTATGTCACAGCTTTCTTTATTTATGTCACGTTTTCTGTGGTGATTGGGCAATATTAACTATGTTTTTAGTTAAATGTTGCAAGAGTACAACTAAAGCATGGCTTCAGATCTGTCTTCGGCATTATTGCGAGAGTGATATTGCTTTTATAAAGGTTTTTGAAAAATAATCATCATTGATCAAAGTATCATTGATTTCAAACACGTTCTGTCCATTTAGTTTATAATATTTCATCTGCGTGAAAAAATTGTTCTAAACGAAGCCAAACTTACAAGCTTCCAGAGTCACCAAGCAACACGCAAACTAAAAGCGGGACTGGAATCGTGTATGAGTGGAGTGGATTGCTCCATTTTGAAGTGCTCATCTCTATGGCCCAATCTCTTTAAAAAGTTTTCCCCTCCAAACTGAAAGATTATAAGGGTATAGGGGACCAAAAACTGTTCCCTGGAACATACTTCTGCATCACTTTGCCAATAGAGTGTTTGCATTTATGTCATGGTTTGGTCTTTTACCCGGATGCGAGGCCATATTGGCGATACTTGGATGTAAACAATAGCATGGATTTCACGCTTAATGTACTACTGAATATGTTGTTCTGCTGATTTATGCTGTCTAAAGAAGGACTTATTAAGCAGGAAAGGTCGCAATAGGAAATAAGAACAAACAGGAAATAAGAACAAACACGAATGTTGTCAAGATTCTTGCCCTGGAAATCCTGGTTCAGTTTGGCCAACCTCAAATGCATTTTGTTTCTCAGACAGTTGTTTTGCTCTTTTCACTTTGATTTGTTATAATTTTTTTTCTGGTTCGACCGATTAGTACAGCCCAAAACATGACAATAACTGACCATTTTTAGCAGCAGTAATCAGCAAAATATGTGAGTTTCTTTCGGTTCAGTGGCAATGATTTCATTCAGTGCTGGCAATATGGCCAACTACCGTAAATATATCAAAGCGTAATTTTTTATTATTAATATGCATTGCTAAGATCTACATTTGGACAAATTTAAAGGTGATTTTCTCAATATTTCGATTTTTTTGCACCCTCAGATTCCAGATTTTCAAATAGTTGTATCCATCATACATCATCAATGGAAAGCTTATTTATTCAGCTTTCAGAATATTTACGTTTAATAAAAATGACCCTTATGACTGGTTTTGTGGTCCAGGGTCACAATTATAGAAAAGTACCAGTGGACAGAATGCTTAGCGCCACTACATTTATTTAATATGTACTACTGAAATATTATCAAGATGGTTGTTTGATTGCTACACGTGCACTTCACTTATACAACTGCTATTTACAATGTCAATGGTTCATTGTTTTTTCAATAGATAGTCCCTTGTGGTGTTGTGGCGTGTAGTTGAACTATCACGTTAAACAATAAGGTTTGCAGACTCCGACTCTCTCAGGAAGCTCTATTATCAACTTCCTAATTATGCGTTTTCACATTGCAGAACAGGCTGTACCCATTTTATCAAGAGCCAAGCCCTTCACCCTCAGTGAGAGTTTGTTATCTCTGTACTGCTGCACTGGGTGTGAAGGCCATTTAAATCTAATAGAGAAGGGTTGTGATCCGCATGCAGCTGAAGTGCAGAGTCAATAGATGGATTTCTAAGAAGATGTTTCCTGAGAAGATGTTTTCCAGAAGCAGATTGGAGCGAAGCCATGTTGCAGTGAGGATATATTTCACAACTACTGGCTAGAGCCTTTGGCTTGAAATGGATGTCAGAGGACTGTGTTTACTGTGATTTTGAAATCCTGTCAGTATCATGGATCGATTCGTTTCCACAATGCAACAAATTAATAATTTGACGTGTTTATTGAAATAGAAAGGAGGATTTAAGAGTGTTAGCTGGTGGTTGCATTAATTTTTCACAATGTTGTTTGTTAACCAATTTCATAATGGAGCTTATTTTGGTTTTTACAGGGACTGTATCATGGAGGCCACCCTTCTCATCTGTATCTTGTTGACCTGTGCTGTGGCAACACAAAGTGTGCCTCCTACAATACAAGGTTTGCTGTTTTTATACATACTTTATGTCAGTGGTTCCCAACCACGATCCTGGAGGCCCCCCAACACTGCATGTTTTCCATGTCTCCTTAATCAAACACACCTGATTCAGATCATTAGTAGAGACTCCAAGACCTGAAATGGGTCTGTCAGACAAAGGAGAGATAAAAAATGTGCAGTGTTGGGGGGCCTCCAGGAACGTGGTTGGGAACCACTGTTTTATGTTATATATAAATATATAGCTGTGTTCCAATGACATGTCTGCTATAGAGTGTTTTCATTAAACGTCATCAATCTGACATATTGGCAGCACCGAGCATAATGAGTACAATGCCACTGAACCAAACAAAACTCGCCAAATCGTGCCGCAAGTGCAATTTTTTTATACAACTGCCACTCTTTTTGCCACTTCCAGCAACTTTTTCTTTCCCTACAAAACATTCAAGAGCCTTTTGTACAACAGTTTAGCTAAACAAGAAGAAAACAGGATGTTTTCTTTAGGAACCCACCTTTCTTATTAGCCTGGGAGCCATTGTGAAACTCTAAGGCAGCTTCTTGGCTTTCTGCAGAGAGACTTAAAGACCTCTGTATAATGCATACTGATTTTTAAAGCTGGATACAATAAATTATTCTTTATTTAAACCAATTAAGGAATCGATCAAAAGCTGACAGATAAAATGCCAGAAGGCTGAAATTTGAGCCGGAAATACTATTTTTTGTTTTTTTTGGTACATATAATGGAAATAATGAACTATACTGTGCAATTTTGTTTCAGGTTTTACCGCCATACTTATGTTTTTCACAAGACCATTTCTAAATGCTTTCTTTTGAACGGATCTGTCCATTATGAGTTCATTCAGATATAATGTTTTTATTATAAAAAGAAGATTGCAGGAAGGAGTGCATGTTGCAATATAAAATGGATGGTTAGCTTCACAACATTACTCTGCAGGTGCTATTTGTGCTATACATTAGTTTCTATGGGAACATAGAAATGACCACTCTGATTCATTCCCATCCTTTATTAGGCAGATTATTACTAATTTACATAAAAATGATAAAAAAATACATTTATGGGCTATTCTACAGAATTGGTTTAAAGTCAGAGTTTGGAAACGTCTTGGAAAAACGTCTTTTTCCACAAATTTTGTATGCATGTAATTTTTATAATATCCAACGCACACATTTCTAGTAATTGTGCAGTTAATTCTCATATTGTATTTTCAGAAAGATTTGGTATATTTGTCCTCTCCCAAATTTGTCACTACCGAAACACATGAATGTATAATTTAATAAGAAAGGTTATATTGACCTATTAAGATTTTGTAAATATATTTGTTTATATTTTATTTTATTAAGTTTTCAGAGGTAATCAATGGCAATTTTAACAATATTTCAAGTGTTTTTATTAATGCAAAAAGTTAATCATACTGATTTCAAACTTGAGGATTCATTAGTTTAAATATACATTGAACCAAACACTATCATAACATCTTAGGTGATAATTCAGTATACTTTATTTTTGACAAAACATACCATATTTCCGTTGTGACAGCACATATTCGGTAGTGACAGTATCACATTACATACTTTTAACCCACATACTAAAAGATTTGCATAACTGTACTAAAATTTTGCTTATTTCTTCCAAATAAAGGATTATGTGTTCCCTGTCGTCACTACCGAAACAGTGATGACAGGTTTTGGTTGCAGGTTTTGGTTTTTGGGATAACACCCAAAAAACAATGATGTCACTACCGAAACCTTACTAAATGTTTCGGTCATAACTGTTTCCGTAGTGACGATTTCAGATACTTTTGAAACTAGCTCAAAGATGCTAATCAGCACATGGTTAGCTAGCACAGTTCTGAACAGTGGTACAGATATAAAAAAACTAAATGTTATGGAATAACTTCCAAAAAAGTGTGTTTAATTATAGAAAAATGGTTCAATAGTGAATTTTTTTTAAAGTTACACACAGATTTTTCATTCTTTTGAACACATTTACCCCAAAATGATGGGGCCTATCTACTCACACCTTGTAGCTATGAGAGAGAGAGAGACACACATGAATATTTCCTAATCATAAATCAGCCCCTTGCATTTAAAATCTCAGTCTCAGCCAATGGACAACATACACTGTTTATGTCTTACATAAAGTTTCATAATTTTCAAAACAAAAATAAACATCATAAAAAAACAAAACAAAAAAAACAATAATGGAATAAAATGCCAAAAATATTTCAGCATCATTTACAGAAGTTGAAATTTAGGGGTTAGGGTTCGGGCAGCCGCTTCCCACTAAATAATGATTTTATATATATCAAGCTTACTGATATTTTAAATATTATTGTGGGTTTCAATAGATAATAAATACACTGTAAAAAATGACAGTGAATTTAACAGTAAAAAACTGTAAAAATGCTACAGTAAAAACCTGTTAAATGGTTAAAGGTAAAAGACTGTAAAATTTACTGTAAATAACCGTAAATTGACATTCCCAGAATTCCCTGCGTTACATTTTTAAAATTGAATGTTTTTTTTGTTAAAACAACTCTTTCTTCTTAGTTTTTTTTTTTACGCAGGTTTGTACATTCGGGTTGTATGCTACATCTGATGTTGTTAAATGAATGTTTATTGCATTATTTCAATTTCATGTGTGTTACCATGATGGTGTTTAGCGTTTGTGTGAATGACACTGTGAACCTTCTATATATGTTAATATTTAAAAGCTGCTTGTGATGGGCTTTCGTTTATCATGTGACTTTCTCATCACCACCTGGTTTTAGTTGGTTATCAGTGTATTACAAAGGTACAAAACAGATTTCAGTACTTCAATAGGTTGGTACATTACAATTATATCAGTTAATGAAATTACGGTATTTACTTGTAAATTTAACTGAAAACCGTAAACTGTAAAACATTGCTAACATATTTTTTACGGTACAATTCTGGCAACCACAGCTGCCAGTTTTCTACCGTAAATTTTACGGAATTTTTTTTACCGTGTAGATCTTAGTAAACATCTCAGATTTTAATACTTAAATGCTTTTTAAATGTGTTTTTTGGATGTGGGACAGCAATTTGGACCAATTCTGTAGAATGGTCCATATATGAAGCTACTTAGCCAATTTTTTTGCACAGAAAAAATCATTTGCAAGGTAATTGCAGATTTAACTGTGTAAGAGCAAGAGTGTTATTGCAAGACTCACAAACACGAGACAACATGTTGTGTAACTGAATACTGATTTTGATAGATAAGTATCCTCAAACAGACACAAACCAAGCTAGTACGACAGCTATTCATGATCAAAACTACACAATAAGAGATGATGTAACTACCCCAAAAAACACTGGCAATGTAAACAACCAGACCATACACAATGTGCTGTGGTCTATAAATAAAGCCTCAGTAGTTCTGGTACACTCTACTTTGAGATGAATCGTACCGTTGAGAAATATGTTTAACTTTAGCTGTTAGTTCAAAACATCAATTAAAGTTTTAAGTATTGCTGTCTAAATGCTGTCAGCTGAGCAGCTCGGAAAGATCCTTTCAAAGAGTAACAGTGCACTGCCACTCAAATGCCTCTACATGCGAAAAATGCCAGCACACATTTCCAGGAAAACACAGCTGACAGTTATAGCCCAACTGGGATTTATGTTACATCCTGTTAGTCCAAAGCTGGTTTAAACCGAAGGACATTCACAGAATTTTTGCCTTTTCAGAATATTATTCTAGCTATAAAACATTTGATCATTCTCAGCTGTGCTTTACGCATTAAAAAAATCCTTACTTCTTATCATTTATAAATTGTTTGAAAAAATATGAAGCTTGGATTGGAATTCCTGGTATTTTTTCCTGGTCCATTAGACTTCTTGGAAGCATGCCTTAGAGCAAGTATGTTCAATACCAGCAAGGGTTTAAGGGTTTATTTTCTTCACCTTGTCTGCAGGTCAAACTTCAACACTGCCTCATCTGACTGGCTGCTTTTCTCGAGAGCTGATCACTTTCCGTTGTCAGTGGGAGACTGGATCCCTCCAGAACCACACAGAGCTCGAGGATCTGAGACTTTTCTACATATTAGAAACGTAATTAGTAACACATAACATCACAGAATGAAGTGAAGTATTGATAAATTAAAAAATGCATGATGTTAACCACAATTCTCTTGTACCTGTAAATGAAGAAAATGTATACAATTGTTATGTAGTTGTTAAGAGAAATGACTGTTCTTCTATGTTCTTAATGATCACCGATTTCCCATTTGTCTGCAGGGATTCTAAGAAATGGTTGGAATGTCCAAGTTACAGTTCCATTAGGAAAAATGAATGCTACTTTGATTCCAGTAACACTATTATATGGTTCCCTTACGTGATCCAGCTGCGTTCACACTCTCTTGACGTTGTTTATGATGAAATGTCCTTCAACGTAGAGGACATTGGTAAGCCATGTCGTAAACACAAACCCTGACTCTTTGTCTTTTACTTTTTGGCATGCTTTCAAGTACACTGTCCCTTGTGGCAAAACTATTTTCATAATATTTTCACAATAAATTTTCAGAATAACATTTCAGAATTTCAGAATATTAAAAAAATATATTGCTAATATACACTACCAGTCAAAAGTTGAACAGTAATGTTTTATTTTCTGCTTACCAAGCCTCCATTTATTTGATACAGCAAAAGCAGAAATTTTGTGGAATATTTTTAATATTTAAAATAACTGCTTTCTATTGGAATATATTTTAAAATGTAATTCATTCCTGTGATCAAAGCTAAATTTTTAGCCTCATTACTCCAGTCTTTAGTGTCACATGATCCTTCAGAAATCATTCTACTATGCTGATTTGCTGTTCAAGAAACATGTATTATTAATAATATTTAAAACAGCTGAGTAATTATTTTTCTAGATTCTTTGATAAATAGAAAGATTAAAAGGTCAGTATTTATGTGAAATAAAAAGCTTTTGTAACATTATACACTACCATTTTATTGAGGCAAATACTTTTATTTAGCAAGGATGCTTTAAATTGATCAAATCAAAATGTAACAAAAGATTTCTATTTCAGATAAATTATGTTCTTCTGAACTTTCTATCTGAAAAAACTTTCCTCAGCTGTTTTCAACATAATAATATTTTGCCTTTTTTTTACTTTACTCTTGGTCAAATCGATGTAGGCTTGGTGGTGTTTTTTTTAAAAAACATAATTTTTTTTAATGGAATAATGCTCTCTAAAATGCTAAGCACTCCCACCATCCTTTCAGATAACTAAGTCACATTTTCCATTGCATTAATGTACATAATATTTGCAAGCATGTATTCATGGATGTTCATTCTTTTCTCAGTGTTTCCAGACCCGCCTGTAGGACTGAACTGGACTCTTTTAAGCATGGGCTCAGATGGCTTAATCTCTGATGTGGTTGTGAGCTGGGATCCACCCCCATCTGCTGTAGAGAATGTGAAGATAGGATGGATCTTGCTGGTGTACGAGACGCAGTACAGAGAAAAGGGTTCAGACCAGTGGAACTCAGTGAGTCTCATGCAGTGTTGTGCAATCAGTACCACCAGATTTCTAATAAGCTCCTAATGAGAAACAGACTTGAAGTCAAATGGTTTTCTTGAGGAGTTCCTCTGAAGCTTTATTAAAAGTGATTTCTAAGAACACTTATGACTCACCACATTTGATTCACCATGGTGAAGACTATGACCTGGATTTTACTGCCATAATTAGACCACGTTTGGAGCTCATTATCTTCAAGGTTGGAGTGTTATTATGTGTCTTAGGCTTGTTTGTCTCTTTGCAGCTGGATAACGGCAAAGACACACAGGCGTACATCTACGGTCTGCGCAGCAACATTGAATACGAAGTCAGAGTCAGGGCAAAAATGAGAGGCTACAACTTCGGTGTCTTCAGTGACTCCATCTTTATACTCATTACTAACAAAGGTCTTATTTAAGATCTTCTTGTCTTTAGAATTTGGAAGGAAGTTTTTTTCTTTTTCAATTGATTGATATTTTGAATGTCCTGTTTCAATTTCAGAATCAAGAATTCCTATTACAGCTGTGTTGGTCTTCGCTGCCGTTGGTATCGCTGTTGTTTTGATGCTGGTTGTAGTTTCACGTCAACAAAAGTAAGTACCTGCTCTGTTATTTGACAGTGTAAAGGACTTTTTTTTTCAAAACTTCCAATCGCATAGTTGTTCACCCTCATGTTGTTCCAAAACAGTAAGACTTTTGTTTATCTTCAGAGCACAAATTAAGATATTTTTGATGAAATCCAAGAGCTGACCCTGCATAGACAGCAACGTAACAACTACAGAGCCTTGCAAAAGTATTCATAATCCTTCATTTTTTTCATGCTTTCGTGTTTCTGCCTTATGTTACTGTATTAACTGTTTTAAATGTTTTTTTCCACATCAGTCTACACTCCATGCACCATAATGACAAAGAAAAAACATTGTCACAACTTCATAAATGTATTAAAAATACAAACTGAAAGAAGTACATTGCATAAGTATTCAGTACTTAGCTGAAGCACCTTTACAGCCTCAAGTCTTTTTGGGTAGGATGCGACAAGATTTGAACATCTGCATTTGGCAATTATCTGCCCTTCTTCGCCTCACCTCTTCACCTCTGAAACTCTGTCAGTTTGGATGGGGCAGGCACACATTTTCAGGTTTATCCAGAAATGTTTAATTGAGTTCAAGCCCAGTCTCTGGCTGGGCCACTCAAGGACACTCACAGAGTTGTCTATAAGCCTCTCTCTCTTGCTGTGTGCTTAGGGTCATTACCCTGTTGGAAGGTAAACCTTCTGCCCAGTCTGAAGTTCTGAATGGTTTTTATCAAGGCTATCTCAATATTTTGGTGCACTAAACTTTTATTCTAGTCAGTCCCTTCCACTGAAAACCAGCCCCACATGAGCAGGTTGTTTCAAACTTCTTCCATGAAGGGTAACAGAGACTGCATGCTTCTGTGAACCTTCAATTCAGCAGAATTTTTTCTGAACTCTTCCCCAGATGTGTGGCTTTATGCAATCCTGTCTCTGAGCTCTACAGGCAGTTTTTTACAACTCAAGGCTTGTTTTTTACTCTGATTGCATTTTGCAGACTGACACGGAAGAGAAGAAATTGCTAAATAAACTTGTTACTTTTGTTTAATTTGCAAACAAAAAGTATTCTGGTAGCTTCATAAAATTACGGTTGAACCACTGATGTCACATAGACTATTTTAATGATGACCTTTCTGGGCCTTGAACGTGTCAGCTGCATTGCTGCATATGCAGGGTCAGAAAATCAGATTTCATCAAAAATATCTTAATTTGTGTTCCAAAGCTGAACGGAGGTCTTACGGGTTTTGAACGACATGAGGGTGAGTAATTAA
This sequence comes from Cirrhinus molitorella, assembly GCA_033026305.1. Taxonomy (NCBI): domain Eukaryota; kingdom Metazoa; phylum Chordata; class Actinopteri; order Cypriniformes; family Cyprinidae; genus Cirrhinus; species Cirrhinus molitorella. Next base: position 15,063,166 of record CM065138.1, on the reverse strand, counting down.
TAGAATTTTCATTTTTGGGTGAACTATAACTTTAAAAGCAAAGCTTTAACTTCACTGTTCCCCTTCTGTAGGTTAATGGTCATTTTCCTGCCGCCAGTCCCAGGACCCAAAATCAAAGGAATTGACCCTGTGCTTTTACAGGTATTTGAATTCGTAGCCATTTTTGTAGGACTCTAAGGGTATTTTCTACAAATTACAGCTTTTATATTTGGGTTGTTTCTTCACAGAAAGGTCAGCTGAGTGAATTCACGTCAATCTTAGGCACCCACCCGGGCCTGCGGCCAGAACTGTACAGCAACGATCCATGGGTAGAGTTCATAGAGGTGGACATCGACGAACCACATGAGAGCCAGGAGGAGCTCCTTATCGCTGATTCTCCGGTCTCTGACTCGCCTCAAATGTCCAGTAGTTTCAGGGACGATGACTCAGGTCGGGCTAGCTGCTGTGATCCGGACCTGTCAGATCACGATCAAACAGATCTACATCACCCTTCAGCCAGCAGCCATGATGGTTTTTACCCATTATCACGTGCACAGTCAGGGCCACAGCAACCTGCAGCAATTTGTCCTCAAGACACTGCCTGGTCAAACAGTCTTTACTCACAAGTGAGTGACGTCACTCAACGTGGTGAAGTTGTGCTTTCTCCAGAAGAGCAAGAAACGGTGGCTCTGAAGGATGAAGATCACAAAAAGAGAAAAGAAATTCAACAGCTGGTGGTGATCCCTGACGAAAGAGGCTACACCTCTGAGTTTGTTGCTAGTGCAATCAGCGTCCACCACAATAAACCAAACCCACCGACAGATCAGTTACAGAGTCAAGAACAACACAGTGCATTCAGAGAACTTCAAAACCTGAGCACTGAGACCGTTACGTCCCTTCAGTCCACTGCATTTCCCATCCTTGCAAAGCCTAACAGTCCAGAGTACACCATGGTAGATGGCGTGGACTGGAAAAACGGTCTCCTCCTGAAACCAAATACACCTACTGCCCCAAAGAAGGCAGCAGTGAAGACTTTGCCCACTCCTGAAGGGTACTTGACTCCTGACCTACTCGACAACATTACACCTTAACTAAAAGTGGAGTACGCTTGCTCGTTGTGAGATATCTGACATGGTTAGCCAACACCGAACAAGACGTGTGATCATGAGTAGGGAATCTTGAAACCAAGCCAGTTCTCAAGCGTTCTCCAGTGGAATGGATGTTATGAAACAAATCTATTGGCAAGCTAATAAATGGCTGTATTAGGCATGGAGTCTTTTCTTTATTCTCCTAATTTGGAGTGTTAACAGCTTCAGATGTTATTTAGAGCAGATATGGAGAGGAAGTATATTAGCTGGTTGTTTACTGTCATAAAAAGATAACTGATGTTTTATGGTCTCACATGTTGTAACAGCTATATTGCTGCATCGTTTGTATTATTCTTTTTGAGCATACTAACTACCAACTATGTGTCTGTATATTGTAACGTGCCTACTTTGGATTACATTTCAACATCAGTGTTAAAAAATAGTGCACATTTAAATCAACAGGGATTTATGTGAACTGTTACAAGCTCTTGTCCTCAGTGCCATTTTTTTCTTCCATAAAAGACTGTCAGGCTTTTGTGCCACAAATGATGTAAATATGGTCAATTTGTTTTCATGACAAGCTTTCTTAGCTGACCTAACCTTGCTTTCTGCAAGGTTGTCTTGCTATGTTGAGCATTGGTTCAGTATTGTGTATCAGTGCAAAAAGAATGTTTTTTAAGCTATAATGTGACTACAACGTGTATACGAGGTATCTCTAAATAAATGGCAGCAGTGAACTCAGAAAATACTGGTTTTGCACTCTGTGACGTACCACTCCCGTTATATTACCTCCAGGGATCACGTGATTGATATTTCGAAGAAACGATCTGCTAGGATTTTCCAAGTATAACTTGTTTCCCACGTGCTCCTTTCCAGGTGTTGATCTTGGAAACAAACACACCGTGAATACACGTTGAGAAAGTCGTTTTCCATGCATAGTTTACAGCATTTATCTTCAAAGTGAGGAAGCCTAAGATATTTAGCACTTGTTAACATTAGTCAGACTCTGGTCAAGATGAAAAAGCTAAATGTCGTCGACTTGACTGAACTTGTCAAAGATTTCATCCAGTTGGAGCATGTAAGGCCTTTTAATGTATATTTAAGATATTAAAATAGTCTCGTGGATTACGTAGTGTTGTTATAAAAGCTAGTAATTGTGGCGCTAATGTTGTGAGGTAAATGACTGCTTTGTGTGATTAAGAAAATTATGGAGATGAAAGGGGAAAATACTACTCTTGAAATACAGCTGGACGAGACTAGCAGACTTTTAAAAATCTCACAGAACAAGGAGAAACAGTTAATTGAAGGTAAAACAATTATGTGGTAAAATTCCCACAGATTTGGGTCAGGCTAATCTCGGCTGCCATCTAGCGGTGTAATTGCAGAAATGTTAAAGCTTTAAAGTTTGTGTTTAGGTTTTTCTATTCCCATAACTGAAATACTGATTGAAAGTAAATCAAAAAGTTAAAAAAAGATATTCGTTAATTGTTTCAGTGTACAATAACAGTGTTCTTCGACGCGGCTTGTTTTCTTCACAGAGAGAGATGGGCTTTTGGAAACTGTCAAAGGTCTACAACACACCTTACAACAACAGTGCGACCTCAGAGGTAGATGAATCATATTAACCCGTACTATTTTTTTAAATTCATTTAATTCCACTTCCAAATATTTATAAATAATCACAACTCTGTCTAGTTGAAAATGAAGGCCTGAAAAATGCCTCTCTTCAGATGAAGAAAGAAAATGAATGTCAATTAAAGGTGAGACTGCAATGTATTCAAATATATTAAAGGGATAGTTCACCCAAAAATGAAATTTCTGTCATTAATTACCAGTACTCACCCTCATGTCGTTACAAAACCAAGACCTCAAACTGTAAGATTCATCATCGGGATACCAAATGAAGATATTTTTGATGAAAACTGAGAGCTTTCTGACAAAATATTAAAACAAAACAAAACAAAACAAAAAAACTTCCCAACAACAAAAAGTATTCTTATAGCTTCATTAAAATTACATTTGAACCACTGATGTCACATGTACTGTTTTGTCGATGTTCTTGGTACCTCTCTGGACCTTGAACGGGTAGGACCCTTGTTGTCAGTGGAGGGTCAGAAAGCTCTCGGATTTATCAAAAATATCTTGATTTGTGTTCCAAAGATGAATGAAGGTCTTACTGGTTTGGAACAACATGAGGGTAAGTAATTAATGACAGAATTTACATTTTTTGGGTGAACTAACCCTTTAATGCTGGCAGAAGCATAAACGGTAACCAGTTGTCTGTGCATGATTCTGCCCCCGTGTGGTTTTAGGAAAGCAGTACTCACATACAGAGGATGGCAACTGAGATGAAAGCACTACAAGATCAACACCAGAGGGAGTTAGAAGACTGTGTTGAAGAAACACGAAGGAAACGTGAGGGAAAATCACACTTTATATCAACCATCCTCTATAAACAGGAATAAACTATTGAAAGCTGTTGGGTTGTATAGATGCTGTTAAACATTTTATAGTATTACACTTTCAAAAAGAAAACATTTCCATTTTGCTTTCAAAGTGGATGCTAAAGATACTGAACTGAAGGTGGCTCATGAGAGAAATGAATGTGCTTTGGAGGAAATGAGAAGGCAGATGAGAGTGAAGGAGAAAGAAATGCAAAGCCAGATCATTAAACTTCAAATGGAGGTGAATTTAATTTGGTAACTTTATTAACTTTTATTACACTGTTTTAGTACTGTTCATTTTATGTTTATGTTTTGCAGTTTTACGGTTGTAAAAAATGTTTTTTTTTCCTTTGCAGTTTGGTGCTAAGCTTGCAAGGGCACAGAGCATGTCCACAAAGAGTCAGCCGCAGACACAATCGTCTGCTCCACGTCCACAGAACATCTTTAAAAGAGTGAGTCGTACTGCAGAATTCATCAAAACACCTAATGGCATTGAGGAAATCAAGGATTCTGATCACACCTTTATTTCTCCCTCTATATTGAATCATTCTGTTTGCGTCTTCAGAAGCTCCAGTTCATTCAGGAGGAGAAAAACAAAGAGATTGAGGCTCTGCGTCAGAGGGTGAGAGAACTGGAACAGCAGAGCCTTCACGGATTGATGGACGCCCGTCTGAAGAGGAGGAAAATCTGAGACTTATTTTGATCTGACCGTTAATACGTGAGGGCCTTCATTTATCTGTTTGACAGTTGTATTTATTAACACATTTCCCTCAGTATATGTTCTTACAAATGACATTCTGTTATGTTCTTAATTTCAATGTATATGTTTTTTTTTGCCTTTCCACTATAATAAATGAATATTAATAAACGTATAGCTGTGACTGCGATATGTGAGGTCATTCAGAAGGGGTGGTAATGGCAGGTGACATGGACTTCCAGGAGATTACGGCCTGAGTGTTCTTGCATTGGTTCAGGACACCTGTAAACACAACCGCCATTTTTGAGATAAAGCTTGTAATCTCATCAAAAGAGACGGCTGGTAATTCGGTCCCTTCTTCAGGAAGACAAGCACATGCTACATCAAATACTAGGAAATTGCTGATTAATTCAGAGAATTGATTATTTAAATTAATTAAGGACAGTTTAAATCACTAAGCAACTTAACAGTTAGCATATATATATATATATATATTTAAAATTATTTATTTCATGCAGATAGTATTGCATGCAACATTATCGGTGTTATTAAATAATATATACTTTACTAAAATATAGTTTTTATTAATATTTTAAATAAGCTTTTTTTGTTTTCATTTTAATTTAATTTAATTTTGAGTAGTTTTGTTATGCGTGCTTTTGACATTTTAATTTTTATATTTTTAAATAGTTTTAATTTTTATTATTATAATTCAGCTTTAGTTCAGTTTTAGAATAAAATAAAAAACAAATTTCCAATTTACTATAGTTGCCAAATTAGTGCTGTCAAACGATTAATCATGATTAATCATCCAAAACGTTTTTGTTTACATAATATTATATGTGTGTACTGTGTATATTTATTATAATATACACACATGTATGTATATATTTAAGGAAAATGTTTACATAATAAAAATATTTATATATAATATTAATTATATGAATAGAAATATATACATGTAAATATTTTCCAAATATATACTGTATGTGTGTGTATTTACATATACATAATACACAAATATAATATAAACAAAATAGTGCTATTAAACGATTAATCACGATTAATTGCATCTAAAATAAAAGTTATATATATATATATATATATATAAATACACAAACACATACAATATATATTTGAAAAGTATTTACATGTATATATTTCTATTCATATAATTTTGATTATATATACATATATTTCATATATAAACAGCATATTTTTCTTAAATATATACATGCATCTGTGTGTATTTATATATACAGGTCCTTCTCAAAAAATTAGCATATTGTGATAAAGTTCATTATTTTCTGTAATGTACTGATAAACATTAGACTTTCATATATTTTAGATTCATTACACACAACTGAAGTAGTTCAAGCCTTTTTCTTGTTTTAATATTGATGATTTTGGCATACAGCTCATGAAAACCCAAAATTCCTATCTCAAAAAATTAGCATATTTCATCTGACCAATAAAAGAAAAGTGTTTTTAATACAAAAAAAGTCAACCTTCAAATAATTATGTTCAGTTATGCACTCAATACTTGGTCGGGAATCCTTTTGCAGAAATGACTGCTTCAATGCGGCGTGGCATGGAGGCAATCAGCCTGTGGCACTGCTGAGGTGTTATGGAGGCCCAGGATGCTTCGATAGCGGCCTTAAGCTCATCCAGAGTGTTGGGTCTTGTGTCTCTCAACTTTCTCTTCACAATATCCCACAGATTCTATGGGGTTCAGGTCAGGAGAGTTGGCAGGCCAATTGAGCACAGTAATACCATGGTCAGTAAACCATTTACCAGTGGTTTTGGCACTGTGAGCAGGTGCCAGGTCGTGCTGAAAAATGAAATCTTCATCTCCATAAAGCTTTTCAGCAGATGGAAGCATGAAGTGCTCCAAAATCTCCTGATAGCTAGCTGCATTGACCCTGCCCTTGATAAAACACAGTGGACCAACACCAGCAGCTGACATGGCACCCCAGACCATCACTGACTGTGGGTACTTGACACTGGACTTCAGGCATTTTGGCATTTCCCTCTCCCCAGTCTTCCTCCAGACTCTGGCACCTTGATTTCCGAATGACATGCAAAATTTGCTTTCATCCGAAAAAAGTACTTTGGACCACTGAGCAACAGTCCAGTGCTGCTTCTCTGTAGCCCAGGTCAGGCGCTTCTGCCGCTGTTTCTGGTTCAAAAGTGGCTTGACCTGTGGAATGCGGCACCTGTAGCCCATTTCCTGCACACGCCTGTACACGGTGGCTCTGGATGTTTCTACTCCAGACTCAGTCCACTGCTTCCGCAGGTCCCCCAAGGTCTGGAATCGGTCCTTCTCCACAATCTTCCTCAGGGTCCGGTCACCTCTTCTCGTTGTGCGGCGTTTTCTGCCACACTTTTTCCTTCCCACAGACCTCTTGCTTGAGGGTGTCAATGATGGCCTTCTGGACAGCAGTCAGGTCGGCAGTCTTACCCATGATTGCGGTTTTGAGTAATGAACCAGGCTGGGAGTTTTTAAAAGCCTCAGGAATCTTTTGCAGGTGTTTAGAGTTAATTAGTTGATTCAGATGATTAGGTTAATAGCTCGTTTAGAGAACCTTTTCATGATATGCTAATTTTTTGAGATAGGAATTTTGGGTTTTCATGAGCTGTATGCCAAAATCATCAATATTAAAACAATAAAAGGCTTGAACTACTTCGAGTTGTGTGTAATGAATCTAAAATATATGAAAGTCTAATGTTTATCAGTACATTACAGAAAATAATGAACTTTATCACAATATGCTAATTTTTTGAGAAGGACCTGTACATAATAAATATACACAGTACACACATATATAAACCAAAACTTTTCTGGATGCAATTAATTGTGCTTAATCGATTGACAGCACTATTTTAATCTGATGTTTAATTCAATTAACAAAAATGTTTTTAATAGTTTTAGTTTTAGTCAATGATAACAATACCAGCATTAAGAGAGAATAAAAGCAGATATAATACAAATCCTGATGAAAACACGCTCACGAGCTGCGCACATGCTTTCCAGAATGACATTGTAAAGCCTCATCATTCACATTGAGAGGCTGACGGACTAGTAATAATCATATCAGCCAAACCCACTTTATGTGTCAAGGAGGTCCTGCAGTAATCTCATTAGTAAAGCTGTTACATAACGTCTGATCCTACGCTGTACAGTCAGAGATCAGCCTCATTAAGATCACTGACGATCACATCTCTAGGATCTTCTGACCTCCTGTATGATTGTATCCCACCAGATCAAACATGGCAATATCTCCCACCAGTGCTTCAAAAGAATCAGTGGTGCACATGTTTGCCGGTTATTCACCCTCCTTTGGCTGCAGTTCTTGGCTTTTGTTCATCACAGGCATCGTTTAGGACAGCGGGGAGGATTAAGGTAACTCTAAATAAAGCTGGCAGATTAGGAAACATGATTCCCGCATGTTCTGTTTCACTCTGACAGAGTCATGGATGGAGAGAGCTGAAGACTTCCCTTGAGACAGGAAGACTATCCAGGAGAAACCACATCAATGATTTTTATTCATGCATTTACAGAATAGTAGAGTTAAAATTAATACCTGCATGATGGTCAAAAATCTAGATAACAAAAATCTACTTTTTTTTTTTTAATCTGTAAAAGAAGGTAATATTTTATTCAGACTTAAATATCAAAAAAATATGAATATGTGGACAAATTCTTTGACTTCTGATCCTATAAAAAAGAAAAGCAGCCATGCATTGGTCTACTACAAGAGTACAGCGGTAAGATCATTTATTTTACATATGCTTATGTATAAAATAAGTCAACAATGGTGTATTAACATGCTTGTAACTTACAATAAAATAAAGTATTGCAGACAATCTAAATGATTAATAAGATTAAGTAAAAGGTTTTATTTGTACATTAATCATTAAATGTTCATACCAGCTAATAATATTCATTCAGATTGTTAAAGAACTATTTCATTTACAGCTAAATTGCTTAGTACGATTTTAAAGAGATTAGTGCTGTTAAATGATTAATTAAATAAAAGTTTAATTAAACAAAAAGTTAATAAAAGTTATTATTTACGTAATACATGTGTGTGTACTGTGTACATTTATTATGTATACATAAATACACACACATCCATGTATATATTTAAGAAAATTATGTTTAGGTTTAGATTTAGATTAATATACATATATACATATAAATACATGTAAATATTTTCAATATAAATACTGCATGTGCGTATTTATATATACATAATAAATATAAGCAGTATACACATATGTAAACAAAAACTTATTTTAGATGCGATTAATCATGATTAATCATTTGGCAGCACTAATTATAAACATATACATGTAAAAATTGTCCAAATGTATACTGTATGTGTATGTATTTATATATACATAATAAATATACAAAGCGCACATATATTGTGTAAAAAAAAAGGTATTTCGGATACGATTAATCATGATTAATCATTTGACGGCACTAATATAAATATATACTTGTGAATACATGTGAATATTTTCAGAATATATACTGTATGTGTGTGTATTTACATATATACATAATAAATATACATAGTATACACACATATTATGTAAACAAAAACTTATTTTGGATGTGATTAATTGTGATTAATCATTTGACAGCACTAATATAAATATATACATGTAAAAAAAAAATTAAATATATACTGTATGTGTGTGTATTTATATATACATAGTAAATATACACAGTATACATATATTATGTACAAAAATGTATTTTGGAAGCGACTTATCGTGATAAATCTTTTGACGGCACTAATATATATACTTGTAAATACATGTGAATATTTTCAAAATATATACTGTATGTGTGTGTATTTATATATACATAATAAATATACAAAGTACACATATTATGTAAAAAAAAAAACGTATTTCGGATGCAATTAATCGTGATTAATCATTTGACAGCACTAATATAAATATATACTTGTAAATACGTGAATTTTTTTTTGAATATTTTTCAGAATATATACTGTATGTGTGTGTATTTATATATACATAATAAATATACACAGTATACACACATATTATGTAAAAAAAAAACTTATTTTGGATGCGATTAATTGTGATTAAACATTTAGACAGCACTAATATAAATATATACATGTAAAAAAAAATGTAAATATATACTGTATGTGTGTGTATTTATATATACATAATAAATATACACAGTATACATATATTATGTAAAAAAAAAAGTATTTTGAAAGCGACTAATTGTGATTACTATCGTCATCATTTGCTCATCATCAATTTGTTTCAATCTTGTATGAGTTTCTTCTGTTGAACACAAAAGAAGATATTTTGAAGGTTGTTGGTAACCAAACAGCTGCCGGTAGCCATTGACTTCCATAGTATAGAAAACAAAAATAGATGATGATGACAGAATTGTCATGTTTGGGTGAACTATCTCTCTAAGATTGCTTATTATGAAGGTGTTCCTCAATCAAGAACAAGAATATCAGATATTTTATCTGCAATGCATTTACTGTTTTCTCATTTCTGTGCATAGAAATATCGTAAGCTGTAACTCATTTTTCTCTTGGTTGCTGTTGGTTTCTGTTTTACAGCCCTAAGCAGCTGCAAAATGCCTGCAAGGGCAAGTCAGGTGTTGCCACAGGTGCATCGGCACAACATTTACACTCTGACAGACAGCTCAGAATGTCTATCAGAGATAGAAGAGGACACACAACCTGCCAAGCGCCAGACACCCCTGGAGAAGTTAACGCTGGAAATGTGCAAAGACGAAGCGGTCATAAAGGAACTGACGGTGGGCAGAAGGGTGGGCTTCTATAAAGTCCGAGGTCAAATTGGCTGTGGAAACTTTTCGAAGGTCAAACTGGCCGTCCACGCCCTCACCAAAGGTAGAAGAGGTTTAGTATAATCAAATAAACACTTGACTTTGTAAATCTAGGTCAGAATGAAGTAACAGGATTAATGTGTAATGACCTCATCCTGATTTTATTTTGCATGCATGTCCTGTAGACAAGGTTGCAATTAAGATCATGGATAAGATGAGGCTCGATCTGCAGACCCAGAGGATGCTGTCTAGAGAGATCTCCAACATGGAGAGCTTGTATCATCCAAACTTATTGCAGCTCTATGAGGTATTGGAGACACCAAGTCGGTTGTATCTGGTTCTGGAGTTCGCCGGAGGAGGAGACCTTCACACCAGAATCAGCTCAGGAGGAAAACTCTCCGACCAAGAGAGCAAGATTGTATTCGCCCAAATCCTGTCAGCAGTCAAATACATGGTGAGACCTTCTATATCAACAATATGTTAGTAACAAACCAATAGCAAGTCATGAGTGAGTACAGTAAAATTGTGAAATGTGAAAAAAACTAAATTGTAAAAAAAATTGTCTCACTTAACTAAACAGCTTATTATTATCATATTTATATTTCATTTTTTTTATTTAATAACTTAATATTTTTAATTAATAATTCATGACATTTGTGTATTAATTAATTTTATTTATACATTAATAATGTTTATTTTATAAAAAATATACACTGTATGCATGTGTAACAACTAAAAACTAAACATATATATAATTAGCAATACATTATATATATTTACAAGTTTATATATATGTATTTACAGATTTATATATAGTTTATATTTACAAATTTACATATATACAAATGTATAATTATTTATATATATTTACAATTCTGTATATATACAAATTTATATATATTTAGATATATAATATATATATATTTACAAATATATCTATATATATGTAATATATATATATTTGTAAATATATATAATGTATTTGCAAATTCATATTATTGTATTAAATGTATAAATTTGTTAAAATGAACATATAAATTAGCAAATACATTATATATATTTACGAGTTTATATATATATATTTACAGATGTATATATAATTTATATTTACAAATGTACATATATACAAATTTATATGTATATATAAATGAATAAAATGAATATATAAATTATACATTTATACATTATATAAATTAGCAAATATATTATATATATTTACGAGTTTATATATATGTATATATATATATATATTTACAGATTTATATATATATATATATATTTACTTATATACAAATTTATAATTGTTTATATATAATATATATATATATATATATATATATATATATATAAAGTGCAAATTTATATATATATTTACAAATGTGTAAATATATAATATATATTAAGAAAAAAAAATATATATATATATATACTAAAAACATTTGACAGTTTTTTAACTGTATAAAACCTTTTCAAAGCCATAGGAAATCAGCATTAAAAAGAATCCTGAGGTGTTTTTAAACTGAATAAGAATGTTTAGTTGATGTACCGTTTTTTTTTTAAATATATGTATCTGTGTTCATTTCAGCATGAGAACAACATCATCCATCGAGATCTGAAGGCTGAAAATGTTCTTTATACAACCAACGCCTGCATAAAAGTGGCTGATTTTGGCTTCAGCACAAGGGTCAACAATCGCAACCAAGCTTTAGACACCTTTTGCGGTTCTCCTCCTTATGCAGCTCCAGAACTCTTCAAAGATGAGTCTTACATGGGGCCACCTGTGGATGTGTGGGCAATGGGAGTCCTGCTTTTTTTCATGGTGACTGGCACATTGCCTTTCCGCGCTGACACTGTGGCCAAATTGCGCCAAACTGTGCTGGAGGGTGCCTACGTCCTGCCAACCTGGGTATCAGCTCCATGTCAGCGGCTGATCAAAGGGATCTTGAAGCCAGAACCTTTGGAGCGATGCGCACTGGACCAGATGCTGGGCTGTGAGTGGCTGCTTCCAGTGGAACTCTTCCGGCCTATTCCTCCCTTATACCAGCTCAACCCCATCCATCTAATGGAGGCAGGACCAGGGGAATTAGACAGAGAACAGGAAGAAGTAAAAGGCATCTTGGACAAACTAGGAATCACTCAGGAACATATTCTCAATAATCAAGGAAAGCGCATTCGCAGTCCCATTACAGGGGTTTACCGCATACTACTGCACAGAGTTAAAAGAAACAATGGAGCCGAATCTGTACCTATAATTAGTGGAGTCGTCAAAGATCCTAAAAGAGACAGTCTTCGTGCCTACAGGAACCTACGGCACTCCTCAAAACTCTGTGTGCTTTCTTAAAGGCATAATTCATGCCTTTTATTCAGTCTTTTTGTCCAAAACAATACAGGGACTTTTGTTGTATATGTTCAAAATGACTGTTTTTCAGTTGTAGCACAAACAAATATTGTGATGCAAACTTCTTGATGAACTTGATGAAATTATATGCAAACTTCAACAATACTTATAAAATAGTTTCATTTTAGTAACTACACTACCAGTCATAAGTTTTTGAACAGTAAGACTTTTCATGTCTTTTAAAGAAGTTGCCAAGCCTGAATTTATTCGATCCAAAGTACAGCAAAAACTGTAAAATTGTGAAATATTTTACTATTTTATATAGCTGTTTTCTATTTAAATATATTTTAAATTGTGATTTAGTCCTGTGATTTCAGAGCTGAATTTTTAGCATCATTACTATGTTCAGAACATTTATCTGAATAGAAACCTTTGTAAAAAATATAAATGTCTTTATCATTACTTTTGATTAATTTAAATCATCCTTACCAAATAAAAGTATGATTTTTTTTTTTTTTTTTATAATTTGTCCCCAATAAATAAATAAATAAAATACTAATTTTGCTAACTCCAAGGTTTTGAATGGTATAGTGTAAATGCTAATCTTTGGATCATTCTATTTATCGAAGAATCCTGAAAAAAAATGTACTCAGCTGTTTTAAATATTGATGATGATGATAATAATAATAATAATAATAATAATAATAAAAAATGTTTCTTGAACAGCAAATCAGCATATTAGAATGATTTCTGAAGGATCATGTGACACTCAAGACTGGAGTAATGATGCTGAAAATTTAGCTTTGATCACAGGAATAAATTATATTTTAAAATATACTCAAATAGAAACCAGTTATATTAAATAGTAAAAATATTTCAAAATTTTACTGTTTTGTTGTACTTTGGATCAAATTAATGCAGGCTTCATGAGCAGAAAAAACTTCTTTAAAAAAAACACTAAAAATCTTACTGTTCAAAAACTTTTGACTGGTAGTGTGATTGTCAGTGGCTTAACCTATTTGTTTCAGTCAGCCAGACTTTTTATTTTTTCAAATAAAAACGTATAACACTGCTTTCTTCTATTCTTGTGTACAAACTTTAACTAAGGCCCTGGATAGTCAGCTTACAGGCTGTCTGTGTTTTCACTGAAGCCCCTCTCTAAAGCTGAGAGCTGCAGCAATCCGTGCAGAAGCCATGGGCGGTTTGTAAACAATACCGCAACTGACAGGGAGCCATACGAGTGCCAGCCCAACACTCACCCCCGCGACACCGCCTTCACCTCCCATCTGCGCTGCTTGGCAGATGGAGTAGCGTCGTGGCTCAGACATCTGCCGAGGTAACAATGAGTTCCTTGTGCTGGGGCCCCCAATTTAACGGGACAGCGCGCTACTATTGTGCTGTAGCTCTATACACATGCAGATCAGCAGCGGCTGCAGATGGCAGCTGACACTATATGCTGCCCCCAATTCAGAGTTACCTCAGAATGAAAACTTTAGGAATGGACATTATTCAGACGTCATTTTATGTTTGGGGAGGCTGAGGGATACGCGTGGAGTGAGTTCAAAATAAATGGTGTCGACTTTTAACACGTTTCTGTACAACAATACAACTTAGGCTACTGAACGTAGATCCCTCAAAGCCTCGTTTTCATTCTCGAAATGAAATGTAAACGTGAATGTGGTACGAATGCAACTAAAATGTGTTTGTCATCTGCTGAAGAGTGAACACATGACACAGTTGTTCATTTTCAATACATTTATTGTTTTTATGCATTCTCGCGTCATTTTTACAATGCAATTGTAAAAGTAAACGTACAAGCAGGCTAATTGTAAAAGTCTGAAACAACACATTTAAATATTTTCTTACATTTCATAGCAAGTTCTAAAGTGAAACCTTTAGAGTTTTTAAGTTAGTTTTTTTTCTTTTTTATCATATTAATATTTCTAAAGTGAAACCTTTAGAGATTTTTAAATTAGTTTTTTTTTTTTTCTTTTTTTGTTCCTTTTCTGTCATATTAATATTTCTAAAGTGAAACCTTTAGAGAATAAGACAATTCTGGAAAGTGGAAAGCACATTGCCGACAATAAGCTACGTTATATTGTGCAACAATTTCATTTTTAAAAACGTCCGAGATGTTAAAGTCCATTTTTAAAAACGTTGCTTCGACGCACCGCCGCGTCCTCTGCGTGTCCAACGCATGCGATATTTGCTCTGTGGAACAGAGGCAAAACTCGCTTCTCCTTTCTCTCCAAACCTCATCCGCACAAAGAATGAGGGCCATTGTGTCGCTCTCGTGGCATGCCTGACCTCGTTCACATAAAGAATGAGGATCATCTTGGCATGGACGGGACGAGGAACGACGTAGAACCGCGAGGGCCACTCGGGCCTGCCTCGCGCTGCCTGGACGGTTCAGCCTCCTCAGGAGCATCCAGGGATGTGGAAACATCAGCATCCTTGCTTCGAAGGATGAGTAGAGTATTCCTCAAGGTTTACAGCATCTCAGCAGAGAAGAGTAAAGCTCCAGATCAACGCTCGGGCAGAGTGATCTCAGGAACCCACTCGTTATAGCTGCGACTTTCTTCACAGAACAAGTGAAGCTTCTCCAGAGCTGGATCCTCCCATGAGTCCTCAGCTGGTTTCTGTTGTGATAAAGAAAAAGGCAAGTTTAGCATAGTGCCCAAAACGTTGCAAATGCATACTTTTCTGCTTTTGAGTGTAAACTTTTTTTTTCAATCTTTTGCAAATACATACCGTGATAAGCACGCAGTGAGCATCTTCAAACTGTTCAGCGTTGTCACCAACAATCTCAGCGAGACGTTGCATGTCATTCACTCGAACGATGCTGATGTCGTTGTCGAAACAGAACGCTTGGATGAGAGTGAAGTGGATTTGCAGAGCGATGTCGCACTCAAACTCCTCATCCACCGCCAGGACGCAGAAAGACACGCTGTCTGGATCACTGAAATATACGAAAAGGCAAATTATAAGCACAACTTGTACAACTAAACCGAAACGCTACAATCGAAGACATTGCATGAAGGAAGAAACGACTGACAGCATACTTACATATTCATAACTTTGGCAGACTCGTAAACGCCAATGGTAAGGCTATCGTTCGCTTTGGCCGAAACCAAAACTTCTTCCAGTGCCTTTCCAGTGCACTGAGCCCTCTCGCTGGGCTTCTGGATGAGAACCTCCTCAAGAGTCATGATGATGCCGGTAGTAATTCCACAAGGAGCAGATAACAGAACTGTAGCTGGATGTAATCCGAAAGGATTGGTGCTCTAACGGCGTTGTCTCACAGCTTTTATACTCTTTGGCTCGTGGTGGCTATGAAAGAAGCCTCCTCTGATTGGTTCTTCTGAATGGTGCATTGGTATGCTAATGTTATTGTCACACTCCGGCTCGTGGCAGATTGATGAGGGCTGAAATGTCACTTTTTAAGACTTGCTGCAGACTTTAACTAATTCTTTTTTTTTTTGTTAATCATTTAGGCCTAAGTTTTATCTTAAAGAAACACATGTATTGATACGTTTTAGTAGCCTATTATTTTTCATATATGCCTACTTTATTTTTATTTACATATTATTAGTTTATTTACAAAAGCATATTAATTTATTTTGCTATGTTTTGTGTGTTTCGGATCAAATACTTATAATTGTTTAAAGTAATATCACTTCTTACTCTTTCAAGGTCTACTATAGGCTACTTACCATATATTCTTATTTTGAGCTACTTTGATATTTAGTAAGTATTTAGGAAAGTGAGGTATGACAAACACTCAAGAGAATCAAATTACACTTCTACAAGCAAGATATTTGTTGAATGCTTTCGCTTAAACTTTAGTGTTTTTGGTAGAATTTAATAGTTATAGTGAGCAAATGTGAATAAGGGGATTGCATCCCCCCCGCCCTCCGCGCAAAAGACAGGTGGAGTGTGGCCATCTGTGGACACACTGAAACGGCCCTATTGTAAGTTCAGAAACTTCTATTATTAGACGCCTTTACAAATGCAAATAAGATGCGCGTGCCATGACGCCCCGCTGCCCAATCTGGCTTGCTACAACCGCAGACCACGTGACCAGGGGCCGCTTTCCAAATGTAGGCCACCCTGAAAATTCAGCAATGTTTATATTTGTATATTCTCGACGTGCAGAAACATTCGCAGCTTTAGCGTATTTAATGATGTGCGAATAAACCACTTGGTTTAAATGCGCTAATATTTTGGTCATTTTGCTGACAGGTGGTTTTAAATCCTGTAGCTATAAAACTCATTTGAAAAAATAAACGGTTATGAATCATGTAGAAAAACATCAGAATCACACATTACAAATGCAAGCTTATATATAAATAAAGAAGGAGTTTTGGGTTATTTGAGAGGCTCAAGATAACAGGTTGACGGTGACTGATGCAGCCCTATTGTTACCCCTGCAGAACAGGAGCAGATGGAGAGGCCTCACTTTAGGATGCCCCCATTGGCCCCTCGCAGCCCAGCAGCGCATATGACTATTGTGTGCAAGTTTTTTTTTGTGTCTGGTTTAGAATGGTACTTTTCGTTATAGTGAAGCTGCAACAATATGAAAAACTAAGAAAAATGTAAAATATTGTTTTACATGTTTGATTTTTTGCAAGTTGAGTTTCATACATGCAAACGATGTAAATTATGTTAAAATAAGCATTGTACACCTTTTTTCTCCTCTAAGCATGGGCGTAATTTGTACATTTGATGTGTCTGGCTTCCACAGCTACTTTTGCTGCTTGATATTGCAAATTTGTGTCTTACCATATATTTTTTAATGTGTTATCTTAATTATGAGCACACTGATTTGTAGTTACAACAGTTTCACCGTTTACTCTTAATTATTTCCCTACAGCGGCTAATGAACCGGAAGTCTCGCACATTTATAGAAAATGGCTTGCTTCCGCGTTTGAAAAGTAAGGTGGATAGAGCATAACTTGTGCTTTATTTACACAGTACAGAGTAGGCCTACAAAAAGCAAAGAAAGAACTGGTTTCAAATAGCACAGACACTTGCAGCGAGTGGAGATGCATTGTTCTAGTATCACATCTGCAGTCCGGGCATCCCGTCCCTGCCCACCCCCCCTTATAGTGTGTGAGAGTGACAGGTGTTCCAAGACAAACCTGCTCGAGCGCAAAGCAGACTAATCGAACAATTGCTTTTACTTAGTTCCTCCTGCAGCTGCAGATTAGGACAGTCATCTGTTACAAAGCCATTGCATTTTTCTCTATATGATTAGCGGTCATCAAAGGAATAAAAGTCAGCCAAAAGTTTGTTCAGATGTGTTCCAGACAATTTCAAACATGCAAACCAAACATAACACCATACATAACTTACGCATTAAGACAATGATTCTAAATGCAGTTAAGAATATATAACGTTTATTATTTAAAGTCACCATTAGAAAATCATGTGTGTCTGCAGGCATATATACAAGTCTCAATTGCTAACGCTGTAGAAATTTGCTCAGCTGATCCTTTATCTTCCCCCATCAGCAGATGGGGAGTGTTTCCATAGCAAAAGAGAAGCACGTCCAGATGCCACGCGTCGTAAGTCCGGTCATCTTTGGGTATGCAAATTAGCCACGAGTCTGTGATACAATCAGTAATAGGTAATAAATAACCTTCAGCACAGAAAACCAACACCAACGTTTGATTCACCCATCTGCGATAACCATATTATCCAGATTTTATTTTTAATAAAATGCTTGCTCAGAGTATATTTTGTTTGTCATTAATACATTTAAAAACAATGGGTTTTATTTGCTTAAGTCTGTTTTTCTATCAACAAAAAACCCCAAAACGCCAAAACTAAAACTCACATGCCTAACTATTCTTAGTTTGAGCAATGATGGAATGTAAAGGCTTACATGTTGGTTAATTCACTCATGATGTATTTATTGATTGTTTTGATCAAAGTCAATATTTTCTTAAAGAAGTTTATCATAGGCTCTAAAACTCCAGCCACTATCAGCTTTTTTGCATTAACTAGTTCATAAGATCAAAATCTGTGACCCTGGACCACAAAACCACAAAAAAGTAGCACGCAATAGCCAAAAATACTTTGTATGGGTCAAAATGATATTTTTTTCCTTTATGCCAAAAACCATTAGGATATTAAAATAATGTTCCATGAATATATTTTGTAAATGTCCTGCCGTAAATATATCAAAACTTCATAGTAGCGTGAACTTTTTTCATTACAGCTACACATGCACGTGCGCATTACTTCTCAGCTTGTTGAATTCATGCCACGTCTTTTGTGTAGAATAAGTTGGTCTATTTAATTAGGACAAAAGTGAAAGGATCAGAGTTTGATCCTTTCTTACAGTTGTCACGCATATCTAAAGGCACGCGTCTTGGATACGTCCGTTTCTTTATTGTTCTGAACAGCCAATCAGAACGCGGGGTGCAAACGCGTGCCAGTATCCCACTATAAATACTGGTCGCGTGTCAGCTGGAAACTCACTCACAACTTCTTTCGCTCGGCTCGAACCACTACTGTACTTCAAACACAGCAACTGCCTACTTCAATCCAAGCCAAAATGGTGAATGAAGGAAAATCTCTTTCTGAAGCCCTGCTGTCCGCCAAGGCGGAGGGTCGCCTCACTGTTGGCGTGTATGAATGCGCAAAAATAATGAACGAGTAAGTTCCATACGATAAAATGTCGACGATTTAAGCATGTCGTTATGCTGTTGTGCGGGTTGACTAATTTCAAACCTACTTTTGTTTTCACAGGGATCCTGATAGCGTGTCTTTCTGCCTTTTGGCCACTGATGACTTTGAGTGCGACATCGCTCTCCAGATCCATTTTACTCTGATCCAAGCGTTTTGCTTTGACAACGACATAAGCATCGTCAGAGTAAACGACCTGAAACGTCTCAACGCTCTTGTTGGTGGCAAAGGACAACTTGAGGACGCTCACTGTGTCCTTATAACGGTGAGAACATGTTCATATCTGACATTTGAATCAATGCAAGAGCAAGTTAATTTGTTCCAGGACTAATTCCGCTTTGTTTTAACAGAACCCTACTGAGGACTCATGGGAGGATCCAGCTCTGGAGAAGCTTCACTTGTTCTGTGAAGAAAGTCGCAGCTATAACGAGTGGGTTCCTGAGATCACTCTGCCCAAGCGTTGATCTGGAGCTTTACTCTTCTCTGCTGAGATGCTGTAAACCTTGAGGAATACTCTACTCATCCTTTGAAGCAAGGATGCTGATGTTTCCACATCCCTGGATGCTCCTGAGGAGGCTGAACCGTCCAGGCAGCGCGAGGCAGGCCCGAGTGGCCCTCGCGGTTCTACGTCGCTCCTCGTCCCGTCCATGCCAAGATGATCCTCATTCTTTATGTGAACGAGGTCAGGCATGCCACGAGAGCGACACAATGGCCCTCATTCTTTGTGCGGATGAGGTTTGGAGAGGAAGGAGAAGCGAGTTTTGCCTCTGTTCCACAGAGCAAATATCGCATGCGTTGGACACGCAGAGGACGCGGCGGTGCGTCGAAGCAACGTTTTTAAAAATGGACTTTAACATCTCGGACGTTTTTAAAAATGGAATTGCTGCACAATATAACGTAGCTTATTGTCGGCAATGTGCTTTCCACTTTCCAGAATTGTCTTATTCTCTAAAGGTTTCACTTTAGAAATATTACTATGACATAAAAGGAACAAAAAAAGAAAGAAAAAAAAACTAACTTAAAAATCTCTAAAGGTTTCACTTTAGAAAAATTTGATTGAAAAAAGACAAAAATATTTAAATATGCTCTTAAATTTATTTGTAGAGAAATGAAAATGGAAAAAAAATGTCGAAATGACTACATTTGTCTGAAGATTTTACTTTAGATCTTTTGTATGTGACAAAAAATGAACAAAAAATAAAAGATAGTTTGAATTAAACTTATTTGTGCAGAAACTTATTTTTGTATGTCATGAAAAGTGAGTCAGCAGGAACATGTCAGTGACTTCATAGGCCTCATCTTTACTCCAAGATGCTTCAAGAGACCTACCTGCAAAGCTACTCTGTGCAAGTGCACCTAGGGCACACACTGCTTTAGATGCAAAGGATGGTCAGACCAAATGTTGATTTCATTTAATGTAAGCTAATTGATAAAGAAAATCTATTTATAAACATCATTTTTGACATCATCTTCATTTTACAGCATTTTTTCAGACAAACATTGGAGGTAGGTCTCTTGAAGCATCTTGGAGACATTGTCACAGTTCTTCTGGATTTAGTCTGTCCCAGTTTCTTCAGTTTCTTCATGTCATTCCAGACAGACTGGATGATGATGAGATCAGATCTCTGTATGGAGCATTGGCTGTTGTCAGACTCCTTGTGCAAACAAAAATCTTAATTACAATTAATGGCAAAATTAATGTTTGAAAATGTAAACTGATATGTCCTACTAACACACTACAGTAAAAATAAAAATAACTGACCTAAAACTTTTTTTTAGCTGGTGAAAATAGTGTTCTAATACTTTTGGCCACCACATATGTGTGTATTCTTAATTTTTATGTGAGTTGACCTTTTTACTAAAACATGACACAGTGGCTTCCAACACAGGCCTAAAGGCCTAAAAACTAAGGGTACTTATAATTTCTAAGTGTATGCTCTCTCTAAATCAGCCAGATTAGCTTGTGAGTTCATAATTTTAGAAAAGATGTTCATCTCACTTATTAACCAATAACATTTAGATGTTATAATGAAAGGTGGACTTTTATATAGACACGTTCTCAACAGAAGCACTTGCCAGAAATCATGAAGCTCAACCAGTATAATCTGTAACGGGGGACAAACCTGATCTCACCAATAAAGATGTCATTTTATAGCCCTAATTAACTGAAATTTAGTTATTTAACAAAATTACAGGCCAGATTAAGCAAACCACAGGATAAATACGTTGTTAACCATAATATACAAGTAATAAAACAATCACAAGGCCCTAATTTCATACTTGGAGTCAGGAAATTAAGTATTTTCTTTGAACAGCTTTAAAATAAAATAAATTAGGATTCCATGGTATAATAACTCAATATAACTACTTAATATCTTAGACTGCTGATGCATAGATGGCCAAAACATGGTGACATGTTAGCAGTTGTTAGCTCTGTTTCCTGTTGTTGATTTATTTTTTCTTTCTTAAACAGCATATTTTGCTGCAAAAAAGTATAGACTGACAGATCCCGAGTTAGGTCCATACTTGACTATATTTTTGTACTTTTTTTTTTTAGACAATTCAGTTGCAATGCTTAAGTAAGGAGAACACTACTTTATGCAATTAAAAAGTTGTTTACTTGCAACTAGTCACTCACTGCAGACCGCACTGAATGAAAACATTACACTAGTTTATACTTCATTGCTTTGAAGCTCCACATTTCCTATCTTTTAAACACATTAACAAGTTAGGGTTTAAAGTGCATTTATTTATACAATTTTACAATGCTGTACAAAATATTAGCCTACACAATAGTCCCATTTGTCCCAGGCACATTGCGATTTCAGCCTTTCCACAAGAGCGATAGATCAAGAAAGCTTTGGTGAGGAGTAACTACCAGCAAATTAAACAAACTACATATATTTTTGTTACTACTTCTAATAAAGTGTGTTTGATTAACAAAAAAGTAACACAAGCCTAAACTAAATATTAGCATATGTAACCCTGGACCACTAAACCAGTCATAAGGGTCAATTTATTGAAATTGAGATTTATACTTTATCTGAAAGCTGAATAAATAGGCTTTTAATTTATGTATGCTTATGTTAGGACAATATTTGGCCGAGATACAACTATTTGAAAATCTGGAATCTGAGGGTGCAAAAAAAAAATAAAATAAATAAAAATACTGAGAAAAAAAAGGTTGTCCAAATTAAGTTCTTAGCAAAGCATATTACTTATCAAAAAATAAGTTTTAATATATTTACAGCAGGAAATATCTTCATGGAACATGATCTTTACTTAACATACTAATGATTTTTAGCATAAAAGAAAAATCATTAATTTTGACCCATACAATGCATTTTTTGCTATTGCTACAAATATACCCCAGCAACTTATAACTGGTTTTGTGGTCCAGGGTCACATATATTAGTGTTATATACTAGTTCTGATTCAAAAGAATTTCTAATACTGACTGTATATCCTCCTGCATATATTAGTGAAGTGTGATTTCCTCTGCTCAGCTCAGATGACAGATCCTTCCCAACAACAGCGTCTGATTGGTTAAGAAAGTGCCATCTGGTCACCCTCCCACACTTCCCCCATACAATCTCAAACTTATTATGATGTTGTCAAACAACAAAGTAATTTAGTAATTTTGATTAGTTTTTAGCATATGCAACCTTATAGGTAATTGACATAGACATAGACAATAGACAATGTTACAAAAGATTTCAGATAAATGCTGTTATTCTATACTTTTATTCATCAAAGATACCTGAAAAAAAAATCTACTCAGCTGTTTTCAACATAATATTAATAATAAATATTTTTTGAGCAGCAAATCAGAATATTAGCATGATTTCTGAAGGATCATGTGAGTGGAGTTCAGATGCATAAGCAAGTACTGGTACTTCTGATTGGGCTGAGGGTGGGATTTTAGCGAGTTTGAAGTAAAAGTAGATGGCTTTTAGCTGGTTTTGCATCTGAACTTTTCAAATTACATTTAAAAATATCTACATAGAAAACAGTTATTTTAAATAGTAAAAATATTTAAGAATTGTACTGTTTTTGCTGTACTTTGGATCAAATAAATGCAGACTTGGTGAGCAGAAGAAACTCTTTTATAAAACAAAATCTTCTGTTCAAAAACTTGACTGGTAGTGTATATATTTTAAATATGAATATAAATGAAAATATCACATAACTCTTGTATTGTTTCTCCCATTTCTTTAATTTTCTTTCTACATTTTTACTTTTTACCTTTAAAATGGTTCTGCAGAGACAATAATAATAAAAAAAAATCCATTAACGTAAAGCTATAAAAACTGCACCATGTATAACTGTGCAAGACTTAGCAGACTTAGTTTAAAATAGATTTAGATGCAAGGTTTTTGAAGTCATCTACTTTTATACTACACATTAAAATATGTGCATGACATAAGTTACATAAGATAGAACCAAAAGTTATAAGCAACTGTTTTAATCACGTTATACATTTAATATTTTTAACATTCAGAAACATATGACCTTGCCACAGAGTGCAGCTGAACTTGCATCACCCCTGCAACTCGCTCTTTGTTTTAAACTAACAAAAGGGTAAAGAAGCAATCAAATAAGCCCCTGCAGAACAATATGTCAGCATGCAGGCGAGCTCCATTGTGCTCTTTCAGACAGCCAGCGCCTGCAGAATACAAATAAAGCCAAGCCCTAAAACCTAAAACCTACCCAGAGACTAGGCCACAAAAACCTCTCCATCTGCTCTGCTGCATAATGAGCTGGAGTGAAGGTGCCTAGCAGGGGGAGGAGAGAAAGAGGGACAGGGCGGCCCTGTGCCTGGCACAAGCCAGTCCCTATACAACCGTTCCCCCCTGGGATATCTGCCTCTCACCCCCTCTACACCACAGAGTGGCCCTCACAAAGACCTCCAACTGGGGCGTTTTTCTACTAGTGGACCACTCTGGAGGACTGAGGGAGGGCCTACACATGTTCCAGAGTTGAGGTCTGCTGTCACTTCCAGACACTGATTGATATAAGAGCATGCCGTCTGCGTGGACGAGTGCTGCTCTGCATACACCCCCCCCAGCTGTCTTAGTCTGTACGGGGCTTTAACTGCCTTATTATAATATTTCATTATCCCCGTGGTCCTATTGCATTGCTTGGAGTGGCTCTTTCAGCCAGCCCTCATCCCCTCCTCCCAAAGTGGAGACACCCCAGGAACAGCAGCAGATGGTGGTGAAGGGTGAATCGGGAAGGGCTCTCCTGTTGCCCAGGCTACCGATATTGGTATTTCTGTTGTCCCAACAAACACCTTATCACAAACCAGCCCTGGGGTGATACAAAACGATGAGGGAGCAAGCAAACGGAGGAAGGTTTTGATTGTGATGTCAACAAAATCAACAAGGTTTTCGATGAGGTACACTGTTAAAAGTGTTTGTAAACACTACAGTGCACTTCTGCTATTCACACATCACTTTTTTTTGGAAGAATTTTGAAAAACATTAAAATTGCGGAATATTAGTACAATTTAATAGAACTGTTTTCTAGTTTAAATATTTTTAAAATGTAATTCATTTCTGTGATGCAAAGCTGAATTTTCAGCATCATTAGTCTTCAGTGTCACATGATCCTGCAGGAATTATTCTAACATGCGTATTTGTTGCTCAAAAAACTATTATTAGAAATGTTTTTGCTGCTTTTATATTTTTTATACATTTTTCCTATAAATTGCATTGAATTGATCAAAAGTGACAGTAAAGACATTTATAATGTTACAAAGTATTTATATTTCAAAAAGATGCTGTGCTTATGCACTTTCTATTCATCAAAGAATCCTGAAAAACAAATCTTTAATAGTTTCCACAAAATTCTAAGCAGCAAAAACATTTTTAAAACATAATAATAAAAAATATTAATAATAATGATTTCTGAAGGATAATGTGAGACTGAAGAATGGAGTAATGATGCTAAAAATCTTTGCCATCAGGAATAAATTACATTTTAAAAACGCTTTTTTAAAATGGTAATAACATTTCACAATATAACTGTGTTACTGTATTTTTTTATTAAATACTGTAAACTCAGCCTTGATGAGGATAAGAAAAAAAAAAACCTAAAATCTTAATTACTCAAAACTTTCAGTTAATTTTGGCTAATTCATTCAGTGTGTTGCCCTGGCAGGCTGGAAAGCAGGCCTGCAGATTATAGTGTGTGGTAGGAGAGGCTCCAGTCTGCAGTGTATGGTAATCACTCATTATGTGAGCCAGCTGTCTTTATGAACAGGGTCAGAAGGTCAACCCTCCTGCCTAATGCTGACAGCCCCGCACGAGCGCCAGGGCCTCCACATCACCTGCTCAAACATTCAACTACATGTGGAGCTTTAGTCTCAATAAATTTCATTTTGATTTAGCAGGCAACCCAAAGTCCTAGTTTAATTTATACAGCAACATTTGCATCTAAAGTTCTGAAAATTCTGCCATTAATTACTCAACCTCATGTCGTTCCAAACCCCTAAGACCTTTGTTCATCTTCAGAACACAAATTAAGATATTTTTGATAAAATCTGAGAGCTTTCTGATCCTGCACAGACAGCAACAGAACTACCATATTTAAGGCCAAGAAACATAGTAAGGACATTGTTAAAATAGTCCATGTGTCATCAGTGGTTCAACCATAATGTTATGAAGCTACAAGAATACTTTTTGTGTGCAATGAAAACAAAAAAAACTTTATTCAACAATTCTTCTCAGTGTTAATCTCTTGGAATTTATCAAAAAATATCTTAATTTGTGTTCCGTGGATGAACAAAGGTCTTGCAGGTTTGGAACGACATAAGGGTGAATAATTCATGTCAGAATTTTTATTTTTGGGTGAATTGTCTCTTAAAGTTTCAGTATTATATATAGTATATATAGTAAACTAATTAAGACAAATTTTCAAGCAAAAAAATGCTTTCAAATCAACTTGAACCCACTGCAAAATCTACATGGGGACATTTTTCGCCCTCACACAAAATTATGAGTTGTTTGAATTCCACACTGAAATAACTGGATTTCATCTGTTAAAATTCACTGAACAACAGTAAATGTGCTAATTATACAGAGTATAAATAGTGGCCAGTTTTTACACTAATTGCAAGTAGGGCTGTCAAATGATTAATCGTGATTAATCACATCCAAAAATGTTTGCATATAATGTGTGTGTGTGCAGTGTATATTTATTATGTGTATATAGATACACACATGCATTTAAGAAAAAAATATACAATTTATAACTTTTATTTTAATGCAATTAATCGTGATTAATCAGTTGACAGCACAAGTAGTGATAGATGCTGTTCACACAAAGTGTAAATAAGGGGCAGCGACTATTACAGAAGGTTCAAATGCTCGCTGATGCTACAGAAGGAAACACAATGCATTAAGATCTGGGGGTGAAAACTTTTAAATTTGAAGATCAGGGTAAAGTTACTCATTTTGTCTTCTGGGAACATGCAAGTATCTTCTGTGGCTTCTGAAAGGCAGTACTAAATGGAAAAATATATATATATTTAGGCAAAATAAGAAATGTATTTACAGATGCATTCTGTTCAAAAGTTTACACCCCTGGCTCTTAATACATAGTTTTTCCTTCAGTGAGCATTTGAACCTTCTGTAATAGTTGCATATGAGTCCTTCAGTTGTCCTCAGTGTGAAAAGATGGATCTCAAAACCATACTGTCATTGCTGGAAAGGGTTCAAATACACAAAAATGCTGAAAAACCAAAGAATTTGTGGGACCTGAAGGACTTTTCTGAAGAACAGCAGGCAGTTTAACTGTTCAGGACAAACAAGGAACTCATGAACAACTAATCACAAAACCAAAAAACACGGCTGTGGCACTGTGGCAAAAACATCCTTCAAAATAGCTTCATGAAAGTGAATAATTGAAAGTTTTCATGTTTAGGTGAACCGGCCCTTTAACGGGTGTTGCTCACTAATTGTATACTTCTGTCTCCGTCTACACTTGCAGCGACAGTGCAGCATGTTTGTATGTGTACGCAATCCATTGTCTCATTACAGAATTGCTAGCCTCATATCAGCACCAGATCAAGGGCGTGCAGAGCTGATCTATGCTGGCAACTGTTGACAAAATGCAGCTCTATCTGCCAGACATTGTTATGGCTCTTGAAGATTGCTGGAGGCTTACCACCCTTGATAGTGCTGGCTTAGGCTGGACCGGTTGTGGTTTTTTGTGTATGTTATAGGGGGCTTGGGTCAGGGAGTTTGTCTGTAGGGGCCAGCTGTGTCGTGGCTCTGTTGTCAGGCGCAGCTTGGGCCCTGAGGGTTGCAGTGGAGCCGTATCAGATGGTTAAAAGAAGGAGGTGCAGAGAGGCTCCCCCCATCTATGAGCAGACAAAAGCTCCAGCCTCCTCTCCTGCTCCTAAACTCAAAGACTCAAAGGAAGGGGGGGAGGTTGGTGTTAGAACACAAAAGTGAGCCTCACAGAGCCTCCTGTCAAAGGGAAAAAAAAAGGAAAAAAAAACTCCTCCCTTTGTTGAACTTCTGAAAAAATGGCGTGGTCGCAGTGGCAGCTGCTGCGCCTGCACAGGACATTTGAGATACCCCCTTTTCGAAAATACAAAGTCTGGAACCGGTGGGGGTATGTAGAGGACAAGGGGTATTGAGGATTTGTGTTCAAAATGAAAGGCACACTTTGGAGATACGACCACCTCGTGGCAGTAAAGGGAGGCGGGGAGGGAAGGGGGGAAGGTGTGTCTCAAAAAAAAAAAAGAAAAACTTTTAGAGATGACAGCCTTTAACGTGAGTATATCCATCACTTCACAAAAGAGTCCCACAGGGCGGCCATATGGGCAGAGGATCATTGTCTTTTGTTTGCAAATCGCTGGTACCTTTTATCACAGCTTAAACAACCACTAAGAATTCAGCAAACAAAAGTCTTCATATTTAGCTTTGGGGTATTTATGAATTTATTCCCGTTCAAAGCAAATGGTGCACATTATAAAAGCGGGGACTTCTGTTTTGATGTTCTTAGGAGCAAAACTTACTTAGCTTTAAATGACTCTTTTATAACAGGCAGAATTTCAGGAATTTAAAAACAGACTGTTTAAAAATACTTTTGCGAAAAAGAAATGTCTGCAGTGTATTTATTATGCATGCAATTTGCTTTGTTTGGCAAAGTGCATGTGAGAAGGAGCTACACAGTTGCTATTTTAAAGCAAAAGTTCAAAGAGGACCAAGATGATTAAACGAGAGAGCCTTGAAGAAACTTGTCAGATCTGGCACGCTTACAAATAGTAGTGACTAATGTATAATGGGCGCCCTCTTGTGGTACGTCTGTAAAATACACGGTTGGTTATTTGCATCAGCTTCTGTTTCCTGCTAAATTTTCAGTACAGTGTGTATAAACACCTAATATGTAACCCTGGACCACAAAACAAGGCATACGGGTCATTTTTTTGAAATTGGGATTTAAACAACATCTGATTCAAAGCTGAATAAATACATTATAAATGTTTGTTGTGATAGGACAATATTTGGCTGAGATACAACTATTTGAAAATCTGGAATCTGAGGGTGCAAAAAAAATCTAAATATTGAGAAAATTGCATTTAAAGCTGTCCAAACGAAGTTCTTAGCAATGCATATTACTAATAAAAAAATAAGTTTGGAAATATTTAAAATCTTAATGAAACATGAGCTTTACTAGTCCTAATGATTTTTGGCATAAAAGAAAAATTGATCATTTTGACCCATACAATGCATTTTTGGCTATTGCTACAAATATACTTGTGCTACTTAAGACTTAAGGTCCAAGGTCACATATAAAATGTATACATATCAGCCACAATCCTTTTTTAATAATTATTATTTAATAATAATACTAATTACATTGATTTATTATTTTTTTTTGCAGTTATGCCACATTTATAGTTATTTGTATTTTTTTCTGTAATGCCATTCTTTGTTTATGCACAAATTGTAGTTTTTACTACAACTATATACATGATATCAATAATATATTTACAAAGACTAATAATGGAACAAAATGTAATTCATTCCATTAAATCTCTAAATGTAAAACAATAAAACAAAATAAATAAAATTAATTAATTAATACATTTTTGGAGGCATTATATCATGATTTTCTTTTCTGAACTAACTGTTTATGCAAAATATACATACATAAACATAAATCTGCTGCAATTCTATATTTGCCACCATTAAGCTGATATAACATTAAAAGACTAATAACAAAGACTTAATCATGAATAATTACATAAGTAATATTAATTAAGATATACCGCATTATATATATATATATATATATATATATATATATATATATATTTTTTTTTTTTTTTTTTTTTCCTGTAAAGCCATTCAAGCCTTTGTTTATCCACTAAACTTTGACTACAATTTTATACAAGATATCAATAATATACTTACAAAAACTGATAATGCAATAAAATGTAACTCGCACTATATCATGATTTTCTTTTCTGAACAAACTAAAAGAAAATTGTTTATGCAACATAACTATAAATATATAAATACATATAAATATGCTGCAATTCTATATTTGATATCATTAAGTTGATATTGTATTAACAAAGTATTTGATATCATTAAGTTGATATTGTATTTACAAAGTAAACTGTTGAAAAAATGGTTCTTGTTACACATTTTATTATTTATTTATAATTTGTATTTTTTCTGTAATGCCATTCTTTGTTTATGCACTAAAATTTTGGCTACGATTCTACACGATTTCAATACCGAGTATCATTATGCTGTTATAATATTTACAAAGACTTATAATGTAACTTGTTAAAAAAGTGTTCTTGTTATACATGTACTTATTACAGAAAAAACAGTAAACAGTAAATTATGCAATTATGCTATTATTATTCAAAGCAGCTAACCCTAAGCTAAACCCTAACGATACATGTTGTTACTTATTATCATTCAGTACTTAAATGTGTAACTACACTTTAAAAACGAATACAAAACAAAGTGTAAACGAACATTTTAATTAACCTTATCGGAACACAGTACAAATATTTAATTTCTAGCATTTGGTGACTTCAGCTGATAGTGACAGTCTGTCATGTGTCGCCGTCTCCACCTAGTGGTTACAAAGGCCACTTACATGAACTACGTCAAGGCAGTTCCCGGTTATCTTATAGTCTCAACAGCCTGTGTGGTCGAGCTAGCCTGAATGATTGTATGGTAGTCTAACTTAACTACAGGTTTTATTATAGGCCAAGATATAGATATATAGATATATATAAACTCTGCAGCTAACCACACAATTGCCTGGGACTGGATTATATAAGAAAAGACGTGTGAACAGATTAACCTACGTCAGAGCTACCCTATTAAGTCTTTATTTTTTTTTGTGAAGAATGTAATATAAAATCCCTTATGTTAGTGCCACCCAGTCCATTTGATCCCTCAAAATAAAATATAGTCTTTACAATACTGCAGCCAAAAGTTTAATACTTTAGAAAGCATAGGCCTATAGCTATAGTATAAATGACCTTAGCTCATGCGATTCAATTCTTGCATCAGTGATTTGTGGCATCATTAGTACAGCGGTGTAAGGGATAAAGAGATGGCTCGCAAAGATTTTTGTTTCTTTGTAACCAAATTATTAAACTGAGTTAACAGTCCTGGCCATGACTCAACCCAAAATCCCATACCAGCGCAGAGAGCTGCGCTCAGACTCCCTCTGAGGAGCAGGAGATCAAATGAATTCTTGTGGTGTGCTGTATTGAAGTTCAGTGTGGGAGTACACATGGACCACAGCTATCGTACCACTGCTGCCTGCTGAAAATTATCATCTTTCATTTCTGGATGACGTCGTCTATATAAAAGGCAAATTTAGCGGTAGAGTTACGTTTGCAGCCTAGTGGATCACATTGTACAATGAAAAAAAGAGCGATCGGGAATGATGCGTGTCCAGATACAGTATATATTACATCATAAATTAAGGTCTTGGCATTTCATGCATATTGCATGTTATATTTTTTCATGCATTTCTTGCACTGGATTGATTTTTGCTTTCATCTAGGCATGTTATAAAAAAAAAAAAACTGTTTTCCCCTGCATGTTGTCTTGTCTCATGACATTTACTTTTGAACAAAAGCTTAAGGCTGAAAGTACCACCTACATCAATGGGACATTGGGGCTCTGTTGCATCACTGGAGGTTATTTTTCTGAAATACAACAAGAGCAGTCTTAAATAAATAAAGCCTTAAAAGGAATATCCCAGCTTCAAAACATGTTAAACTCAACAGAATTTGTGGAATAATGTTTATTATCACAAAACGATTTCCACCAGTACCTTGTTTTCTTCTTTAAGGCAAGACACTGCAGGCAAAAACACAGTTTTTTCAGTCACCTGTCAAATTTGAGGTTTTGGGCTTTTCTTTTATTTTTCATAAAGTGTGTTTTCAGACTAGTAGAAGGAAAACATCCAAAAGACAATTTAATGTTTCTTTTATAGCACTTTATCTATTTGTGTCGATAGATTTCAATTACAATACACATTTTTAAAGGCCATTTTCTCAAAATGAGTTTTTTCTCCTACACTGAGCCATAAATCTCCACTTAAGTAGCACTTACAAACACCAAACTTTAAATTTGTATTCCTGTCTATATCCTGAAGGTTTTTACACAGTGATTTGTTCATATATAATTTGTTATTAATTATATACATTTTATTCTCCCCAAAATTGTAAAAAAAAACAAACAAAAAAAAACAACAACAACTGTTTTTTGCCTGTTCTAAGTCTTTTCTAAATTATGGAGTGACAAAATGACATACCCAAAACTCCCTCTGTAAAAACATTTGACTCTAATATGCTAAAAAAAATTAAACAAGAATTTTGAAACTGACTTCATCCAGTGTTTAGATTTTTGTACTAGAAATGTATGCAAATTAGTGCATAATTCAATAAACAATGCCTCATTTGCATATTTAAACGTAACGTTTTAGAAAACTTGTAATACAAAAAATGTTTGCAATTTTCAATGTAATCAATCAACTGGGTAAGTAAAATGGTAACTATTAGTTTTTTTTTACCCTATTTCACCTGCAGTGTCTTGCCTTAAAAAAAAATTAAAAATTGAGGTTAAAGAGTTTCCCTACATCGGAAACTGAATAGGGTATATTTCTGGAGGAAATGTGAGGCTTATAATTAAAACTAAAATAAAAAAAAAAAACAATAACCATTCATATTACAGCTAAATAATACACAGGTTCTGACAAGAACTGTTGTCTCACCCTTTTTGTTTAATTTAAGATTTTAGGTGTTGCACTGTCATGCCCACAAAGTTGTAAAACTGGATGTGACTTTACGGTCACCGTGATTTTGCAAAGTAAGACATGTTCCTGGATCAACATCTTTTGTTGATCCTGGATCAACATTACTCTCCAAAAATATAGACTTAACCCAATCCCTACCCCTAAACCTAACCTTACCCATAATCTTTTCCTAAAATCAGAGGGAAATGATAGCTGATTATCAAGGGTGTAGAAGCACATAGAAGCACCCTGATCGTAAGCCTAAAACAGTTATCCCTCAATTCTGATTGGTTGATTGGAATGTTGTTTAAAGTGAATATTTCAACATTATTGACTAGTCATGTTCTTAAATTGTTCTGCTGTCAACTGACCCTTCGAAAAGACCCAACCCTAAAGACCTTAGTTAAAGTTGCTACATCCGACAAGCCAGAGGAAACTGACAATGCATGGACAGACAAGACAGAGCAGGTTACTTCTGGTATGAAACAGTCTTAGCTTTCAAATTTTGTCATGTTTTTAAGGAATTCAAACAATAAATACCTTTTTGTGGCACTTTAATGTGTTGTGACAGATTACTGTATCACTTCAGTTCAAACTCTATGTGAACCGATCATCTCTTCCTCTTTACAGGGAATAAAGATGAGCGAACACTATAAGGTATCTTGTTACACCTGCGAAAAGACATCAATACACACCATTTTTCAAGTTGAAGTCCATCGATGTTAAAAGGATCATGACATGAGAAATCAAATTTGCCTTGATCTTTTGGCATATAAGAGGTCTTTGTACCATTAAAACATCCTACAAGAAAAAAAAACCCTCCTCCTCATTATAAACAAAGCATTTATTTAATCAAGCTCCAAAAACGGCTCGTTTGGATCCGACGTGCAAGGCAGTGTTGCCAAGTTTGTGCTTTTCCCGCCGAATTGGACTACTTTAAGGATGATGGTACACGGGCCACTTTTTTTGAGCAATTTTGCCAGGCACATTGAGCAATGTTGCTTGTGCAAATTCCCATTGAGAATGAATAACAAATTTCTATCTGAATACTTTAGATGTGTCTGGTTGCACGTTGATGGCAACATTTCCCAAAGATGTCCAGCAATATTTCTCAAAAAGTTGCCCGTATATCAGCCTAACACTGTTGCCGCAGGTTGATTTTCCTGTCTGTGGGTTGAAGCAACCCCAATAACGTGATATTTCAATGCTATCTCACGGGAACTCGTACATATTTTTACAAGGTGGCTAATTAGTACGAATTCATATGACCTCACTCGCACGATTTTGTACGATTTGCCTAGACCCCAGTGATGGGTAAGTTTAGGGGCGGGGTTAGGTGAAGGGCATTCGTACGAATTGCGAACTCATAAAATACGCAAGATTTAGCCAAAAATGTACAGTATGTATTCATACGAGTGAGGTTGTATGAGTGTGGTTGTACAAATTCATACGAATTAGTCACCTCATATAATACATACGAATTCCTGTGAGATCGGGCTGGATATTTAGCTCCTGAAATGCAAATTTTCCCAGATTAACCAGATTAAAAATGTGTATTTTGACCCCTTAACACAATTTTACTGGGGACCCCCTCTAAAATGTTTGAGTAGCAATTGGGTGAGTTTTGTTGTGAAAACCTGGCAACCCTGGTGCAAAGTGACATCAGCTGGCCACTGTCATAAAGTTTGCATAAACACTGCTTTCAGAGCAAGACTAAAAAATATAGTCATTTTCTCACCATAGGCCCCGCCCACTAGCGTCCACTGCTCCTATCTTGTCTTCAATGGATACAGTAGGCCTATACAGATGCGTGTTCACTTTCTGACACAGTCCATGCATTTGAGTCTATCGCCAATAAGAAAAAAGGAGTTAATGAGGGTTTGTTTGACACGTTTTGTTTAAACAGTTTGTTTGCATCTTTGTAAAGATATCAGAAGGATCCCAGCGTAAGGAACAAGTGGATAGTTTATTTTTTTATCATCCCGGATCATGTCAGATGATTGTTTGGGGTTCTGGTTTTGTAAACGAGGCACAGTATCATGGAGAGTTCATGAAGAAACATTTGTTGTAAGATGAACTGCATCATCAACGGTAAGTAAATGATTTCATAATGTTTGTCTATGAATGACAAAGTTTTAGTTTGATTATGTTGTCAAAGCACTACATTCAATAGCGAGAGGGAGTGATAATGTTTCCTATGACGTTAGCTAGTCATAACAATGGCGGATTGCTGACTAAAGTCTTAAAGGACCCGCCCCTTAAAACAGCTTTTAGACAGAGGGTCAAAATGAGAATCTACTATAATCTACTAAAATCTACTGTACTAGTTTATTTGTACATTTATTGATGGACTGGAGTCATATGAAATACTTGTGGATTATTGTGATGTTTGAATGCTTTGATGGCACCCATTCATTGCGGAGGATCCATTAGTGAGCAAGTGAAGTAATACTAAATTTCTCCAAATCTGTTCTAATGAAAAAAAAAACAAAACTCATTAACATTTTGAATGGCCTGAGGGTGAATACATTACCAGCAAATGTACATTTTAGGGTGAACCATTTCTTTAAATTTAGCCA
The DNA here is from genome assembly GCA_033026305.1 of Cirrhinus molitorella. NCBI lineage: Eukaryota > Metazoa > Chordata > Actinopteri > Cypriniformes > Cyprinidae > Cirrhinus > Cirrhinus molitorella. The sequence continues at coordinate 15,028,201 of CM065138.1, read as the reverse complement.
TGCTCATTGTGGATTTACATTACTAAACAAGCAAAGTGAAAATAACTGTGACTCTGCCTTCAGCACAGCAGGTCATCAAACTTACATTGCCTTCTGTAACAAAACACCATAGACTGCTGCTGTTTAAACGATAACTTTAATCTGAATCTGAAATTAAAGTGATCGAGTTAAGTCACATGCTGTGATCTACGTTCATACTTGTACATGTTACGCATAATCAAACAAATCAGCCCACAAGCAAACCCTTCTGAATGTCACAGCCATGCAAGATGCCTCAGTGGACCAACAGAAAATGATTATGCACATAATGTGAGCTAATAATGTTACCGGCAAATTATGCAAAGAGGGGGCTGGGATAGCATCCGCTTCCTAAATGATGAAATAAATAAACCCTGATGAGTTCTTTCTGTCCTGAAGCGAGCGTCTGACATCACAGAGGTCAGGTTGTCTAATGAGGCAGCCAAAACAGCAGCGTTTATAAGCTTGATTAGAGACATTTAAGAGTCAATGGTTCTGAACTGCATGGAAAACTTTGATGAATGTTAATTTGATTTTCACAAGAGGCTTTCAGAAGCAGACGTTTGAAGTGCAAACCGAAAAAACCCCTGCTTTGACCTGTTAACCTGTGTAATCTACAAATATTTTATGCGGCTTTAAAATACAGCATTTGCAGGAAACTAATAAAGAGAAACTTAATAGCCTCATTTGTTTTTATATGCTTGGTAAAATGATTCTCTATCAAACTTGCATATCAAACCGATTCTATTGCCAGCTGAATTGTAACAATTCTGTTTTATCATCTTGTTTCTCCTAATTCATCAGTGTGCACTCAATACTCCGTTTGCCTGAGGAGTCAAGCATTAAAAACGCATTGCCATTATTCCCAACATTTTGCTTTGTTAATATATTCAAGGGCTCCAAGCGCCACAATGTGTCATAGGTGATAAATGGAAGCAAAACAAATGCAAACTTGTTGCATATTTCATATTCCGATAAATGATATGCTGATGGTCCATTATTACCATGCTGAAATGCAGCCGTTCATTTACAGTGAGGAATGTTTTTAAACCCTGGCCATCATAAATTACACTCATTCACACGCACATTTATGGGGGGTGGCAAGCACAGAGGGGGGGCTGTAATAAAATCTCAAATAAGAGTTTTTACTCTTACATTACATCAGAATTCTTAAGAGACCCTTTAGGCAATAAAGCTTTGAGTGTGAAATTTATTACCGCTCAACTTAAGTATGTGAACATCTGTAAGATACAGAGAATGTGAGGTGATTAGATATTTTTGATGGGCTAATGATACAAAAGGTAAAATTAAGCTGCACAGAATTACACATGACAGCAATAATGTACCCGCTTACATGACAACCCATCAAATAAATGTATATGTGAACATTTAAAAAAAGTTACAAATAATTTTAAAAGTTCACATTTCAATTTTTAGTTGATAATTGAGACGCAAGATGATGGCATCTGTGGCGTGATACACAAGACATAAGAAGTGTTGGTGCTTTCACCTTGTTGCATGGTCTGATATACAGCATTGTCCGCATCATATTGCAGCATTCCTATAGGAATAAAAAAAATAGTCTTTGATAAAAGATTATAAGCCATAAACCAAACCAACCAACTATGAGATGAATAAAACCATTTAAAATTTTGATTTGAAGCAATGAAGTATTTGAAAATCAGACAGAATAACAATAACAATCCCACAAAGCATTTCAGATTACATAATAAGATTACAAACAACAGTTGAATTGATACATGGGCTATTCCATAGAACTGGTGCAAACTGCTGTACCACCACCAAAAAACATTTAAAAAACATGAAGTATTCAAATCATAGAGGTTTACTAAGACCCTTTTATTATCTATTGAAAACCACAATAATATTTAAAATATCAGCCATCTTAATATATATAAAATCATCATTTATTGGGTACTTACATTTGGGAGGTGGCTGTCCCAAACCCTAACCCCTAAATTTAAATTTAACTTTAGCATTTTATTCTACTGTTGTTTTTAAAAATACATTCAATTTTTTTTTTTACTGAAGTTAAAAAAAAGTTAATATTTTGTTTGTAAAATTATGAAACTTGTGTCCCGATTTGGATGCATTTCGTTACTGACATCTTTTGTTTTTTTTAGGTGTTATCCCATTAAATGTTGTCACTACTGTAACAGTCAACTGAAACACGTCATAATTGTTTCAGTAATGACAAAAAGGAACATGCAATCCTGTATTTGAGAGGGAGAAAAAATTTTTTTTATTACGGTTATGTACATTTTTTGTATTTTAGTGAGTTTTGGTTGAGTTAAAATTCTATAATGTCATGTGGTTGCTACCAAAACATTACTGTCACTAATGAAACATGGGATGCTTTGTCAAAAATAAAGTATACTGAATTATCAACTAAGATGTTACAGTAGTGTTTGGTTCAATGTATATTCAAACCAATGAATCACTAAGTTTGAAATTAGTATAATCAACATTTTGCCTTTTACAAAGAAAATTTGGATTCAAAATACAACAAATCTCTTAAATCAAAATTGGAATATTGTTAAAAAAAGTAATTGTTATTGATTTACCTCTGAAAACTTTTTAACACAACAGAAAAAAAATACAAGGAAGATGTAAGCAAAATCTTAATAGGTCAATAAAACCCTTATGTTTCGGTAGTAACACATTTGGGCAGAGGACAAATATTCCAAAACTTTCAATATGGGTAAAACAATACAATATGACAATTAACTTCACAATTACTAGAAATGTGTACTTTTGGATATTACATACATAATTTGTTTCAAGATGTTTCAATCATTTCTGTAGAATGGCCCATATACATTGATTATGTATTTAGAAACAACATTTTATGTTTATTGCAAATATATAGGAAGTTCAGGAGTTCAGATGCAAAACCACTAAATCCATCTGACATCTTTCTTTAAACACATTTAAAAAATGCATTTTTATCAAGCTCTGAAGTTTTTATGTAAGTACTGGTACTTCTTATTGGGCTGAGGGTGGGATTTTATTGATTTTGAAGTAAAAGTATTTGATGGACGTATTATGTGTCGAGAGCATTCATTCAGTATCATTATCTCATTTTTGACTGAGATGGCTTTTAGCTGGTTTTGCATCTGAACTCTTCATACACAAATATTTAAGCAGTTTTGAAAGTGTACAGTAATTTGCAGGGTCTCAGGGAAGTAAGTGAATCTTTTGCCATGACTTGCTTGTTTTGATTTTCTTGATTCACGGGTAAAGTATTTTTTCCACCAGGATTTCTGCTGTTGAAGAAGATTTAATAATGTGGACTGATGGCTTCAACAAACGCATATACCACTGATTAACAACTATGTAACTCATAACTGGTGTTTAAAATTTCATTTGATTAAGATAGGTCACCCAAAAATGAACAATTTTTCATTAAGTACTCAACCTTTATGTTGTTCCAAACCTGTAAGACCTTCACTCATTTTCAGAACACAAATTAAGTGTTTTTTGATGAAATCCAAGAGCTTTCTGACCTGTACAGACAGCAAAGCAACTGACTCATTCAAGGACCTGAAAGGTAATAAGGACAGTGTTAAAATAGTCCATGTGACATCAGTGGTTCAACCCTAGTTTTATGAAGCTACGAGAATACTTTTTGCCACAAAGAAAACTAAAATTGCGGGTTTGGAACGAGTTGGGTGAACCTTTAATTTTTGTTAATAATCAATTCCCATATGGAGAAAATAAATGGGATCTTTAAGTAAAAACCAGACTGTTTGCTGAATTGCAGTGATTAACCAACCAGAATCGAATATTCCAGAGAGCTGCGTAATAAGTGGGAAGGTCAAGCAACATGTATTTCCATTTTAGACAGCAGCATTTCTACTTCAGTATAAACGTCGAGGTCTAAACTCGCTCTTTGCAGACTTTTTCTTTTCCCTGAATGGCTAAGAACTGAAACGCAGAGAGCGATGTATTGACTCGAATAAAAACATTGTCAATCTCATCGCTGCACATATGGCTTTTATGAAGGCTGAAATAACAACACGGATTTGTGTATACTAATAGATGAGGTGAGGCAGGCTCTCCCTCCAGGCGGCTTTTATTGGTTTGGCCTCTGTTTTCCTTTTCTCTCCCTTGGCTTTGTATGGCTCAGAACTGGAGGTGGAGAATTGATGGACTGAGTGAAATAATTTATGGACGGGGGAGTGAGATCTAAGAAACGTTCCACAATAAATAAAGGTGGAATTCTGGCATGTGTGGGTGAGTGGGTTAGTACAAGGTACACGCATTAAAAGACCTAATCCAGGAGAGACGTGGGGTGTTCAGCTAACTGACAGAGTGTTTGGCAGCTCTAAAGCCAGCTAATCAGACGGCTTTACTCGTTACTACCTTACTGCAGGAGAACCGCATTCCCTGCCAAATGTACGAGAGCGAAAACGCAGAGTGCACATTCCACGGGTCAGCACTGGGAACCACATGCCTCGATTTGGGTTTAAGCAGCGGGACCACATGGTATGCGGCCAGGTCTAAAATCCATCGATGTGTTTGGATAGGGTCTGATTCTGTTACATGTCAGTCAGTTATGAGGGCAATAATACCTTCAGTCAAAAACACTTCCAGAGCTCAAGCTGTAATGCTGCCTGGCCTTCAGACTAATTTGTGATATTCTCTGCTGAGTTTATTCTATTCCTTCTGGACATTTCCTTATTCATCCATTTGGCCGTTTTATTGAATGTGTACATATGTTGGCTACTGTTATTTAATGACAAGGTACAAAACAAAACAAATGAGGGTTACGCCAGGGTAAGCACATAAAGGAGTACATCTTACCTTGTTAAAAAGACATTGCGGGTTGATAGTGCACACCGTACAAAACACCTAGACTCATGGGAAAACATTACTTTTTTTTTTGGCAAACCATGAAGTACACTGCAGTTTCCAGGCAATAACAAATTACTGTTTCTGTTCTAATAGAAAATGGTCTGTAGTGTGTTGTGTTCCTCACTAAAGCTATTATGTGGCTTCAGAAAACTTACATTTTTCAATTTTGAGGGGTGTTTGTCTAATTTTCCAGTAAAAATATCCAAACATCATTCAGATAAGACAAACTTGAAAAGCAGAAAATCATGACCTGATTTCAGAGTATAAAATTACTAACGTAAAAAATAATAAAATAAACAAAAACTGTCAGAGCAAGACAAAATATTCTAATTAAGAATATTAATAAAAACAAGTCTTAATTTGTAATGCAGTGTTGCTTGTCAGGTAAAGTGACCTTTTTATGTTTTCAATTGAAAAATTAAACAAGACCCGTGTTTGTTCAAACTAACTATGGTTGTCACTAACAATTATTTTGGCATTCGAGTAATCTGTTGATTATTCTGACGATTAATCAAGTAATCGGATAATTATAATTAATTTGAGGTAATAAAAATAGACCTAAGCAAACAATAGCCTTTAAAATGACTTAAAATACATATACAGTAGCAATGAAGCAATAATAATACGTTCAGATAAAGTATCAAAAGCATAATCATATGGTTTTCATAATGTATTATAAACATAGAGCTAATGTAAATTACGCATTTTAATAAATGCCTACAGAGGGTGCCACCCGTCTGACTATTGTTTTTATACTTTACTGTGCAATCTAATCTCGTTTAATACTGACTAAAACAACATTTAATTCCAATGTCACCTTTTTCTTTGCGACAATGCGACAGCCACTGTAATTTCAACTTTTTAGTTCAGTTACTTTTATTTTGAAACCATGATGAACAGTTAACATATTGATAAAGATATGTATTCTCCGTAGGTTTATAGATTTACTTAAATCTGATGAAATGGCGCACACTGCGTTCCCAGATGAGTGTTAATCACTGCTTCCAACTCTCACGCATTCAGAATGAGGCTCAGTCAGTTGCAGTGTTGCCAAGTCTGTGGTTTTCCGCTGAATTGGGCTACTTTTATACAGTTTATACAGGACCCCCCTCGAAATGCCATTTAGCTACTTTTTGGGCTAGTTTTGAGTAGCAGTTGGGCGGGTTTTGTTGTGAAAACCTGGCAACCCTGGTCAACTGACACTTTTCTCACATCACACGTCCATTTTCTCACGCAGTCAAAAGCACCCTTAGTTAAAACTGTAATAATAAGATATTGGCAAAACAGATGGTAAAGGCTCCAGTGCAAACTTTTGTTTGCACTCTGGAACAATAGTTTTTTCCCCCTGTACACTCGTCAGTCCTCTTACTGTAAATAAGAGGTTCACTGATTATAAAGGAACTTTGTGAGATTGCGATGAACTGAAGTAAGTGACACCTTTTAATGATTATCAAGGAAGGGCTATTTGCACACTTCTAGGCTACATATAATCCGTTCAGAATTTGAATAAAAGTTTTGTTTTTCATCCTGCTAACTGCCATATACCCTGTACAAGGAGCGAAGTTTCGGGAGTGATAAAGCCCTCATGAATGAAGGATTCATTTTCAAATGGGAGAAAAATATAATTTTTCAGAACAGATGTTCATGCAATGCAGACTAATAGCTTAATAGAGAAATATTTGTATTTTCAAGTCAAAATGTTTTTAAAATGTGGTTGCAATTATTTATAAAAGTATAATGATTAAATCTAGCAATTCTTGCACTGTACATTGCCATTCTTGTTATGGTAAAGTTAATAGTTTTGCAGTGCAGCAACAGTTATTTTACATTATCTTATGATAAAAACACAGTAAAATAATGTCCAGATTTAAAAAAAAATTGTTTTTATCATGATTAAAATGGCAGATGTGGCAAAATGCTTTAGGCCCTGCTTGCAAGTGTAGAAATTAGGACAGAAGTATTGTAATTTCCATACTGTAGAATAAGGTAAAATAATATACCTGTGAAATACTCATTTTCATTTATTTTACAGAATTGTTTTCCAATATTAATGTCATAGGAATAATCATATAAAATGATTATTATCATTATATTCTAATTTGACACCCCTAGGGGAGTGCTGTGGGATTTCTCACTCCAAGCAGAACTCAAAAGTTGGCAGCCCTGGCATTAAAATAAACCCAAACTCACTACAATATGCAGCTCCACACATATAAATGATAACAGTTCGTGTGGATTCTCGTTCGTGGAAAATGCCACTTCTGGTATTTTGTCGGTCACTCGACACGGGCAAAATGCAATCAAGAATTTTTTTAAATAGAGTAATTCATATTTTATTGAAAACGAATGAATCTGTTTTGATGATGTAATACTTTAGGGATCAATTCTCACTGTTAACTACTTGTTTATTAGTATGGATATTACTAGCATATTGGCTGTTTAACAGAACTAATAAAGCACATTAATTTAGATACCTTAACCCTACCCCGTACCTAAACTTAACAACTACCTTACTAACTAATAATAAGCAAATTAGGAGTTTATTGAGGCAAGTCATAGTTAACAATTAGTTAGTGAGAATTAAAGTGTGACCGATGGAAAATAATATTTCTGTATTGTTGAAAATAAACCTGACTTAACACTGGAAACTGCACAGATGTAACAAAATGCACAGCAAAAAAAAAAAAAAAAAAAAGTATGCGTGGTCACGTTTTCCTCATGATCGGGTTTGCATCAAACAGCTTGGCTGGTGTTTAGAAGAGAACTGATAGGATTTATGAGCAGGCTGATTTTGTTTTTACAAACTAACACTATTATATATAGCCGTGTCAAAACCAGTTGTTTTAGACCTCTGATCTCCTGCACTGGTAGACATAACAGCAGATGTTAATGAAAGATGAGCTACAGGGACTAAATGTTATGGTTTCAAAAGAGATGGTGTTTATTTTATATTACCATCATCTGCAGATCTCCAGATTTGACTTGTATTATTGTCATAACAAAAACAAAAGTGAGAAGAAAAAAACTGAGAGGCTTGCAAAAACAAAACAAGTTCATACTTGCAAGAATCTAAAAAACATTTCTTGAACAATCTATGTTTTTCTACACAATAGGCAGTATTTTTAGTCTCTCAGCAAAGGCTGTTTACAGACTTTTTCTCCAGGATTCAGCTTTTCATTGTTTGCTAGCATATTGTTCAGGTGTGTATGAGGTCAGACATTAACGCGAGTCTGAAATAAAAGACAAAACTGGATCAAAACACAGACTCAAAGCTTTCCTGGCCTTGCCCTTAACCCTCATACCTTAACATACCATAACCTGTCAAACTTCGCACAGAATGTGATGCAATTAAACAGATAAAAATCACATACGATCACAGTGACAGGTATAAGCAACCGCACACAACGTAATGACTAAGGAATGGCTAATAAAAACTTCACATAGATAAGATTCTGTCAAAGAACAACAACAGATGTGCCAAATAAACCACAGTGATTCATGTACAAACTATGTATCATTGTTAACAGCATATGCTTTTAGACAAGGACACCATTTCCTTTGCTGTTACACCAACACTGTTTTCTCTCTTTTGTACTCCTCTACTGTGTTTAGACAAAGGTAGCTAGACTCATTAGTGTCTAAGTGGACATAATTCGGAGCCGTTTTGCGGACAGCATTTCTTTGTAACTGCGGAAGAGGTAGGCAGATCAAAGACCGCAGAGAAATATTCTAATCTCACACAAAGAAATGTTTATTTGCAGCACTGCCATGAAAATCATTTTAGTTGACAGAAGACCAGAAACAAAATGTTACATGTCATATTCATGGCACTAGTGAAAAAAAAAGCACAAAGAGTGCAAGTAGTAGCCGAAATACTGAAAGTCACCTTTAAAAGCGTCATCATGGTGGACTGTGAAACCTAAAACTTCTCTGAATCTAGTTAATAACCACTGGAAGGCTAGTCCTCACTTGACTGCGATGTTTAAGGGCCACTCATAAACCCTCACGCTCTGCTGCTCATGGGTCCAATTTAGATCCATTCTCTGAGTAGCTCTCAACCAACTGTGAATGTACACAACCTTCAACTCAGTGAAAAACTTCCATCAATGACTCCTAACAGCCCTTAACTGCGCTTTGAGTTTCATTGTTAACAAGATGCGGTAAAAAGAAACCCGTTCTATCTGCATCTACATGTGTCCTGAGGAGTCAGCGCCCAGACGTTCACGTATCGCATTTCGTTCATTTTCCTCTTTACTAGCTTCTGCTGGGCTGTTTATAAGCACAATATGAGTCTTAACTCTAAATGGGTCTTTGAGGCAGCAGCTGTGTCGAACAAAACGCATTTCAGACAGTGTTATTATTCTATTTCACGCTTTTCTATTCTGTACCTGGAGTTTTTCAGATCGGCTGTGGCAAAAGGGAAGCGTTACTTGATCCATCTCCATACGGGCTATTATCTTTCTGGCCAAGAGTGAAATAGTGCCTTATTGAAATCCCACAGCCAGATCCGCTCGGTGCCATCGCACAAAACATGTTTTGGGTTAATCCCCCAGTAGGAAGCCGGGTTACAGACCCCTGTGAGAGGAACATGATAAGGGCGGTGAAAGTGTTTTGGAGGCCAGCTTTCTAAAAAGGATCCTGTGCTATGCTGAGAAGAAATTATTAATATCAATAATACATTTTTAAACAAACACTGGTGGGAGGGAATGCGATCAAGCGGAGAATATTGAGCTTTTGGCAGGAGAGAAACTTGAGGAAGCCCATTTCTGACACATAAGGAAAAAAACATGCCTTGGTAAATCATAATTATGAGATAAAATGTCAAAATTATGAGATACCAAGTCATAATAATATGATAAAAAGTCAATAATAATGTTGAGCTTTTATCTCCTAATTTTAACTTTATCTTAAAATTATGATGTACCAAAGTAATATAACACATACTTATGTTACTTATATTAGTATATCATATTACTTTGGTATGAGATAAAATGTAAAAATTATAAGATACCAATACCAATAATAATATTTAAAAAATATAATTACAGCAAAAATGACTTAATTTGTACATAATTTTGAGCATTTATTTTCTAATTTCAATAAGGCACAAATTTGATATGATCTTATTTATGACATCTATCATAATTTATCTCATAAATTATGATTTACCAAAGTAACATACAAACTTATGTTACTTTTATGAGTATATCATATTACTTTGGTAAATCATAATTATAAGATAAAATGTCAAATTATGAGATGCCAAGCCATAATAGTAATAAGATAAAAGTGATCATTATGGCAAAAAAATCTTAAATTGTACAGAATTTTGAGTTTTTATTTACTAATTTAAACTTTGCACAAGTTTGACTTTATCTTAATTGTGACATTTATCTCATAATTTTGAATTTTTATCTCATAATCATGATTTATCAAAATAACATGACATGGAAACGTCATATTACTATTACATATTACTCAACTCATAAGCCCAGATTATGAGACAAATTTGACTGTAGCTCATAATTATGACATACATGACATAAATTGAAATTACAAGATAAATGGCATAATTATCACATCATATTTATGAGACTGAAAGTTTGAATTACGACATTTATCTTATAGTTTTGGCTTTTTATCTTATCTTATATTATATTTATTTTTAGTTTGACTTGTTTGATATAAATTGAAATTATCTAATAAAAGTCATAATTATGAGATAAAAACAAAACTAAGTACATTAAATAAGCAAAGCAAGTAAAACTTATGACTTCTCATAATTTCATCTTTTTATCTCATAAATATGACTTAAGTATGTCATAATTATGATTTATTTTGTGGCAGACATTAGTAAAAGAATGCAGGATAGAACATTTTAAAGGAAAAAAAAAAAAACACACACACGATATAAACCAAAATAGTATACCCACAGATAATAAAAAGACAGGCCCTAATGGCAAAATAAAAATTGAATTAAAACTATTATACCTGTATATTATATTAAAGCTTCTGCTAAAGAAAAATATAGTCCATTATTACTCAAGTGCTCTGAGCTCACTTTTGCTACAATCAATAACTGACACAGGCAGTAACTGATTCTAGCCATTGCATTTGTATGAAACAAACATTAAAGTAGCGTAAGTTTTCTTGATCTGCATAAGCACTCTGACAGCGTTGCCATGGATGACACAATTGACCAATCAGAAAAGTATTCCAGAAAGCTGTGTAATAATACTATATATTACAATATTAGATTGCCAGCAAAGCTGGGCCTGCTTTCTAAATACAAGTTTATATTAGGGCCAAAGCAAAATCCATTTAAGAGCATATATTCATGCTATTACGTTCTTAGTGACCGCCACCGCTTCTGTCTCCCAGCAGCCCCAAAATAATAATCTAATGACGTTATGCTGAAATCAGATGTCTGGCATGAAATTGTGTACATCTATCAATAGCATCTCATCCAACTATGAAATCTAGTATTTGGGAAATGGGGCCTGAAATGACATCTTCAGCAATACTTGCTGAGCCTTACAGTCTGGATCTCTGGAGCGCTGCTGTCATGCTGCTTAACATCTAAATCTTATCAAAACACGCAGGCGCATCGGGAATACTTGCAGCGATTTTCTGTTTTTGTACATGCTTGAGGTCAATGGCAATGCTATAATCAAGCAACTGTGGCTCTATCTGGGACCGCTGTATTGTGGTTGGCATGGGAAACTCAACTTCACCAGACCTAAGATTAAATTTAGAGAACAGCACAGTGGCAGTGGAATGAAAAATGGACTGAGTGAAGTGTAATTTTATTGGTCTGGATATCACAGAAGGCAAGGCTAAAGCATAGTCTGTAATTACTCTTGAGGGAAGATCAAGCACAAATCCCGCCGCAGAAAAAAGGCAAAATTATGATTCCGATAGAGCAAGTGAGATGGAAACATGGATCTCACCACCTCCCTTCGTCCCACAGAATATGTCATTAACAAAATGCACCCTTGTTTAATAGCCTACTATTAAACAAGGAAAACCCTAATTATCTTTTATGAAAATCATTATTAGCTCATTGCATTAACCTTATTACATAAACATACACCATAAAAACAGCGATAGCACCATATGTCTAAAAGCGATAATAGCAAAAGCAAACTGCAGTAGATTTTATGTACATAGCAGGTCAAGCAGGAAAGCATTTGTGCTTAACCTTTGTTTGCAATCAAGCTCTAAATCAAATCTCAGGCTGTGTTCATTGAGAGAGAGAGAAAAATCTGAATGCTCTTTAGTGTACAATTCCTATAGGCTTCCAAGCAAAAAAGAGATAATGTCCAATTAATCCTCATTTATTTACTCAGTGGGTAGAATGCTAAGCACTCGGTGTGGCAGAATATAAGCCACAAGTGTATTTTATTAGTGAACCAGCAGAGGGTGCAATAATCAACCGAGACAGGTTTATAGCCTATTCGTCTGCTCCACACGTTAGTAGATGATAAAATAGCAAACCGTGGCATGAAATCTAAATTAAACCGGCACTGAAATGGAAACATACATCGCGGTGATGTAAATATGTTGATAAATATAGTATTTAACGCTAACATTAGCATGGTTTGGTCAAGAGAAAGACATAAATTATAGATGTAGGCACATTCTGAGTTATTTAAATTAACCAACACACGACGCCTGTGTTTGCTAGCATTGATAGCGTGAGTTAGCATTATTACGATTTAAAAAAAACTTTGCCTGTATTTTTTTTTATACCAGAGTGAATTATTTCTAAAATGTTCTTAAGTTTAGAAATAAACCCTAGATTCTCATTCGAATTATACACATAGTTTAGCACTCCGTGCTAGAAGCTATTCTAAAATCTTGAGTCAGTAGCTTACCCCCTCCATCTTCTTGACAAACCCATAAAACTGGGAGGACAGTACCATAAATCAGTAAATATGGCTAGTAATTTACAGCATTCTTTGCTGTTCTTGATCCATGATTCATTCTCTGTTTGTGTGCAATTTTAACTAATAATGCAATCCTAGTCTTGCGCCTTCAATCTGTTTCACCGCAGACAAGATTAATACAAACAATATTCATTAAAAACCATTAATGTGTGTCTTCTGCACTAATAGAGGCCAACAACCTGTGCTTTTCTCACCCCCTGCATGTGCCAGCAAATGAAGTATGTTTCAATATGCCTATTAAACCAATCAAAAAGCAATCAGGCCTATTTTCTTTGTAATTATGATCTGTTTGTGTGGCACGGTAGTTCGAAGGGGCGAGCGCGGGGATTTGGCCTTCACCGCTCTGGAGTAAATATGAAAATAAACCACCTCTCAGGAAAGACCTAATTAGTCTGTCGCTCTTGGTTTTCCATTCGTTTTGTGGCCCTGACAGTTGCGGTCATGAGTGTCAGATTTAATCTGGCGTTGGGGTCGCGTGAGCCCCGGAGCGCTGGCGCGAGATCCATCACTCTGAGGGGAAGCAGCACCCATGAACATTCAATAACCGTCCCTCTATTGCTTGCTCCTATCTGCGCTGATAGATGTTTTTTATATAGCTCATTACAATGTCTTCATTGTTTATTGACATCCCCAAGTGACAAAAATATCTCTAATTTTGCGTTTCACAAACGTCTGCATTTATTTGCCTGGAATGTGCAATCGCTATCCCTAGGCCTGCCTTCAAATGATGTAGAATTGCAATCACTGATGCTTTGTTTGTGCTATGTGTGCATGCATTCATTCTGCATTATGATGGAGGGCGAAATATGAGCGTTCATAGACCTATGGCTCCGTATGTGAACTCACAGCAAAGTTCACAGATGAGTAATGTCATGAAGATCACAGCTGAAAACAAAGAATGAAATCAGAGAAGTTACCTTCAAATTAATCTTGACTTCTTGTTTGATAAACATTATCTTTATCATATCTTTCTTTGGCAGGTCTTAAGCTTGCACTGAAACTCCAGTTTCAGTGTTTTTTCTTTTTGTAATATCAGCCATAAGCTTGTCAGTGATAATAGGTAATGACCTAGTTAACAAGTATTGGCACCTACAGGCAAACTCACTAGGTAACAGTCTGGCTTTATTTGGAATAGTGTGCATGCTATTTCTGTAGAATACAGTATGAACAAAATTTCTATCCACCTTTTTCTTCCAATAAGAGTGGGTGCAGCCATTTGTAAATTTGACGGATCTGGTTTTCTATCTAATTCACATCCAGCTATTTTTAGCTGTACAAAACAGCTCGTTTTGCTGCTTGATCTTGCAAATTGGCTTGTCTTACCATATTATTTTAATGTATTATCTTAATTATGAGCACACAGGTTTGTAGTGCTAACAATTCTAACATTTACTACATGTTTCTATTTTTCTCTTTGTTTCCCTATAGCAGATAATCAACAACATGTCTCACCCTTAGGCTTACTTCCACATTGAGAACTGTGATGTCTGTGTTACTTGCTATTTAGTTATTTATTCAGAATACATCTGAAATGGTGTATTTAGAGCTTTTACTGCCAGTGTTATTTCATTTACAGATCTTAAGTGAACTGACCTCGGCGGCCCCTGTTGAGAACTCCATTGGTCACACAGCTGATGACCCTAGCAGTGACCTCCTTGACTGACACCTTTGTAAATTGCCTTTATCAACATAAACATGCAGATGTCAGACTCAGCTTTTTGCCTGCAATCTTAAAAAACAAAAACAAAGTTAATTTGGTCCAAGTTTTTTGGTTTACACACACCTGTAAGAAGCATATTTGCTCATGTGGGCCAACACCTGTACAATCCCTGACAGCATTCTGAGCGAGCGGGTCTCCACACTCATTAGGTTTCATTAGTGAGGTCTGTGAGAAATCCCTGAAAGATGCACACAGATGTCTTTAGAGGAAACACATGCTAGTGCATCACTTACTAAGTTGTTGAGGAATTTTTGCTATCAACAACAAACTAATTTATGCTTAATTGTAAACTGGAAAAGGGAGTAAATGAATGTATGTGAATGAATTAGTATTTTGTTGACTTTAACAGCATGGCTGCCAGATATCCATTACAACACTTTGAACTGCAAAATTATTAATTCCCTTGTGTTTTCCCTGTGCCAAATCAACTCATAATGGAGTATATTTTACACACAGCAGGTGAACATAATTATTTACTGCATGTGGTGTTTATTCTAAAATGTCTTATGAGTTGCTACATTTGTCTTGTATACTTGGGATGGGTCTATATTGTATTATTTGAAAAAATGCTGGTCCATGCATCTAGCAAAGAACTTTGAGACAGACTGACAAAGAAAAAGTGACAAAATGTTTAAAAAAATGTTAAAAACTCAAGAGTATATTTTATTTGTGAACTTATATTCAGCTATTCTTTTTAACAGTTAACTATTTTTAAATTTTGACACTGAGATTTACCTTAAATTTCATCAAGCTGAAAACTTCCACAGATCATGTTTTCAGGCCATTTGAAGTCTTTTGACATAATAAAGTGGTTATACATAAGTTGTTTACTTACTTTTTTAAATTAGTCTTCCCATCACATCATTATATTGTTCATTCAGACTTGTGGAAAAAAAATATACAGTTTATACTGGTCAGTTAAGTAGCAGAGGGGGTTGTTAATTAGTTTTAGCTGCTTTTGTATTAATGAAATAAACAACAGGTACATTAGTTGGTCAACAAAGAGATGGCCCCCAAAACAGGAATGTTTTACAGGTGGAGGCCACTGACATGTTTTTCCCTACTCATCTTTTTTTGACTGTTTTTCACTAGTTTTGCATATGGCTAAGGTCAGTGTCACTACTGGTAGCATGAGGCGATACCTGGACCCTACAGTGGTTGCACAGGCAGTCCAACTCCTCCAGGGTGGCACATCAATTTGTGTCATTTCATTGCCAGAAGGTTCGCTGTATCTCCCAGCACAGTCTCAGGAGCATGGAGGAGATTCATGGAGACAGGCAGTTACTCTAGGAGAGCCTGACAGGTTCCATAGAAGGTCCTTAACCCATCTGCTCCTTTGTGCAGTGTATATACAAGATGGAAAAATTATATTTCAGTGGTTTTGGTTTGCTCTTAAAATTGTGTTCTCTTCGCTGATCTATAATAGAGAACTGGATTGCTCATGACATCATAAAAGTGAAGCCACTGCGCCTCCATATTAGTATGCCCTAGTATTCACATACATTCTATTGAATGAATAGGGAATTATACGAATTTAATGAGAAAACATTATATAAGTCAGCGTTTTTTTATATCTAAAGTCTCACTGTACATTTTCACAATGCAAACGTCCTAAGCATGTAAACAGTTATTTGTTTAATGTACGTTCATATAGCCCACCATACAGTCACGTAGATCAGATGAACATAATAAACAGCGGGTTTTTCCACACGTTTACAAATAAAGTGCTCATTCAGAAATCTGAATAAAGATTTATGCTTTGTATGCATTAATTCGCCTTGTACAGTTATTCACTGTTTATGTAGTTTTGTTATAGTGTTTTTATTTGTACAGATGGCTAACTGCATGTTTCAACAATAATTTCGTTAACAGTATTCATTTTGAAGCAGGCAAGTTGTTCGTGAAATTAATAAATAATTCAACACATATACATAACATTTTTTACTCACATGGAAAGTTAGTAAATTATTACAGAAACTGCAAGATCAGAAGAGTCTGAAATATATGTTACTCAATCAGGCATATTAAAAATATGCACATAACTCTGACTAACGTTGCATACAGTATGGACTTAAATACACAAAACTTTATTTTAAAGGTTAAACAATACAACAAGCAATATAGTGACAGAGGCGTGTATTATTTATTGTATATTTGAATCAATTTCAGATACTAATGCCAGATATATGGTCATGTTTATCATTTCCTGCAAAATTAGGTACATAAAGACATATATTTTGTGTTGAATCAATACCTGTGTCTGCAAGTGCGCAACTGACATACCCACCTAAACGATTTCAAAAGATCGCTTTATCCTGCCCGAAACGACCATAAACATTCCAGATAACATCTTAAATAAAAATTAACTTACATACACATATCCTCAAAATAATGCTGTGTGAATAATACGCTTCAAATCGGGTGATTTTAGGTCAGCGGTTTGCATGCTCTCTGCCTGGAGGGAATAGTAAGATGGCGGATCGAACACTTCCGGTGGTTTCATTGCCGTAACAGCAGTTTAGAACGCAATGAGCAATCCAGTCATATAAAAATATAGATCAGTGGTTCTCTTGCTAAAATATTGCATTTGCTTGCAAAACTCTTTACAGCCTCTCATGTTTCCCTGAGAAATGTTTCATTTGCTCACAAAAGCATTAAAATGTAGTTTTCCCTCCCATGTCAAATTAATTTCAAATGAAAAGTTTCCTGTGGGAACACAATGGTTTAGCGAGTGGATGCAAAAGAACTGAAATATAATTTTTCAGTACATGCAGTTTAAGGGTGTTTTTTTCGCCTAAAATTTAGTTTCACAATACTAAATATCTTGGTTTTTATGTTTACATAAATTAAAAAATGGTGTGGCACAAAAAGCCACAAATGTGTGTAATCAGAATTTGCAAATAAATAGCTGTCAAGCTAAATTTTAGGGATACAAAACAACAAAAATATGTAACTGGCAATGCTGGATTTTTTTTTTTTTTTTTTTTGGCAAGGCATATGTGAGTAGTTGCCTTCTTTATTGGGCTTCAAATGGGTCTGCTTGCTGCCCCAGAGTGACAGGAGGTTAACCAGAGAGTGTGGGAGACTACTGCCTCTCTGCCCCCACAGGGTGAATGTGTCAAACGGTGCCAAGACAGAACTGCCCTGCTAGCCCACAGGTCACTTCCAGGTGTCGGTATGAAAAAGCCAATTCCACTCTCAACCACTAGGCAACAGTCTGTCAGACTATTTCATCATCATAACCCCCAGGAATTCCTCAGCAGTTGGTTTTTTACACTTTCGTCTCTAATCAATTTACACACGCTGTGAACACTTAAGCTATCCAAAGTTTCCTTTCTTTGCAGAGTGGTATTTAAAATGCTAAGTCTGCTTGAGGAATAGATTCAGCTCGTATATCATTCCTAGGGGGGTCCGCAATTTTCTGGAATACTTTAAATTAATGAACCAGATGGTATTTTCACAACAACACCTGCGATGTTTTGGCAGCATATATCCCAAAATAAATTTGTACCTGAAAAAAAGGAAAAAGAAATCTTGGCAGTGACAGTTAAAATGATCTAGAAGCACCCTGGCCCTTGCTAACCTGTTAATATCTCTCTAACATCTCGACTGACTCTAATGGAGGTGATTTTTTATTTTACTTCTTATTTTTTTGCTTGCAGTTCAGTGTAATCTTTCAAAGAGACACATCTGTCTGGGAGAAGTTCCAAAGGAGCAGAGGGGCAGAAAATGTAAAAGCCAATTTCCATGTGTCGGGTACTTATAAGTTAATGTGCGGTAAGAGCTTTGCAATGGGAAACCTGCTGTCAGCGTCTCGCTGTTTGGGGTAAATTTATTAGCAGGACAGATACGACCGCATGACACGCTGGGTTAGGAATGCTGGAATTGTCCGAGCGAATGAGTGTACGGTTTCCTCATTTATTTTCATTATTTTGTCTTCTGTAAAATTGCCAATTACTGTTAATCTGTCTCAATTTATACACCCCCCACCACGCGTCATTCAGAATAAACATATTCTGGTATATTAAAGGCACAGCATACACATGTCAGGATATTTAAGCCACCTGGACTGAGATTGGACACGGAGAGACTAGAAAAGCCCTAATGTGTCTACTGTGTGTGCAGACTTCATAAACAGATGTAATTAAGATCAGAGAAATAAAATAAGTGCAAATCTTTTTCATTCTGGCCTAATAATAATATTTTTAACATGAACCAAATATGTAATATTTTTAGATTTTATACAATGTTTTAAGATTTCAGGTGCTATATTGATGAAAGTTTAATAATAATACAATTCTTCTCTTTTTTAAAAGAATTCTCTCCTGCTCACCAAGCTTTCATTTTATTTTATCCAAAAAACAGCAAAAAAGGTAAAAAAAAAAAAAAAAAAAAAAAAAAAGGAAACATTTAAAATAACTGCTTTCTATCTGAATATATGAAAATTTTAATTTATTCCTGTGATCAAAGCTAAATATTCTGCATCACTACTCCAGTCATCATTGTCACATGATCCTTCAGAAAACATTATAATATGCTGATTTGATGTTCAAGAAACATTTTTATTATTAATATTATTATTATTTTAAAAAGTAATTTTTTTTCAGAATTCTTTGATGAACAGAAAGATCAGCATTTATCTGAAATAAAAAGCTTTTGTGACACTATACACTACACTGGTATAACTTTTAGGGGGATTATAGAAATGAATACTTTTATTTAGCAAGGATGCTTTAAATTCATCAAAAGTGATGATAAAGACATTTAATGTCACAAAAGATTTCGATTTCAGATAAATGCTATTCTTCAGAACTTTCCATTCATTAATAAAACCTGAAAAAATCTACTGTTTTCAACATAGATGCTTTTTGAGCAGCAAATCAGAAGGAATAAATCACAGGAATAAATTACATTTTTAAAAAATATATTCAAAAAGAAAATGTTAATTTAAAGTTATTTTAAATATTAAAAATATAATTCAAAATGTTACTGTTTTTGCTGTACTTTGGCAAGCAGAAGAGACTTCTTTCAAAAAAAAATATCTTACTGTTCAAAAACTTTTGACAGTGTGTAGTTTTAAAGACAAAACTTCTTAAATGTATAAAAAGAAAGTTCTTAGAAATCATAAATAACCACCTAGGATAACTTCCAACTCGTCTTAAATACAGAACAGTAAAATCTTAATAAAATTAATGGGTTGTTTTGAATATTAAGCATTAAAATAGCTATAAAACATAACTGGGGATGTGAACATCTATCGCACTTCCAAACACCTTAGAACTGATCTTAAGAAACTTCTTAACTTACATAAATTTGGCTCCAGGATTCTTTGATGAATTAAAACGTTCAACAACAGCATTTATTTAAAATAGAAATCTTTTGTCACATTATACATGTCTTTAGTCACTTTTGATCAACTTAATGCAAAGCTGAATAGAAGTATTTATTTCTTTAAAAAACCTGAACATTAGTGTACATTTCAGAGAGAGAAAATGGTGGGAAAAGTCAAATAATATAGGACATTTCAAAAGTAAAAGACACCTCATTTGCCTCAGGGGTCACAGCGATCTGACAATTAACTTAGCTGCCCTCTCCCCAGGTGGCTTAACTCAAGACAAGAGCACTAGTCTAACATCAGGCTAAAGGGTAAAAGGAGGAAGGAAGCACTACGACGTAAGGAAACGTATACTTTTTAAGTGTACACAAGATCTTAAAGTGATTAAAAACAAGCAGGGTGGGATGCAAGACTGATTAGTTAGATGTTGTCTTTTAGACAGATCTATTGAATAATAATAAATGAAAATGCAAAACGTAAAAGTGAGCATCTCTAAAATATTCCAGAAAAAGTAAGAACTGCGAAGTGAAAACAAGCTAATCAAATAAATCAAATAATTATCTGTGGGCTTTAGTGGTAAAGGCCACTGCAGCGCTCAGAGCAGTAATGTGCAGTATCTAGTGATTTAATTAGAGTATAATGGATTTGGCTAATCAGTGACACAATGTGTTGTTTTACGGTCCTCCGTTGAGAATACTGCTCATTTCAGAGCAGATAAAGAACAGGAGATTGTATCGCTCTTCACTGACAAATTGCAACCCAATTCATTACCGGACCAGGATGTGTCGCCGTAAAAGATCAAATAAATAATAGCACCGCTGGACAATCCTATAATTCATGGCTTTTACTTTACATAAAATGTTGGGTTTCCCTCCCTGAATCACCAGGATTAAGTATCGCATGAGTCACTCTCAGATAGGACCACATGAGAGGCAGAACTGGCCTATTATGTCTCCGTCAGCCTTGAGCTTTCTCCAGAAATCATTACTGTATGCGGCCCGCTCATAAACCTTGACTTTCCTCGGTTAGACTGCCATGACAGTGTTTTTAATCAGGCGAACATCAACAGCCCTGTTTATCTAAGAGTCAAAATCATTTATCTTCAAGGAAAATCACAAAAACACCTATATAAAACTATATTCTCAAAGCACATGTAGTATTCACAGGCATTGAGCCTTTAGGTTTTTCAAAAATAGAAAAAGTCACATTGACAGACTGTCCTTTTCTATCTGCCAATCTTTGCAAGTGTGCCAATATCCTGTCTATGCTGGCACCATGTGGGGATTCACATGGGGCGCCCGAGGCATGGAGATGTGATTAATTTAACTGTGTCAAATAGTTTTACTACCAGGTTTCACTGTGTTTACTGGGAGGAAGAAAATGGTGCTTATGCAATTACGTCTAGTGGAAAGTTCACCTTCTGTCACCGACATGGGCAGTGCATTTATTTATTACACATTACAGCATATCTGATATAATACACATTGCTCAACATTGTTACTATATAAATTAAATTAAATTAAATTAAATTAAATTAAATTAAAAGTATTTTTATGTGAACCTTTTATGTGGGTTTACATTCAGAAATGTGTTTAAAATGTCAGACCATTCTGCCAATATGATCTGAGCAACTGATGATGGGCTTTTTTTTTTGGCCTGGCAATCAACAACAGGCAAAAATTGTCTGGCAGAAAAATCGCAAGTTTGATTTTTTTCACCTATAAAAAACATAAAATAAAGATATAAATAACAGCAATAGTCAGGCATTTACTGTTTTAAGTCAATTCAATTTGTGATTTTTGCCAGGCAGATAAAACAGGCAAAAACTCAAATTTGATCACTTTTTATATGGTAAACAGGAAAATATACTTAGAGTTCAGATGCAAAAGCCTCTAAAAAATGCATTTATCAGAGAGAGAGAGAGAGAGAGAGAGAGAGAGAGAGAGAGAGAGAGAGAGAGAGAGAGAGAGAGAGAGAGAGAGAGAGAATTACTGTTATCTGTGCATCTCTCAACAGCAGCAGCATTTCTATTAATGGCGAAACTCCAAGTTCATATCTTGAAGAACACTGCTGCTATATTAGTGAGAAATTACATGTAGCTTAAGTTGCTGATAAAATCACTGGAGCAGCACTAACAACACGTTTGTGTGTGCACGAGTGTGGATCTGTACTAAGTGTGTGTGTGTGTGTTTGTAAGGGAGAGAACAGGAAAAGAAGCAAGAAGGGAGAACAGGAGAAACCGAGTATGCTTGCCATACATAAAACTTAATTTTGTGTCAAAACATGGAAATAATTTGCCGTTTTTATTTTGTTGTTTACTATATTTATTTACTTGGTCAGTGTCATTGTAGGTTTAGGTTATTTTGATGTTGTAGACTGTAAGGACCATTGAAATAACTGAAATCACTTGGGCAAAGTGATATGGCCATGTAAATGTGGTCAAACCGTGCCTGGAACTGCTTTTGCCATCCGTTTCCCTGAAAATATCTGCACACCTTAGAATTGTTGTTTCAAAAAAAAAAAAAAACAAAAAGATGGAACAACAATCTACCCAAGACTGCAACATCAATAGTTGGCATTGCTGACAAGCTCTTGTGTGAAGGGGTTATGAGATATCCATAACTATAGTTTAAATGAGTTATCGGTGTTACCGGTCATAACTTCTGGCGAGAAATAGCGCAGACACTTGCGAAGGTGATAATCAAATGGAGTAACTTAAAGTTTGAAAGGTTGCATGTTTTACATTTTTCAAGATGAACGGTTTTGCCGAGTGACCTCATACACACGGTCGTAAAGAAGTTCCAAAGTCCTAAATGACCGTAAAGAAGCACTGTAAACCCGAACAGTGAAATTTACTGAAATTAAATTAGCTATTTTTACTCAAATAAATGAAAAGTTCATTGGACTTAATTGAAATAAGTTCTGTAAACTCAAAATGTCATTGTAGTAAACTGAACTTAGAATGATTGAGTTTTCTAGTTCCCAGCATGCTTTGCATCAGACGACATGGAAAATAAATGTTGAAATTTAGTGTTATTTTGCACAAGATTAACAATAGGGAGACATTAGTTAGTACTTAAATGTTGTGTTATGGTAGGGTTTACATAGGTTTCTGTTTTGTTGAATTTGTAGTGTTACCGTTGTGGTAAAGAGTAGGGCCTGTGGTTAGGTTGAGGATGGACAACAAAATTTGAAGACTACATATACTGCATGTTCTTTGACAATTTAAATGCAAGTATATATTAAGAGTCTTTCTGATAACCACATTAGCATGTGCTGATGTGTTACAGCTAACTAGTACTTAGCTATAGAGGTCTGAATGTATCTGACTTTATGGAAGCAAGTTGTATATATTTTTCATATAATGAGTGGGGTGGGACCATGGAAGCAAGGCTGGGATTGGCTCCCATGGCTTTCAGCCCTGCCACTCTTGTCATATGAATTTTAAGCTCTGCTAACTTAAAAAATTAAGGCAATAAGTTTCCTCAAATGTTTTGAGT
This sequence comes from Cirrhinus molitorella, assembly GCA_033026305.1. Lineage (NCBI taxonomy): Eukaryota > Metazoa > Chordata > Actinopteri > Cypriniformes > Cyprinidae > Cirrhinus > Cirrhinus molitorella. The sequence goes on along the minus strand of CM065138.1, from coordinate 15,004,801 downwards.
ATTCTTAACTGTCAGGTTTTACAGTGAGGGAGAAAATCAGATGGGTGTCAGATCTGCGTCATATACGTCATGTTTTAAAGAGACAGTGCTGCTTTTAAAGTGAAACTTGCTGCAGTCTGTCATTGATGTTAACTTTTGTAGCTTGAATAAAGATTAATTTATATAGTTTTTTTAGTATATGGCATTTTTTAAGTTTATGTGAAAATTGTTTTAAGTTCACCTAAATTAAGAGTTGTATTTTTTTAGAGCCTATTAATTGTTTAAAACAATGGTATACTGCAATGTTGAATGGCTTTAATTAATGACTACAATTGAGGAAAAATGCATTTAATAAAGACATCAGCAGTATTGGTATCCAATGTACTGGTCTTTGTTTGTAACAGCAAATTAGCAAAAAAAAAAAATTAAAATTTTAAATCAACTGACAGTCAGGACTAATGTTAACCTTTTATAGATGTTGGTGTTGGTAATATTATTTCAATTTACTACTGAATATGCATTTCATTAATTTCTAATTTTATAGGTCTCAGAAAGAGATCAGGACAGCCCCCGACCCCCTTCACATTTTTAGTTTGATAATCCGGACCGCAAATGAAACTAACTGAATAGCCCTGCCTTAGAACGTTTGTCAGCCAATCAGATTCAATCATTCAAAAGCACATAGTATAAATCTAAATAATCAATGAATCATTCTTTTGAGTCAAATTTTTTAAATAATTCAGTTGATCCAAAACTGGCCTCAAACTGTTTCAGTGAGTTCAAATTCAGACAGGTTTAGTCAAAAATGATTAATTTAAAGGTCTGACTAAAAACAATCATTCACTTATGAATCACTACTATTTAATCTAATGAACTGTCATGAACAAAAGAGCTAGTGCAGAAAGTTTCAGAAATGAATAACTAAGCAATAATGTAACTCCAGTTGCTCTGGCATCCTTTCTAAAGTTTATTTCATGGCACAAATAAAGCAAATCATGAGGTTTAAAATGACACGAGGGTGAATAAATAATGACCTAACATTCATTTCCGGGTGAACCGTCCCTTTAAGAAGAGTCTAGATTCAGACCTAGGCTGTCTGCTTAATTAGCAACATATGCAAAGTCTGAAGAAACTCCAGACTTCCACAGACGTCTTGGATCTGAATGTAAAATCGGATCCAGTTGGAGAGAGAAGCCTGATAAACAAATGAATTAATCTGAGTTATAGTGATGAATCTTAAGCGGTTGCTGTTACCGGGTAACATTTGTATTCATTTCCTTTCATAATCATATTCCCAGCTTTGCTCATTCATTTGAAATGAAATTTACCATTGTACAATGTAAAAATGCAATTTCACCTGATATATAAAAATACAATGAATATGAATTCAGTTTGCAGTAACAGATGATTCATGTTTCTGATTTACAGTTTGCAAAGCTGCATGTCCTCCCTTAGAAGAAACATCACATTGAAGATCAATATAAAAACTGTTATTAGTTGCTTAGCAACATGTCATCATGACAGTGTGCCGTTTCATATTTCTTAAGGCTATAATCTCAGCGGTGCTGCTGGACTTTTGTTCTTTTACCTCTCTGCAGACACAGAGTGTGTGCGGCCTAACAAAGCCTCATCTTGCAACACCCAACTACATTTCACAATAAACACAGGGGGTGAACTGGAGAAATCTTTCAGCGACCCCTTCACATGTCAACACGATAACAGTGGCCATGTGTCTTTCCAGTATATTGACCAAAGAAATCAAAACACCATGCCTCATTTGCTGCTTCAGGGGATTGACTTTGAATTCATTTTTGGTTGAAGAAGCATCAAACTAATCTTGATTAAGCTACTAATGATGCGTCAGTGACAACAAGCTGCCTCGTGGCTCTAATTGATCTTCCAATCTTCCTCTGTGGAGATCTCTCCTACCTGCAGCGTGGGACGGGCTATTTTAAGAGATGATATATTATTCCTCTAAAAGTCAGTGGCTGAGATGGTGGAAAAAAAAGGGAGAAATGACGGCTCCCCTTACAAGATGGCATAATGAGCCTCGCCTGCGACCGAGCTGTGAGATCCGCCCATTAAAACGAAACCCCATGTTTGCCATCGTTAAAAAAGCAGCTGCATTTTCACAGGTCATGACTGATAGGCCACTCTGAGCGCTCTGATACAGGCTAAGCTAATTGTTGAAATGCTCATTAAATCAGATAAAGTAGCACATAAATCAGACTGAAGGTTTGAACTATGGTCAGCCTGTGCCGTTTGGCGGGAGTAAATCTCCCAGGGACATTTGTTCAGTGCCTTAGATCTCATTACATCTTTTTCTTGACAAAGTTCCAGCACCTCTGATACTGTACAAAGCCTGGACTTAAACACAGCTGGTTTCTGTGGGCCTCGGATGAAAGTCGAGCTTGACATAATGTTGCAAATCTGAGCATGAAATGAGAATTGTTTTATGTGTTGGATTGGGGTTTAACGGCCTTGTTGGTAAACCCGAGACAGAAAAATGGCAACAAAACATGGTATGGGCCATAACTCTTCAAATAGCGTGGCCCAGGCTCCGTCGTAAATTTAACCGAACAAGCAATTAAACAATATTGACGTCATGCTGTATATAAATGGGAAAAAATCTCATAAATATTGATGGGATGGATCGAACATTTGGTTCCGAGAGTCCTGACATGTACTAGGCGACCAGACATCGTAAATAAAGGTTAGCGATGATGAATGAAGCGCATTGGGAGATATGAAGCATTGATTTTATTCACCCTCCTCCGACTCCGATTCGTGACCTGTTGGCGGTCTGAAGGCAACACTCCATCAGATCCTGCTGCTCTCTTGGAAGAGCAGGGAAATGCATTAAAAGCCTCATTTGGAGCACATGTTTTGGGTGGGGGAAGCCAAATGTTGACATGCAACACAATTTGAGCATGCCTTGCTGAATCTGCTATGTGATTAATAACTCGCTGGCTTTCGCTAACCACATGCAAACGGATATGTCATCTCTCATTACCGTTTTATTATTGACTAATCGATATTTCACTGCTGTGATGCTTCTACCAGATGTCATCAAGCAAATTGAGATACAGTGTTTTTTAGATTGAAAGTAATCCAACAGGCTTTGTTAGCATCAGGATGCACATATGAGCTCTGTGTATTGTCCGAGGCTTTTTACAAACAGCCTGGCTGCCTACCAAATAGGCCTGAACCAGGCTTTGAAGCTGCTGTAGTCACAAAGCTTTATTAAAATTGTATATAGATAAGAAATTTATAGAAGCTTGTTTCTGCCTCACAGTACAAAATACAAAAGATAACTATGAGATAAAAGTTTAAAATAAGAGTCACTATTGTTAAATATAAAGTGACAAGATGCAAATGCAAGACATAAAGTCACATTTTCAAATTTAAAGGGATAGTTCACCCAAAAATCATTACTCAACCTCATGTTGTTCCAAACTCGTAAGACCTTTGTTCAAATTCAGAAACACAAATTAAGATATTTTTGATGAAATCCGAGAGCTTTTGTACCCTGCATAGACAGCAACACAACTGACACATTCAAAGTCCAGAAAGATAATAAGGACATCATTAAAATAGTCCATGTGATATCAGTGGTTTAACCGTAATATTATAAACCTACGAGAATTTTTTTTTTGTGCACACAAAGAATTCTCGTAGCTTCAAAAAATGATAGTTGAACCCACTGATGTGTTGCTGTCTATGGAGGGTCAGAAAGCTCTTGGATTTCATCAAAAATATCCTAATTTGTGTTCTGAAGATGAACAAAGGTCATATGGGTTTGGAATGACATTAGGGGGAGTCATTAATGACAGAATTTTCATTTCTGGGTGAACTATCCCTTAAAAAAAAAAAATCACACTTAAGATATGAGATATGAAGTCATATTGTATGATTTAAAGTTGGAATCCTGAAATATTAAGTGACCTTGTCAAAAATAACAAAAATAAATTAATTGTGAGATATAAAGTCACAATGTAAAAAATAGTCACAACTGCAAAATATGAGGTGAGATTATGTAATATAGCAGATACAGTAATACAGTGAGATTTAAAGATTAGGACTATAAAATCAGTTTTGTTTTTTCCCCTAACTGCGTTTAATTTTTTTTTCCCAAATTCATTCTGTTTTATTTTTTCTAGATTCTGTTTTAATGATTAAATTAAAAAAATATATTAATCAAAAAGCATGTCTAATTAATTGAAATCATGAAAAGTACACAATTAAACAATTTATTTAAAAATGTACAAAATTAAAATTAAGGCCCTATGAAATACTTTTTTTCCTTTCTCAAATTCAGTTTAATTTATTTATTTTTTTGATCAATTTCTGTTTACCATAAATTTTCCAGATACCATTTTAATGGTTTCAATTAAATTTTAATAACCAAAGACATCTCTAAATAATTTATTTTATTAAAAAAAAAAAACTTCATTATTAAAATTTCTATTATTTAATTAAATTGATTTATTTGTACTGAACTACTTTTTTTTTTTATTATTTATCCAAAATTTGTATGACTGGATTCCACAAATCTGTCCATGTTTTCCACATCGTGGAAATCAAAGGGCCCTAAAAGATGCACGTGCAAGACATAAATTCACAATGTGAGACTAAAAGTTGCAATTACAAGTTCTAAAAAAAAAATCGCAATTACCAGAAAAAGTCGCAATCATGAGAAATAAAGCTGTAATTGTCAGATAAAGCTTTTCTCTTTTTTTTCACTCTAAGCCAGAAATTGGTTTCCATCAAATGTGGAAATAAAACACAGAAAAATAAAAATACCAAGTTAAATTAAATTGTATAATCAATTCCCAGAATCCTGCTGTGCACCACCTGGGGCAGTCTGTGTACCCCAGTTAGAGAAGCACTGCTCTAAATGAAAGACAGCAGGGTAACTCCCTTTTCTCACACCTCTCTCCTCTTGGCAGAGAGAAGATTCCTGAGACAATGTACAACTTTGACACCAGCCGTTATTTTAGCAAACGCCTAATTTCATGCTGACAACTCCAGAGCCAAGAGAAATATTCATTTCGGCTGTCTCCAGGAGTTTAGATAATCTGGCACTCTGAGAAGGCATATGGAAAAACTGAAGTCGAGGAACTGTGTGCGACCAGGGTGTTTAAATCAAGACCTCTGAGGAGAGGATAAAATATCTCTCACGAAATGTTTACATTCACAGTATTTCTTTACGCCGTAGCTTCATCTGCTTTTCAAAGGCTCGCTCTGTGCAAATAGATTTAAGTGAATGACACGGTTTGTGTGCAGACCACTTTGTATTTCCAAGCAAACCAATAGCTCCCCACACAAAGATGCATAGATCTTTTAACAAGTTTGTACAAAGCAGAAGGTGAGAGGTTAAGTTTGCACTTTCTGCGTTTTGCAGCATGTCCAAGAAGCAGTACTTACCGAACATATTCCTATGGGATGTAATTGGTCTCGCTACATCTGTAGAAGGAAAATTCAGATTGCTGTAAATCAGGATAGAAAAAGAGCAAACATCATACTCTTTCCCATAATGATATGAAGTTCATGTCCGAAAACCACATCCTTCACATTGCATCTGGCTGCTTGGTCAATGTTAAACCATAAACCACACCAGCGACTCAGCACTCATCAGTCCACCCATCTGCATATAATTACAGATACATAGAGCTTGGCAGAGAAAACTTGCTAACTACTTTAAATCATCCTCGAATTGGCAGCAGTTATAAGCGTTGGGTTTGAGTAGATGCATGGTCAGGTCATTATATGTCAGGCTCAAAATACATGATCAAATTCCTTCCTGTCATCATGTCTTACTATTTGGCAGAGCAAACACAATATCTAGAGCTCTGACAGTGCTATTTTTTAACAGTCTCTTGTGCCAGTACCATCACCAAGGTAACACTAATAAAGATTTAGGATGTTCATTATTCACAAGCTTGTACAGACGGAGTAAGCCCAGTTCAAAATTAAATGTGCTTTTGCTCTACAAAATGACAATTTAGGCTAAATTGATTCGTCCCTGGCTCCAGTTGTAATGGCGAGCTTGAGTACTTACAGTATTTTTGTTGCTGTACTACCTGTGGTCAAATGGAAACTATACGCACAAGCTAAATGAAGCAGTGCTAATGCAACTCTTAGGAAATACTTATTAGCTTTAATATATGAACACACGACTGTGACGTACTACGTTTTGCTATCCACACAGGGAAGAAATTCAGCTGAGGTCTGTTAGAAATAGACTCAACCTCAGGTGGGAAGTGTACAGACGGCCACAATCCGTTTGCTGTCTTGTCTGATGCATATTGTGCACAAAAATAGCGAGCACTGACTGAAACAATCAGTTTCAATCTGACTGGCTGGAGGTAACCTGGCAAACTTTGTCAAGTCATCTTATTTCATCTTCAAAAGCACTCATTGTATCAACCCAGCGTTTTTGGCATCAAGTCTTTGAATAATGTTAGAAGCAAGAAGTGTTCAAAATCTTTAACGCCAAGAACACACAAATATGATAATCCCCTTGAAACTTCTCAGAAAACACTTTGCAGAATCTGCAAAATGTTAATTATTTTACGATAATAAGAGGGATTACATAGTGCATGTTTTTTTTTTTTTTTTTAGTACTGACCTGAATAAGATATTTCACATAAAACATTATAGTCCACAAAAGAAAATAATAGTTGAAATTGTATAAATGACCCTGTTTAAAAGTTTACAAACTTTTTGTTATCTGAATGATGCACAGCTGTGTTTTTTTTGTTTGTTTGTTTGGTGATGGTTGTTCATGAGTCTCTTGTTTGTCCTGAACAGTTAAACTGTCTGCTGTTCTTCAGAAAAATCCTTCAGGTCCCACAAATTCTTTCATTTTTCAGCAATTTTGTGTATTTGAACCCTTTCCAACAATGACTGTATGATTTTGAGATCCATCTTTTCACACTGAGGGCAACTGAGGGATTCAGTTGCAACTATTACAGAAGGTATTTCACTCACTGATGCTTCAGAAGGAAACACGATGCATTAAGACCTGGGGGGTAAAAACTATTTAAAATTTGATGGTCAGGGTAATTTTAACTTATGTTGTCTTCTGGGAAACATGTAAGTATTTTGTAAGCCACAGTACTAAATGAAAAAATATGACATTTAGGCAAAATAAGAAAAATGTACACATCTTCATTCTGTTCAAAAGATTTCAACCCTGGCTTTTAATGCATTGTTTTTCCTTTTGGAGCATCAGTAAGCATTTGAACATATGTAATAGTTGCATATGAGTCCCTCAGTTGTCCTCAGTGTGAATTACGATGGACCTCAAAATCAGGGTTCGAATACACAAAAGTTCTGAAAAACCAAAGAATTTGTGGGATCTAAAGGATTTTTCTTAAGAACAGTGGGCAGTTTACCTGTTCAGGACAAACAAGGGACTCATGAAAAACTATCACTAAACAAATAAAAAAAAAATAAAATAAAAAAATAAAAAACCGCTGTGGATCATTCAGGTAACAACAGTATTAAGAATCAAGTGTATGTAAACTTTTGAACGGAGTAATTTTTATAAATTCAACTAATATTTTCTCTTGTGGACTATATGTAAACATCGTTTATGTAAAATATTGTATCAATTCAGTACTAAATAAAAAAATAACATGAATTTTGTATGATCCCTCTTATTTTGATAAAATAATTAACATTTTGCAGATTCTGCAAGGTGTATGTAAACTTTGAGCACAACTATGTATTAATATTTTACAAACATTTGAATTCAATTTATTTTTTGTACAGAACTTTTCACTATAAATATTGATATAAATCAATAACTTTTACAGTCCCTAAAAATTAATTTTCCATAAACCCTCCAGTACCCTCTTGAACCCTACCTGAACCCAAGTTTAAAAACTTGATTCTGATCACAAACTCTATTTCTACGCTTCTGTTCTGCTATTTGATTATGCTTTTTTTGCGTGGCCATTTGCAAAATTATTTTCATACATTTTCTTACCACACTGGTACATTAATATTGTATAATGGACCATGTCACAGTTTAAATGGGCCAATATGAGTCCACTTTCAAGGTCATGGACAAATTTAAAAATAACTAGGTCTCATAAGCTCACTTTTGAGTTCACTTAAAAGGATGGGCCTAGTTCACCCAAAAATGAAAATTACCCCATTCCAGTTCCAGTGGATGACGCAGGACATAGGCGTAGTGTAAGCTCAACCGTTACCGAAAGATAGAGATTAGAGTTTATTACATTTAAATATGGATATTTTTCTTACATAAACACATCGATTTGCTTCAAAAGGCCTTTATTAACCTCCCGGAGTTGTGGGGAGCACTTTTATGATGGATGGATGCACTTTATTAGACAAATTCTCAACACATTTTTAATATAACTCTAATTGTATTTGTCTGAAAGAAGAAAGTCATTTACACCTAGGATGGCTTGAGGGTGAGTAAATCATAGGGTAATTTACATATTTTTCATATTCGCTTTAAAGTGATCTGATTTTTTTTTTTTTGTATGTGAAAACAACCTAAAATCTAAATTATACTGATTAAGAGATTAAGAAGTAAGCAGGGCTATTTGCTGCCTAAAACTAACAAAAGTAACTTGATTCCATCATTCATACTGCAAAAGAAAGGGCACACCTCTCAGCCCATGCAAAGCCTGTACAAAGGAGACGGTAAGCAGAACCACAACAGACCACAATAGAGCCATAAGAGCCTGGACCAGACAGGATAATGTTCCTCTAACACACTTAGAGCAATTGACTTAATTATACCGCCCTTGGTGTTTGACGCTTTCTAGAGATCAGCATGGTTAAAGACGCTTTATTCGGTTTCAAGCTAATACACCAGCATGCATCTGCTCATAGACAGGACCTCCCATGGCAGCTCTCTCCTGAGAGCAGTTTGACATCTCCCTAACCCCTGAACATACACACTCAGACGCTCTCCTTCCTGTCCCACATATGACACTGTCCTGTTTATCAGCTTTAATTTCACTCTGTTGTCTCTGCTTACCGCTGTAATTGAGCTGTCCTGTCGCTGAACCGGCCCAGTGGGATCTGTATGTAATCAGCCAGGTGCTCCCATGGGTCTCTCACTGTCTGTGACAACTGCTACAGATGCCTGCGGCGCTCTCCTGCTCACCTGTTCCACGTTCCACATCGTGTCCCTCATCTAAAGCATTATGCATGTTTTAATTGTTAATTAGGACTTGTAATTGTTTATAAGGACATTTTCCTTAGCAGGAATATTTAGAATGCTGGACATAGCCTAAGTAAATAAATACATGTAAATGTAAACAGCCTACCTTATAGAGTGTTTTCACGACGCATCATCAGTCAGCCATATTGGTAGAACTAAACGATGCCACTGAACCAAATAAAACTTGCATATTTTGCTGATTACTGCTGCTGAAAAAGATCAATTATTGTCATGTTTTGGGCTGTACTAATTGGTCGGACCTGGAAAAACATTTGGAGTACTATTGATAGTTTTCACATGACATCACAAGCTTACAGGAACTCCTCCTGGAGGGTAAAACAAAGCTTTGCTACACTGACCGGCAGTTATTTTTATGCAGTTTGCATTAAGTAGTAATGTAATACAATGCAGATATTAAAAGGCAAAATTCAGTAACCGCTTTATTGATGATGTATATTTTGTACAGGCAAGCTGATGAAACCATTCTAAGGAAAATACTTAACCATTAAGCGGATTTTGTTCATATTCTGACCTCATCTGCTTGCCTGTGAATCATTAATATAGTGATTAATGAATTACATTTTTTATAAGTACTGTTTAAGTGCTTTTACAACGTTTTTCCTCACCATTTATAATTTAAATATTGCCATAGGTGCTTAATATAGATTGCAAATGGCCAAAACTTGCATTTTGTTTTTATATCTTTGTTTTATTCTTTTGAGAGGTGATTTTCAAACAGATGGAAAATTGACATGCTTCTGTTGCACTTCTATGGATGTTTGCCCTCCAAGATGCCGAGCTGGTCACGTGACTGAAAACTATCAATAGACTGTCAAAAGTTCAAAACAAATCAAGAAGAGTGCAAAGGAGGAACAACAAACTGAACCAGGATTTCCAGGGCAAGAATCTTTACAACATTTGTGTTTGTTCTTATCATTTCTCATCTGATATTTATCTTTACCACCTATTAACTTTAGTTTATCAAAATGTTGCACTCTTTCCTGCTTGTTAAGTTCTTCTCTATATGATTTAACAGCTTCCACATGTTTTTACGTGGTTTAGTTTACCATGCAATCCATGCTGTTGTTTACATCGGATCACCAATATAGCCGAGCATCCGGGTAACTGAACAAATCATGACGTAACTCTACTATGTAAAATATCAGGTAACAAGAAAAATGTCTCCACATTTGTATACAAAATCTAAAACGAACTATAGGCAGTGTTATGTATGTGAACGTACCTACTAGTTTAGAGGCGTTCCCGCGCGAATAATGCAGTAATTTGACGACTTCCGGTGCCGGTTTCGTCACCTTATTTCGCGTGTTGTTCTTGCGCCTGGCATGTTTGTCCACAATTTAAAATTTAACACACTGAACGCGGAAAATCGGCGCGAATTCGCCTCGCTTTTCCGCATCGCGCTCTTGACGCTTCAAACTCATTGGCCGAATGCGTGGGAAGGGGCGCATAAGCCCTTATGTGTATTATCGAGGGAGTGTAAAAAATAATGCCAAATTCAGTAAAATATTGCTTTAAATACGTAAATTTCAAAGGAGGCATTTTATAAATAAATGTGCAGCTTCTATATCAGATGCCATTTTATTATACAAACAAAAACTAAACCACACTGGATTCAGATGTGTCTTGTTGCCTTCCTTTCTCCATGACATACCTGTAAAGGTAGGCTATAATTTTTCAGGTTTGGCAGGGAGACAGCTTTTCTGTTTACTGTGCAGGCTGTTTGTCTGATGGTCAAGGAGGCTTGACTTCACATTAATACACTTTGGAAGTATACACTAACTCACTGGGCCTTATTTTCTGCATGATCTCTGGCCTTGGAAATATCACATTGCCCCAGGCTTTCCCTGTATGAAAGGAGAAATGAATCCTCTCAGCTGTAGTGTGCAGTTATTTTTAGAATGCTGAATGGAGTTGCAGATACTCCATATAAAGCCAGATACGGTTTCATTTTAGAATTAAAAGAAGCTGGCTTTTAAAATATTTTGTTTCCATGAATTAAGTACACTGCAGCAGATCTTACATCATTTTCACATTGATCTCTTCCCTCAGTGGATAATGCTTCACATGGCCTAAAGAACATGGGTCAAGTGTGCAAATACAACATGCAGGATCTTAACTAGCTTTAATACATTATCCAGCCTCATTTCGCTTAGAGAAAATCAGTTAGTTGAGCAGAGTTCAGAGGTAAATCTCGTTTCTTTACAGTTCCTTAGCAACCAAGAACTTATTTGCATATAATTGTAAAAGGATGAACAAACACTTTTGTTTTAAAGCAATCGTTCACTTTAAAGGCCAATAAGTGGGCACACTGTGCTTGCGTTGGTTCTTGACATAGTTTGCTTTTTATCACACACAATAGATATAGCTAAGCATATAAATAGTGACAATAATTACATGTAATACTAATCTATTTTATAGAGGCCACTTGAGGTGAAAAGCAGGAAATTGTTGAAATGCATTGTGTAGAAAAGATTTCACTTTTTTACAGCATTCTGTCTGGCTTTTCACAAAGTTCAGGGGGCAGAAATAGAACAAGGCGCAAAATATTTAGAGGCAAATCAGTGAGAACACTAGACACCATTCAACACCATGTCACCAAGGAATCCCCCTCAAGCCTATTCTTGTTTAAACTGGCCAATGCCCAAGAGCGTGCGCTCGCTCATTAATATTCATTGACTCCTGAGTGTAATAATAATGATGGGCAAATGTTACCATTTCTATCCCTCAATCATAAAACAATCAGTTATTAGAAATCCCAGTATGCCTTGGTATAATTCTCTGTTTAATAAGGATTTGAAAGAAAACTCTGCAGGTTTCTTAGGGCTCAGAAAAATCATACAACAAAGTGCTGGAATTTGCTGCAGAAGAAAAAAACCATCAGTCCTTGTATTGTAACCCAAGCTGAAAATTTAACTTTAAGTTAATTTTAATATATATTCAAATAGAAAACAGTTATTTTAAATAGTAAAAATATTTCAAAATTGTACTGTTTTTGCTGTACCTTGGTGAGCAGAAGAGACTTTAAAAAGAAAACTTTTGACTGGTATAAAAGACAGCAGAAGATGTTTCTTACAACAATGACAAATTTATTGAATCATTTATTTGAGCTGCTCCAGCAAGTGTATTTACAAACAATGGCATTTGAAGATATAAAAACGTGTCATATCATAATGCAAGTCAGCGCTGTACCGTCGGAGACGTCACAGCAAATGTCTTATATTCAGGCAACACAGCCAAGAAGCTAAGGGAAATGGTGGTTTAGATATCATGGTCTTCACAGCTGTATGAAGAAGCAGGTGTGGAAAGAATTAAGAAATGATGTCTAACACTGAAGAAATGTTCTCTGGGACAAAGACGACAAGAGAATACAGGAACACAACTGCCTTGTGGTGAAAATAACCCAGGTTCAACCAAACAGGAGTTTCGCATATGAACAAAAACAGACACTGTAGAAATAACGTTTCCCAAATTAAACCTACTAAAAATGTCCTTCCAGGTTTGTTCCCATGACAATAAATGGACGACAGCATTTACTTTCGTGGCGCAACAACAACATTGCAGACTTTAAAATGTTCCACAGGAAATGTAGATGGGTTTTTAAGCATATGATTTAGCAATTTAACATTCCTAGTTGTCTTTATGAATATTGAGCCATTTAAATGTTTCTCAAAATAAAAAAAGTACACTACCAGTCAAAAATTTTTGAACAGAGTTTTAATGTTTTTTTTTTTGTTTTTTTTTTGAATGATGCTAAAAATTCAGCTTTGAAATCACAGAAATAAATAGAAAACTGTTATTTTGAATAGTAAAAACATTTTACTGTTTTTGCTGTACTTTGAATCAAATAAATGCAGGCTTGGTGAGCAAAAGAGACTTCTTTAAAAACATTAAAAATCAAAAACTTTTGACTGGCAGTGTATGTTTAAAAAGTAGGCTATTTCTGACTGGATTATATCTTTTGTACCAGTGGTTCCAAATCACTACATGATATGATTTGCTAAACAATGTACGGATACATAGCATCCATAGGATCCATGTGCTCCTGTGTTACCATTTTAAAACAACCATAGTTTTATGCGATGACAAACTGTCGATAAGTAGATGTGAATGAAAAACACGAAAGCCATTCAGCGAAGGATAACCAGAAACCGGGGCAAATATTTACCCTGTTTTGTGTCTGTAAAGGCCATTACTATTGATCCCAGCAGGAGATCTCATCTTTCTCCATCTCTGGCCAAGTTCACTAGAGTAACGCTAGCCCGCGGCTAAACTGGACACCGCGCTCCTCCCGTGCTGCTGTCGATTTTTTAATTCCAGAAATAACCCACATGAGGCCTCGCAGTATGTGGTCTGCGTGCCAGGCACTTTGGACAACATCAAAGAGCCTATTAAATCACGTTAGGGTGTCAGCTGCCACCGGGGTGGAAGCAGCGCTCCGCTACTGTTTCAGCAGATCCCAGATGAGCGTTTAATGCGTGTTAAAAAAGTAAGTAAATAAAAACGGCACGGTTGAAATGCACTTTGACGAAAGGAAAAGTCCATGTGAGAATTCGTTTTGAGGAAAGTAATTCCATTACTTTCACTTCATGCTTAGAAAAAAGAAAGAATCCTTGAAAATGATTTTCACATAATTAACAATTCAATTGGCAAGGTATGAGCTCATTTTGTTGCCCGAATTAAAATGTTAATGCTGTTCATTTTTGATTACTCTAGGGTAAAAAGACAGGAAGCATTTACAAAATTAATGCATTTACTCCTATTCATGATAATGGACCCCTTTTATAGGTTAGTTCACCCAAAAATGAAAATTCTGTCATTAATTACTCACCTTCATGTCGTTCCAAACCTGTAAAACCTTTGTTTTTCTTCAGAATGCAAATTAAGATACTTTTAATGAAATCCGACAGCTTTTTGTCCCTCCATAGACAGCAATGGTCCTTCCACATTCAAGATCCAGAAAGTACAATGGCGTTTTAGTGCCACGTTAAAAAAAAAAAAACTAAGATTGGGAGATTAAAGTAATATTTTTGCAATTACAAGAAATAAATTTAGGAGAATAAAGTCAAAATACTACGAGAATAAAGTCGAAATGTTTAGAGAATAAATCAATATTATGAGAATAAAGTCAAAATTTAAGAGAATTTAAAGTTATACAATTTTGAGAGTATAGGAAACATGGAAACAGCTTAAAATCAAGAACAGACTGAACAGGAACTTTTTATCTCAACATCAGCTCACAGACCCAATCGACATTCCTTATGTCGCCGTAGCTCTCTTATTTAACCCTTTTTAACACTACAAATATATGTGGGATTATTAGCAGAAATCATACCATGTGTCATACTCGTGGGGACGGTATGCTTGGCAATAATATAGTAGTGTGCCAGCCACCTAATAGCAATAAGCTTTGTGCTTTTGGTAGCTTACTTTTAATATAAAACAAAGTCTCAGCTTTCAAAATCAGGTTTATAGCCAAATACAAACTATGTCACTTACAATAAAGTGTTTTTCAAGCTCGTTAATGTGGCGTGGAAGATCGCTGTATTCATGTGAATCAATTCATAAATTTATATAGTTTGCAGAGCGCCAGCCATCCAGTAATCACCATCATTGCCTTGTTCCTTTTAACATAACACAGCTCAGCTTTCAAATTCTGTCAAATTTATCATGAAAAACTAACTATAAATGTGTTTTTTCCTCTTTATTTCAAGTTCATAGCAAGATTTAAACGTGAAGGAACATCAGAAGGCATGAAAAGTAGCTTATTGCCTAATTTAACGAAATGAATGTCTCATTATTGTAATCGGAAAGACTTGCATGCCGCTTAAACTGAAGCAAATACAGCGATCTGTTACGGCACATTAAAGAGCATGAAAAACACATTGTAATAGGCATATGTTTGTATTTCACTATAAACTGACAGAATTTGAAAGCTGAGATTTTGGAATATCTCCTGGTGCTCCCAATCCAGACCATTTGCATGTGCAATAGGCTAAAATATGCTCTCAAAATATTACAACTCTAATCTTGTAATTGCTATGAATTAATTTTAGTAATTTTGACTTTATTCTTCAAATATTATGACTTTATTCTCAAAATATTTAGACTTTATTCTTGAAACATTTTGATTATATTCTCAAAACATTTCAACGTTATTCTCGAAAGATTTCGACTTTATTCTCATAATATTTTGACTTTATTATCGTAATTTTGGCTTTATTCTCGTAATTTCAACTTTATTCTCAAAATATTTAGACTTTATTCTCGTAATTTCAACTTTTTCAAAATATAAAAACTTTATTCTCGTAATTTTCAATTTTTCCTTTTTCCAATATTTCAACTTTATTCTCATAGTATTGACTTTATTCTCAAAATATTTAGACTTTATTCTTGAAACATTTTGATTATATTCTCAAAACATTTCAACGTTATTCTCGAAAGATTTCGACTTTATTCTCATAATATTTTGACTTTATTATCGTAATTTTGGCTTTATTCTCGTAATTTCAACTTTATTCTCAAAATATTTAGACTTTATTCTCGTAATTTCAACTTTATTTTCAAAATATAAAAACTTTATTCTCGTAATTTTCAATTTTTCCTTTTTCCAATATTTCAACTTTATTCTCATAGTATTGACTTTATTCTCAAAATATTTAGAATTTATTCTCGTAATATTTGACTTTATTCTCGTAATTTCAACTTTATTCTCAAAATATTTAGACTTTATTCTCATAATATTTGACTTTATTCTCATAATTTCAACTTTATTTAGACTTTATTGAAACATTTTGACCATATTCTCGAAACATTTCAACTTTATTGTTACAATATTTTGACTTTATTCTTTCGACTTTATTCTCAAAATATTTCTATTTTATTCTCAGAATTTCGACTTTATTCTCAAATTATTTCTGTTTTATTCTCGTAATTTCAAATTTATTCTTGAAATATTTCAACTTATTCTTGTACGAGACTTTATTCTCGTAATTTCAACATTATTCTCAAATTATTTTGACTTTATTTTCGTAATATTTGACTTTATCTTCATCATTTCTACTTTATTCTCATAATTTCGACTTTATTTTTGAAATATTACGACTTTAATCTCGTAATTGTAGTTTTTTTTATTTTTAATGTGGCATTAAAAGTCAGAAAGGTACCAAGAACATCTACAAAATATTCCATGTGACATCAGTGGTTCAACCGTAATTTTATGAAGCTACGAGAATACTTTCATCAAAGTATCTTAATTTCATCAAAAGTATCTTAATTGGTGTTCCGAAGGTTTGTAACAACACAAGGGTGAGTAATTTATGACAGAATTTTCATTTTGGGGTCCCTTTTATCCCTTTAAGGAGCGACGTGAACCCTGACGGACATGATATGAAACATATTATCATAAGTTATTCATCTAAATCAAAGTAAGTTGACTGCAGCTAGGCATTTTGTGTTCCTTTCTCCTGAATCCCGGCTGATGACTAGTACAACAAAGTGTCAAGAGCACTAAGACTGAACAATAAATAAGAAAAGGATGATTCACCAAACAAATTAGTATATTCACTCAAACGATTGATCGGTGAGGCTCCGTACTCCTAACAAAACATCGATTTTGGCAGCTACACTTGAGCGTTTCACTTCAAGGACACCACGTCTGCGTTTCAGTCCCATGTACGCCTGTACACAATGTACAAAACGAGTGCTTATCTTTTTCTTGTATCTACGAAAACGCTTCAAAAATTGTCACCGTTCACCTGAGCACCTGAGTCCAGGCTGAGATATTAAAAAGCTCCCTGTTTTTCAAGAGACGCTATCAGGCAGCAGTTCGCCTTGATATCTTGTAGAGTCAGCGGTTGAGTCCATAGTGACAACGTGGAGAGATCCCAAGACTTCTCTTTTCTGGACGGGAACACTGAAAGCGTTCTTTGTGAAAAAGAGTCATTTTCTTCCTCTGCCCCCAATTACAAGTCCCTCTCCAACGTCACACAGGGGCACCGAAAGGACACAGATCTATTTTTGTGTTTAGTGGGTTTTTTGTGTGTACAACAGAGGGGGATTTTCTTTTGTTCGTTGAAAACCATCCAGTTATATTGCAAAGGATGAGCATCTTCCTTCACATAGAGAAGGTCTCAGTGTTTCTTAAAAGTGCTCGATCACGAGTCCTCCTGTGTATTTCAGGTTTGTCACCGCGCATGTGCGGGATGCTATAAGGAAGAGAGGGAAGCCAAAAGAAGCAGCGCTGAGGCCAGCAAAGGCCCTACAGTCTGAATGCGTCCGGCGGCGTTAACATCACCCCGGGATGGTTCAGCAGATTCGTGACTCGTTCCGTCTACGTGGAGAAAAAAAAGAAAGATTAAAAACTGACCTTACTGATAGCTTTGAATATGGAAATGCTTTCACACACACAATACGAACCGTTATTATCTTCTATCGAGTTAATGCTTCCATCATTGTCCTTGACAACGCGGTCGTGGCTTTTCTCGCAGTTGTCTGTGGGAGAAACATAAAACAGGGTGTTGTCAGGGTCGCGACATCATCTTTAGCTCGTTGAACTATTCCAGCGTTGATAAATGATGCAATTGCGACCGTGTTTTGTCAGAAGCCGCGCCAGGATCTCTCCTGAGGGGCTTGTAAAACTTACTTGAAGGTCTGACGAAAACTTTCAGCCTCAAGCAGCTCCGTCTCCCATTTTCACTGACTGTGGAGGCTGTGGAAACATTTTAGATGGGCAATATTAGGCTCAATCGATCCATGCTGCACGCTGCTTAATAAATCAAAGTCATTTTTTAGCTTTAGATATATAACAGGGTTCAACAATAAGGTTTATTTTACTGGTCTGGTCGAGCCAGTAGTGCAGATTTTTACATGCACTGCCAACATTTTCATCTACATTTACATTTAGTCATTTAGCAAATGCTTTTATCCAAAGTGACTTACAAATGAGGTACAACAACAAGTAATTTATCATAAGAGACAACAATGTTCACAGTGGACAATGCTTCAAGTCTGATGTTGAGTAGGCAACAGTATAGATCTGTATTTATAATAAGAAGTGCCTTTTTACATTTTTAATTACATATACATTATATTTAATATAATATATCCATATATTCATATTTTTCACTTAGTGGCAAGTTTTCTTTTTTAATGTATTTATTTTCCATGGTGGCGGGGCCAGTAGGGCTAGCTTTTGTGTAATTATATATATTAAAATTCAAATAAATCTATAAATTATATATTGAATTATTTATATACATATATAATTTTAAATTACATTGAATATATTAAATATAGTATACACACACACACACTTAAATAACATTTGTAAATTGAATTGAATTGAATTAATTAATAATTTTTTTTTTTTTTACTGGTGGGGCCAGTAGGGCTAACATTTGTGTAATTCTATATTTTAATAAATTCAATTTTATATTTATGTGTGTGTGTGTATATATATATAATATTCAATTATACATTAAAAAACTCAATGGTTTAATGGTTTTACATTTTTATATTAAACAAAATATAAATAAAATAATTACAAAATCAAATTATTATTATTCTAAAATTATTTAATTAAATGACAAGTTCTCTTTACATTTTTTATTTTATGTATACATTTTGTATAATTATATATTTTAACAAATTTAAATATATATATATATATATATATTTTTTTTAAATCAATGTTTAATGGTTTTACATTTTTATATTCATATGAATTAATATCTAAATATTTTTTTATATTTAAATTATATATAATTTAATACATATATATACACACACATTTCATATTTTAAATACAAGAAATTATATATACATTTAAAAAAAATGTTTAAATGTTTTACATTTTTATATTAAACATTACATATAAATAAAATATTTATACAATCAGATTATTATTATTATTAAAAAAAATATATTCACATATTCCACTTAATGGAAAGTTGAAAAACAATTATTACATTTTGTAATGTTACTCCAAGTAAGCTATGAATGCATGCACCACTTTTTTCCCCTCAATTTTAATTTGATTGATGCATCAAAAACAAATTAAATCAAAATTAAATCAAAAAGTCAAAAGGTCAAATCAAAAAGGTGACAACGCAACAGCTCGACTGGCTCAAGGCCACTAGGATCATTTATTTCAGGTTTAGTCTATCAGCACATCTTCACATGCTACCTATTTTAGCCGTTTGCGGCTTTCTACATGCAAAGGCCTCATTTAAATGCTTCCACTGGCCTCAGAGGAATGCACAATCAGCATTCATTTTGCTTCTTAGTGATAGACGCAGGCAATGCTACTTTGGCTATGCTGTTCCCCTTGTCATCTCAACCATGAGCCATGTTTCTCAATTTGTCCTCTCCATAAAGAAAAGCTTATTAGCACTATAAGAAGAACAGGTAGACAGCCTCGCTTCTCCACTGTCCGCTCTTTATGCAGTACGTAATGCAATGTGGCGTAGTCAGGGAGCGATGCAAATGAGGGAGGGAGAAAGAAAGGCTTGGTATTTTTTACCCACAGATCACACTGGACGTAAAGGTGACAAAGTAATGAGCAACGCAACGCACTTCAATAAATCTCCTCCTTCAAAGCCTCAGAGTAATGAGCACGGACTGCACAAAATGCAATTTCCTTATAGCCAACACAATATGTTCTTGATAATTCAATTGGCGAGGCTCGCTTTCACTGATACGGACATGTATTCCACTGCGACTTTTCCTGATGGAAAGAAATAGGGGTTGGATGTCTTGTTTTTCTGGTTGGATGCTTGAAACTTGGATTATTTGACAATATACTTCAGAATAAATAAGCTAAGGCTAACGCGAAATGCACAGGCGCTCCATTAGTGGCAGGATGATGAATTAGCCCTTCTCTTGAAATTTGTTTACTGGCAGCAGATATTTATTGAACACCCTTCTCTTGACCACAGACATCGCTTTTTTTTACTGGACCGCAAATTTGTGCTAAACCTCTCCGAGCTCTTGTGACCTTTCCACAAGCCTCTTAGATGTTGATTGGTCACTACATACATCAACACCTGCTACTTAAAGCTGTACTGGCGGCTGGTAACATCAACAGCTGCAAATGACAGATCACAGGCCGAAAGAAACACCTGCCACTAAAAGCTCTGTAATCAGCTGTGATGATACAAATGACTTCTGTTGAGTCCATAGAGCATATCGCCAGTGACTCTGAACTGCTGAACCTTACATTGAGTCCTCCCAGTTAAACCTCATGAGTTCACGGTACCGGTTTTGTTGAGGAAATATATAGGTCAGTTAGTATATCAGTGGCTATGATAAAGGGGAAAAAAGGGCTTTTGAAACACATGTGATAAGTCCTCAGAAATTGACTCTTTTTATATTTATGTTGGTATCAAAGGTGACCCTGGATCACAAAACGGTTAGTAAGTCGTAAGTAGCATGGGTATATTTGTAGCAATAGCCAAAAATACATTTTATGGGTCAAAATAATAGATTTTTCTTTTATGCCAATCAATAGGATATTATTTTTCCCAACATTTAGATTTTTTTGCACCCTCAGATTCCAGATTTTCAACTAGTTGTATCTCAGCCAAATATCGTCCATATATAGTATTTTTATTGTATTATTTAGCAAAGTTCTCAAATGATTTATAACACTGTAAGTAAAATGTACTACTTACAGTGTTATAAATCATCATTATTATTATGTTTTATTGTATTAGTTAAATATTACATAAATACTTTAACAACTGTGTGTGTATATATGTATATATCCTTAATCATATATATATATATATATATATATATATATATATATATATATATATATATATAGTGTGTATGTGTATATAATATTCATATTGTTATTTTTTTATATTACATGTATTCATTATATTTATGTATTTATATTTTTATATACATTATTCATGTGCATTTACAGCAATGTAAAGAAATGTTTGTTATGTTAATAAAATAGTATATGAACTTTTAAAATTATATCTATTTATTTATGACAAATAATTTATCCATGTGCATTAAAAGTATAATGTAAGGAAAGGTTTTTTTTAAGGTTTTTTACTTGTAACTTATATAATCAGTATTATCATTATAAACATTACACACACACACACACACACACATTATATATATATATATATATATATATATATATATAATAACTAATTATTAACTAATTATATTATTTATGTGCATTTAAAGTTAAGAAATTAAATTAAATGTTTAATTGTGCTTATAACACATTGGCCTAATCATTATTATCATTATAATTATATTTTATTCTGTAGAAAATTGTATAAAAGTTTTATGTATATGATATATAACTACAAATAACATGGTTATTATTTCTTAAACATCATTTTTGGAAGCATGACATTTTACAATTTGAACTATCTTTTCCTTGTTATAAAAAGGTCAAAATCTCTGATATTTAAAAAAAAAAGATTTTGACAGTCATTATTTATGAGTGAGCTACATTGCAATATATCTTTGAATAAATTAAAAGTGCCTTGTCACTGACCCATATATCTGTTTAACACTTTAAACCACCATGAAGGTGTCAAGATGAAGCTATAACAGGATCAGTTGTCTGTAGAGGCAAGAAAAAGAAACAAGAGAAAGACATGTCGGAAGAAAAGAATTATAACTCTTTTCCCTATTAGCTGGCTGGCTCATCTCTGAGCTTGCAGACATTCCCATAATGCACCATGGCTCTTCTAGCCTTGACCCCCATGATTCCCTGCTGTGTGGGGTCTCCAGCTGCACTTAATCTGCTGTCTCTCTTCTCATCCCCACACCCTCATGACTGCGGGGAGAGCTTGGGTTAAATCAATGTGCTTATATGCTGTCTACACTGACATACTGGGGGCTTGTGAACCCTTAATCATGTCCCCACAAGCATATTTCCTTTGATTTGGGTGAAATTGCGTCTCATTCCTCAAGTCTGGTCTAGTTTGGAGCGGGATCCCAGTGTTGATTGGAAACACCACTTCACAAATCCGCTATACATCACAACCTTATTGTCGGCTACTACCACAATAAATAACGGCTGAGCGTGAGTGTGCAAACAGAGCATTGTATAACGTAACATCAATGTTGTCAGAGGCCAAAATTAACTTTTTGCCCAGAGACGATAATAGCATGCCATCCTGGGCTAGGCATTTGGATATGTGGGCCGGGAGAGGGGACTGCGGATGAAAGATGTGCAGGAGCGAACATTGCTGCTCTATACAGGGATTCATGACTGATGACAACCTCAGCGAACCCACAGAAAAAAAATGCATTTCACCCAAAAATTACCCCAGGATTTACTCACCCTCACGTCATCCTAGGTGTATGTGACTCTTCTTTCAGACAAATACAATCAGAGTTATATTAAAAAATGTCCTGGCTCTTTCAAGCATTATAATGGCAGTGAATGGGTGTAAGGAATTTGAAGCAAAATAAAGTGCATCCATCCATCATAAAAAGTGCTCCACACAGCCCCGGGTGGTTAATAAAGGCCTTCTGAAGCAAACTGATGCATTTGAGTAAGAAAAATAGCCATATTTAAAACTGTTGTACCCCAGTGAGAAGTGATGAACGTGGAAGCGCAATTCCAGCTGTATTCGACAAAAGTCATATACACCTAGAATGGCGTAAGAGTGAGTAAATCATGGGGTAATTTGCATTTTCGGGTGAACTGTAAATCTGTACTAGTTAAAACTATGATGCAGATTATTTATTCAAAGAAAAATAATTTAAATTAGGCCTATGTCTACTCTCAAATTTCTAATCTAAAGCTGCGTAACACTCAGTTCACCATCTTTTCACACTGAGCAACTATTACAGAGGGTTCAAACACTCACTTATGCTCTGGAAGAGCCAGGGGGTGAAAACTTTTGAACAGAATGAAGATTCTTCTTATTTTGCCTAAATATCATTTTTGTTCATTTAGTATTGCCCTTCAGAGGCTACAGAAGATAGTTACATGTTTCCCAGAATGCAAAATAAGTTACATTTAACCTGATCTTCAAACTCAAAAAGTGTTTACCCCCGGCTCTTAATACATAGTTTTTCCTTCTGAACCATCAGTGAGAGGTTGAAGCGTATACCCACGTCTCCAAGCACCACTACACCACTGCAAACAAGGGACTAATGAACAACTATCACTAAAAACAAAACTAAACAAAACAAAAAAACAGCTGTGGATCATTCAGGTAACAACACAGTATTACGAATCAAGGGGGTGTAAACTTTTGAACAGGGGCATTTTTATAAATTGAACTATTATTTTCTATACTATACGTAAACATATTTTACGTTAAATCCAGGTCAGTCCTAAGTAAACAATAACATGCATATTTATATGATCTCTCTTATTTTGGTAAAATAATTAACATTTTGCAGATTCTGAAAGGGGGATGTTAACTCTTGACCTCAACTGTAAATTGCGATTTAGTAGCTCCAACTTTCCTTTTCTTGACATTTAAAGAGAGTTCACCCAAAAATGAAAATTCTGTCATCATTTACTCACCCACAAGCTTGTTGGTAACTAAACAGCTGCTGGTCCCCATTGACTTCCATAGTATTTTATTCCATGTGTGGTTACAATAATCCTAAAATTATCATCTTTTATGATTCATGGAAGAAAGCAACTCACGTTTGGAACAACTTGAGGGTGAGTAAATGATGAATACATTTTCATTCTGGGGTTGACTATCACTTTGAAAAAAGTAATATTTCACATGTGTTTCCACATGAGGTTCAGAGAAAAAGGTCAGTTACGTAAGGTAAAAATCAAAACAAAAGCTTTCTTTAGTAAACGGTTTGTTCAAGGTCAGGCTGTTACTCTTACAGTTCGACTTCAACCGAGTGTTAAGTTACCCGTCATTGGCAAGTAACTCATTATTTACTCATCAAAGCCAATTTTTACTTGCAATTTGCACATGATGTGTGTTAATTTTGGATCTTAAGCACTGCATGAATGCTCAATGCCAGCAAGAAAAACACATCTCTGATTTCAAGGCTCTCGCCGAATTTCTTTTAACATAAACTGTGACAATAATCAACAGCCTCGGTCGTATTAGGATGATTTCATGGGTGGCTTATATGACAAACTCTCATTCTGTCAGTCATCAGAATTCCCTCGCTGTCAGCATGTGGCGTGTAACTGACCTCTCATTGGCAGACATTAAGACTAGACTACTACACCAGCTCTGCTTATTCAAAGACACTCTACACTGTCACGACTCGGGCTGCTCATCCACGTCTCCTTTCCCACACGGCCGACACCGGATCTCTGTGTAGTTCTCCACCCGAGCTGTAGACGGCCAGAGGCAATAAACCTCCCAGACACCACTATTCCAGCTATGGGTTGAGAGATCAGATGCGATGTAAGCGAGAAGTCTGATAAATGAGGGAAAGATGGATTGATGCTCCGTCTTTGAGATAAGACGCGCACCTATCTCTTTTCTTGCACATTCTTGAGTGTGCTTTGTAATGCGGGGAATAATTTTGGCTCAGGTAGCGACTGCGCCACTTATAAGTGAACCGCAAAGTACAGGACTCTTATCAAAGCAACAAATCAGGTCTTGCTTTAAGCACAAAGCGGGAATGTTTCTGGTTTACCTTACAGCATTATGAAGATGGAGGGACTAGACTACAAATAGCAGTCGTGGGCTTTTGAAGCAGGCTCATATCAGACAGGCTGCGCTGCCGATGGCCCAGCTCGCGCAGGAGGGAGAGGCCGACTAAAAACCTTCCCTTGAAATTGGATTTCTATCCTCGGAGATTAAGATCAGACTTCCACATCGGCCATATTGGAAAAACATGCCGCCTTGAGCCGTTCAGGATTGTGAGTTCAACTGCAGTCATCAGAGCATGTTCACATTTGACCTGCGGGGCCGGGCCCTCTGATCCCCCCTGATCGCTTCCTGAGCGGGTTGGGCGAGTTGACTGACAGCACAGAGACCATGCTTGTCACCCCTCTGCTCTCCTGGAGCGACCCCTCACTCAGAATGATTAGCCGCCACACCAGCTAACAAAGACATTCTGTCTAACCAAATCATGACAGGCAGACATCAAACTAATAAAGAGAATGATTCAGGAAAACTTACTTAAAATATTAAGTGGATTAAAAATGGACACATTTTTTTGCCTCTGGTACATGTTGTATTTTAAAAGATCTATACAAAACTTTTATATGCAGTATCAAACTGTGAAAAAAAAAACTGTAAAAAAAAACAAACAAAATACTGACAAAACAAATTTTGTGATATTATTTTCTACACAGTATATCTCAAATTATAAAAAGTGACAAAAATATTAGTAGTATTTATTACTAAATATATCTGAAAACTTTTACTAAAACCTTTTTAGCAAATTTTATTTATTAAATTAACTTATACAGTAACAAAAAAAACAACTATAAAAATTGAAAAAATTATATATATATATATATATATATATATATATATATAAAACCTTTTACTATATATAGAGAGATACATTTTATTTACAAAATTATTTTATACAGTAACAGAAAAATATATAAAAATGGAAAAATAATAATTAAAATTTTAATTGTAAATAATATTAGATTTAGTCTAAACAAATTGTATTTATACAATTACTTTATACTGTATTGTCATTACGATTTTAACATTAATCATAATGCTAATTTTTATCCATAAAGTGATTTTATATTAGAAACCGTTAAAAATGGCAAAAAATAACTGAACATGAAATAGAATATTATACTAAATATATAAATGAAACCTTTTACTAAAACATTTTAGATTTTATACAGTAAACATTAAATTTAATAGTAAATAATACTGCAAAAATGTATCAGGACAATATAAATTTATATATATTTTTTTAACAATTAAAATTAATCAAAATGAACATTTTTTTTTGTCCATAAAATGATTTTATATTATAAGCTGCTAAAAATGGCAAAACAATAACTGAAAAAAATATATATAAACAAATTTTTTACTGAAACATAGACAGCAGATTTTATTTATAAAAGTATTTTATACAGTTAAAAAAGAAATAGTGTATAATTTTATATATATAGTCTAAACAAAGATTATTTTTTAAAATATTTTATACAGTACATCAGATTTAATTGTAAATAATAATGCAAATTTAAACTGCTTTGCTATTTAAATTTAGTTTAGTTTTTATTTAATTTCACTGTTAACAGTGTATCCAAATAGCTCGGCACTAAAATATATTCAAATATTTTTCGCTTTCTGTTTCTAGTTTAAAACTAGAAACATTTTAAATCTGTGATATGATCAAGGTTACCGAAAACCACTGTCTGCTTGAGATAACATATTGTGCAATCACTCTAAACTGCTATTCTTCAACTTCAGCCGCTTGACACGCTGTTTATTTTGATCCCTTTGCTCGTAATTCCATACAAATGGAGAAACTTCCTCTCCTCTGGAGAAAGCCTGTAACAGCTGAATCACGACACTGAGTCACACAGGAGTGAGACGTGTGCGCTATGAATCCTTGTTTTCCAACACTGCATTAACTGTAAAACCCTTCATAGTATCTGACAGCTCCATCACTTCACTTGAGATTCCCATCCTATTATTCTTACTCATAGGCCTTAAGGGAAAAAAGTCCATTTTACCATGTAGCAACGTCTCCGATAGACACCCACACTCATGCAAAACATCCATATCTCATGCTGGGATCTAACCCCTAAATGCTATGTACCGTGCATTCCTATCTGGCTTTTTTCGCAGTCTCCATGTACTTATCTCCCGTTTCTACCACTTCCCCCCCCTCCCCATTCTGCTATTCCTTCTTTTCACATCTCATAAAAACATGTCCATCGTTTTATGCGCCCATGAGATCTGTCAGATCATCAGGTCAGATTCCGCCAAATCAAACGCTCCACATCTCCTGCGTGCGCCTGCATAAATGAACCCATCGCGGCCCTGAGCAGTCCAAGCAGTCGGACCACTCCTGTGCCTTATTTTGTCTTCCCACTCCCGCCCTGTAGGGATCTGACTCCAGTTGTAAAAACATGGGTTTAGATGCTTGTTTTTAAGAGCCCTCTCACGAGCAAACGAAAGCTGAGACTAGGAGTTTGTAACAAAGACTCTTTAGAGGAAGACCAAGATGTTTTTCCCTGCGCTTCATGTTTTCCTTGTAGCCTGTTTGCCAAGGCTCCTGAAAAACAAAGTCATACTTGGCAATGACTTCCTTTCCTTAATGCTCGTAATCAGATACTTGTCTTAAAAGTATACCATTAAGAGTTGCGTTATCCTCCGTGAGGACGCTAATACAACATCCCTTTCCAGGCAACGCAACTGTTTTCCACCCAAAGCCAGTCTTACAAATCTATTTAACATGCACGCCGTCTGGTTTTGGATACAGAAAGCATAAAACATCATTGAGATACAAATCACTTCTGCACACAAAAAAGAAAGATGATACTCACAGATATAGTAATATTCTCTGCCTGGCCGAAATTCGAATCCCAGAGAGAACGGTGTGAAAAGCTGAAACTTCTCGGAGAACTTCAGCGGCCCGTTGGGCGAGTGAGGCCGGTTGCACTCCCAACGCTTGAACCCTTTGGCTGTGTGATCGCAAGAGCTGTAGCCGTCGTAGTTGACCATGTAGAGGACGTAGCGCTCCGTTCTCTCCTCAGGGACCGTGTCCATGTAGTGAGGACAGTACACGTCCAAATAATCGTTAATGCATACGTCGATGTGGTAGTCTCCTCGGTAGAACCTGCGAGGAAAAGAAAGGCCGCAGTGAGTATATACGATATGAAATATTAGCCATTCAGTGACTCTCATTCGTATGTTTTACGAGCCATCGAGCCCCTACTTCACAGAAAGGCCACTTCTAGAGGAAGCCACTTATTTGAGAGCAATTACCGCAAATGTGAAAGCACGTAAATCATCCAATCTGAGTCCGCTAGGGCTCGCTGAGGATCACGAGGAAAATTCATAATCCTGTCGTTGACGTGGATGCTTTAAATACGCCTGAAAGAATGAGTTTTCCATGGGCGAGAGATGACAGCTTGAAATATGGCACTCCGAGGAATGTTTCAGAAGAAAAAAGTGCATCTCTCGTGCCAAAACGGCCAACTATTCCAGATTTACGTCTTGTTTATTGTAAATCGAGATGACCTCCAGAGGATCTAACCAAATATGAATGTCAAACGGAATGTGCGCGACGAGGAAATGTATAGACTCCCACAGGCTCCATAAGAGTTTAGTGGTGATGGACTCATGTTTAGTATGCTCAGGTCAGCTACACATTAAAAAAAGATGGTTCTTTAAAGATTTTTTTTACATGTAATAACAGTTCTATTTAGCATCTTGAAGAAACCTTTTAATGCAGAAATGGTTCTTTGTGTCAGCGTTTAGGGTTCTTTTTCCCGCCCTTTTGTTTTTCAAATCTGTAACTGTCAAAGCACCTCACTGGTGTTTCTGAAGCTCAGTGATCCAGCTACAGACCGTCAACACACTCTCACCAGGTAAATGATTTCATTCTTCATTTTAAATACAAATTGAACTTAAAAAGTGTATCTGGTTTAACTTTAAAACTGTTTAAAATTAATTATTACTTATTTATATATGACTAACAGAGGCTACACTCTAAAAAAGATGTCTCATTACTGATCTTCTGGAGTTCAGCTATCCAACTACAAACTGTCAACACACTCTCAGGAGGTAAATGATTTCTTTCTTAAAATAACTATATATTTTTACTTTTTAATTGTAACTGCTTTCCAATCATGTCTTTTTCTCTTTTCAGTTTAAGAGAACATACACTACCAGTCAAAAGTCTGGACACACCCTCTCATTTAATGTTTTTTAAAGAAGTTTCTTATGCTTATCAAGGCTGTTTTCACTTGATCAAAAATACAGGAAAAAAAATGTAATAATTTTTTGGACTTTTTTCAGGATTTTTTTTTATCAATAAAAGGTTAAAAAATAACAGCATTTATTTAAAATAGAAAGGTTTTCTAACAATATACACTACTGTTCAAAAGTTTGAGGTCAGTAAATTTTTATTCTTTTTTTTTTTTTGAAAGAAATTAATACTTTTATTCACAAAGGATGTGTTAAATTAATGAAAAGTGATAGCATAGATTTACATTGTTAGAAAAGATTTACATTTCGAATAAATGCTGTTCTTTTTAACTTGTTATTCATCAAAGAATTCAGAAAAAAAGAAACAAAGATTGCAAAAAAAAAATTGGCAGCACAACTGTTTCCAACATTGATAACTCTAATAATAAATCAGGGTTATTAGTATGATTCCTGAAAGATCACGTGACACTTAAGACTGGATATTGCCGATGAAAATTCAGCTTTGCATCACAGGAATAAATTATATTGTAAAGTATATTAAAATAAAAAAACATTATTTTATATTGTAATAACATTTTTGCAATATTACTGTTTTTTTATCATATAAATGCAGCCTTGATGAGCATAAGAGACTTCTTTAAAAAACATTAGATGAGAGGGTGTGTCTAAACTTTTGACTGGTAGTGTATAAGTGTGACCAGCCCTGTTCCGTTAAGGAGAATTCTCTCCTCTTCACCACTAAGTAAGAAACTAAAATATGTAATTTATGGTAATTTTTTGTTAAAGTATTTATTTATGTTCTGCTAATAACTCATTTTTGCAACAAATGCATGTCATTAAAAGAATAAACACCTAACTGACACACTGTTGTTACAAGCTTACAAACCCTTTTCTGTTACAGTTTGGATCATTTTTCTTAGAAGTGTGTGTTTAGAGGGAACATGACTGCAGGCCGGTGACTCAGGATTCAGTGGGAATTTTTCAGGGTGTAAGCTAGTGGACACCCAGCAGGAACCCTGGGGAGAGCCAGATGAGCTTCCAGGCTAATGTGAGGTTAGCGTTGCGATCCTGCTGTGGACAGAAGCACAGCTGGGCACGCTGACACAAAGATTTCCACTCATTACGGACAATAAAAGACTATTGAGAGCAGATGGAGCTCGAGACCTATCAGATTATCATTATGTGGATTTCAAACGCACTGCTGGAATACTGAGTTTCCCTGTAGGTTTGGCCGGCTTGGCGGTGGTTTGTGTGCACGTGTATGTATGTGTGTGTATGGATGCTGCTCAAAATCTGCAAGCACTTTCAGGCTATTTTGAACAACTATTGTTTACTACTCTTGGGAGCGACATCATTTGAATGGAAAGCAAAATCTCAGCTGTGAAAAACATACTTCCTGAGCGATCACGCAGTTCAGTGTTTCCAGCTCGAAATCTGGCGTTTGACAGTGTGCAACATGAAAACATGTCTTTTTACTTTGTCATCGCGTACTGGCAAAAACAAAGCTATTTCCTGATTAAATTTATTGGCTTCTTGTGTTTCCTGTCATCTTTTTAAGTGGAATGATTCAGTCTAGTGTTGACAGTTCTGCAGTTTTCCAAAACTGGCGTCCAGAGGATAGGATCATGGAAAACATTACAAAACATGAAACACATTTAAATAAGGTCATTTAATTAGCTCTAGTAAATGCATTAGCTATAATAAACTTTTCTAAATAGAATAATAAACTCAAACTCATTTCTAAATAGAAGTCTCCAACAAAAATATATATTTTTTTTCTATTTTACAGCGTTTAAATGTCTGAATTTGATCCTTCAATAATATGATTATTTGTTGTTTAAGACACTTATTGTTATTAGTTGTACTGCTTAATATTTTTGTAGAAACAGATACATTTTATGTCAGGATTCTTTGATGAATAGAATGTGTGTTTGAAATACAAATATTTTGTCATTTTTGATCACTTAAATGCATCCCTGCATCATTTCCCAAACTTTTGAACTGTAGTGTCATTTTACATTATTTAAAGTATTATGAAGGAACAAGAGTTGACTATAAACAATATAAACTGTATATTTACAAATTAACATTATCTGCTGTCACTATTATTGTTAGTTCATGCATTATATATTAACAAATTGGCCCTTACTTTAGAGTGTCACCCTTTTGTCATCATCTTAAACTAAGCTCTAAATTAGTCGCAAAATAGTAGAGTCATGGCTCTATCAACGCAAAGGTCATGGGTTTATTTGAACTGATATAAAAAAGCTAATTTTCAATGGAATGTATACTACCAGTCAAAAGTTTTGAACAGTAAGATTTTTTTTATATTTTTAAAGAAGCCTCTTCTGCTCACCAAGCCTGCATTTATTTAATTCAAAGTACAGCAAAGGTAAACATTTTAAATATCTGTTTACTACTTGAATACATTTTAAAATGTAATTTACTCCTGTGATCAAATCTACATTTTCAGCATCATTACTTCAGTCTTCAGTGTCACGATGCTTTAGAAATCATTCTAATATACTGATTTGCTGTTCAAGAAACATTTATTATTATTATCATAATTAAAATGTACAAATTTCAAGATTCTTTGATAAATAGAAAGATCTAAAAATAAGCATTTATCTGAAATAAAAGGCTTTTGTAACATTATACACTATACCATTTAAAAGCTTGGGCTAGTATAATATATTTTTTTGGGAAACAACTTCTAAAAATTAATACTTTTATTTAGAAAGGATGCTTTAAATTGATCAAAAGGCATTTATAATGTTACAAAAGATTTCTATTTCAGATAAATGCTGTTCATCTGAACTTTTTAGTCATCAAAGAAACCTGAAAAAAATCTACTCATAAATGTTTTTGAGCAGCAAACCAGAATATTATAATGATTTTTAAAGGATCATGTGACTGGAGTAATCATGCTAAAAATTCAGCTTTGAAATCACAGGAATAAATTACATTTTAAAGTATATTCAAATAGAAAACAGTTATTTTAAATGTTAAACTGTTTTTGCTGTACTTTGGATCAAATAAATGCAGGCTTGGTGAGCAGAAGAGACTTCTTTAAAAAACTTACTGTTCAAAAACTTTTGACTGGTACTCTGGATAAAAACACAGTGAAATGTGGTTTGAGTCAAAGCTAATGTCCTTTCACCTATCTATCATGTGAAATATCTTTGCTAGAGGATACTAAATAACTATTTCCCCTGGGTCACAAAGTTTGAGGACCAGACAACAACATATTAGCTCTCTGGACAACAACACCTAAAGGCAACAGAGTGCTTTTCTATGTCTATGTCGGTGTCAGAAAAAAAAATCAATGAGTGAGAGGATTGAGTCACATTGTGTCACTTTATAATATTCGTATGCGGCCTCTAAATCAAATGCAACTTCAGCAATTCATTTTCAATGTGTATCAGATGAGCTCCAGTGGGTTATAAAGAGATTTGACCCCATTAAACCCAATAACAGACAAACAGCTCATCAATGTTGGGCTTTCTTTCATGCGCTTCAAGAGCGATGGGCCAGCTGGTCAATAAACCACACAATGCTGTGCCAATTCATCATTAGGATTAAAAAAGAAGCTCATTAGCTGTTTCTATCAAGCCTACTAACACAAACATGGCACACGGCTGGATCAGAACAAGTCCTACAACAAAAACCTCCCATAACGATAATCCTCCTATTCAGTCGATTCTTTCCATCGCTCTTTCTCTACGTGTTCAAACAGAGGGTTATGGGTGATGACCGGGGCAGACCTGAGTCTAAAGAAAGGCAGGACACCGGGAGGTAGTGGGCTCGTGGAGTTCATGATTAAACCTGGTTCATCCCAAGGTCAGACTCCTCAGACTTAACAATGGAATGAAAAATGAAGGAGGCTCTTCACTCAAGAATTTCCAACGGAAGCCAATTAAATCAAAAGAACTCTGAGAAGCTGGCATTGGCTCTCCAAAGAACTGAAGAAATGGTATCACGCTGATACAGACAAGCCTCCGGACTAAACAGCATTACTGTTTTTAATGGTTTAAGTTTTTAACTCAACAAAACCTGTATGACTTTGTTTTGGACCCCATTTGGACAAAAACAATCAGAATATTCATTTCTGCTCAGAAGAAAGTAAGTCATGCAGGTTAAGTACATTCAGGGTAAACCTTTAAGCGCACCTCCTTATAACTTCCTGTAGAGGGCGCTCTCGAGGCAATGACTGACGTGACTCCCAGGGGTGTAGGTCAGCTAAGCCTCGAGCCCTCCAGCCCTTTCACAGTGGCACAGATGGAGGATCTCCTCCTCAGGTTACAGCTCTCGGGCCAGCCGTGAAGCAGTTGTCCCATCATTCAGTGGGGAGGCAACGGTACATCTCCCAACGCCTCAGATATCACTCATTCACCCCTTCCAAAAGAATGTCTGCCCAGAAGCATTAACATCACAGACAAACAATGGCCTGCCAGGACTTCAAGCTGTGCTGGCTTGGCAAACGCCTCAAAAGACGGATGAAGGTGAAGGAGGAGAAAGAAAAAAAATGCGTATAAAAGCCGCCTCTCTGAGAGTTTCCCATGGAAAACACTCCGTGTGAGATTTTCTTGAAGAGACAAGATATATGGCTCGCTACATTAAAAACATATTGGTGTTTGTGGGAGGCATGTCTATATTTCAGAAACATTGGCAAAGGACATTTCAGCAATAGATTAGAGAAAAAAGGCCTGGGTTTAGGTAGATATTTGAGATGGGATGTGTGGAGAGAAGAAAGCAAGCGAACATGAGTGAGTGAGAACGGGACTATCGGTCTTGGGTGAGATTGTTGCTTGTCTAACATGTATGATATGTGGAAAGTATTCGCGGTGCCACAGGTTAATCGTCCCGCTCTCGTGTCGCTGTGATTAGTGGAGTGCCATATGGTATATGTCACTCATTAAACAACATGACTATCCTGTGGTTAACCCTATAGGGTGATACAAACTAGGGCTGTCAAATGATTAATCGCGATTAATCGTATCCAAAATAAAAGATTATGTTTACATACTAAATGGGTCAAGATTTATACATCACCTGAATGCTGAATAAATAAGCTTTCCATTGATGTATGGTTAGGATAGGACAATATTTGGTTGAGATACAACTATTTGAAAGAGTGCAAAAAAATCGAAATATTGAGAAAATCGCCTTTAAAGTTGTCCAAATGAAGTTCTTAGCAATGCATATGCATATTACTAATCAAAAATGATATATTTACAGTAGAAAAATTACAAAATATCTTCATGGAACATGATCTTTACTTAATGTCCTATTGATTTTTGGCACAAAAGAAAAATGTATCATTTCATACATACATGTATATAATTTAAAATATATATATATTTATACTTGTATATAATATAGATTATATATAAATTAATGATATATAAATCTAAAATATTTTTCCTTAATATATACATGTATGTGTGTATTTATATATACATAATAAATATACACAGTACACACACATATAGCATGTAAACATAAACTTTTATTTTGGATGTGATTAATGATGATTAATCATTTGACAGCCCTAAAACAAAGCTGACCTTCAGCTGAAAACCTGTGTTTCTAAACAATTCAAACCGATAAAACTAACTATTAGTCATTTTTGGAGAATCAGGTTACACTGGTTGTAAAACAAACATAAATATTAAAAAATGACAATTCTGTGATTATTTACTCACCCTCATGTCATTCGAAACCTGCAAAGCAGAAAAGATTTATCTGTTCCACAGAAAAAAAAGGATACAGGTTTGAAATGGCATGAGGGTGAGTAAACTAACACAGAATTAGCATTTTCAAACGTACTGTCTCTTTAAAAATCAGTATTGAGATTGAGAACATCAATATTTTTACCCAACCCTAGATGAGTCTGTATTAATGCAGGCTCGGTGAAAGGTTGCAAATGGGACACCCTGCGGCCTTGTGAACTTCACTGACGAGTGCAAGCAGACGCACTACTTATAAATAACATACTTGTTTAGATTGAAAACCTCATTATCCTGAGTGGATCCTCTTTACTGCTGCAACTGAATATTGAGTAGATGCTTTACAGATCTCAAATAACTAGATTGACATGAGTGCTTGGCACCAAATATACTCTAGTGGCCTTAATGCAACATTGAGACCACGTGAGGTCAGAACCGGGTTCAGAGGTCAGGGATCGGCCATTATTAATGAAGGCCTCTATATTCAAAAGAGAGCGAATGGAATGAGGGCGCTGACCCTGGGGTCGTTCATCTAGTGAGTGTATAACATAAAATTTATACACGGAACAAACTAATACGCACAAGAACTTGAGGAAAAACAAACAAGCAACAGTTCTTCCAGCACAAGTGAGAGAGAAAAGGGTAAGAGTCAGACGACGGACATCTAAGCAAACATGAACCTGCCTCTCACAGCAGGCTGGAGATCTGACCTCTCCCAGAGGGGCCATTGCGCGTTTCGAACCGCCCGGGTCGTTTTACAGTGCCTTGGGCAAAGCTGCTCTGCACCCAATCAAGACAACGTTGAATCAATTAAAAGTAGAGGAGCAGCAGTTAGCAAGCCACAGAGTCTGGCTTCAATCAGCAAGCCTTGCTAATTGTCCACAATGCTCTCCCACTGATTTACGGGAGACTTAAAATAGTCGAGAGCATAACACGTTTTGTTTATGTCCTATTAAAGTTCTGTGTGGGAGTATTACCAGGGTGTTTTTCCAGAAAGTTGCACTTTAATGTATCATCAGGGTGGCAGAGCGCAGTGAGACCATACGGGTTGAGAAAAAAGAGTGGGCGATGAAGGTACGGTGACTGTCTGGCTTCCCTGAAAGGCAACTAATCGCTCATAAGGAAGCACTGGATAATTAGGCTTCTTAAGTTTCTGACTCACCTGACCCAGATTTAAAGAAAAAAAAAAAAAAAAAAAATCAACAATATGTAAATAAATAAATTTATTTAGAATTTATGATTCCTGTGATGGCAAAGCTGAATTTTTTCATTACTTTCATCATTACTCCAGTCTTTAGTGTCACATGATCTTTTAGAAATCATTCTGATATGCTGATTTGCTGCTCAAGAAACTGTTGCACTGCATATTTTTTTGCAAAAACATTTTTTTATGATTCTTTGATGAATAGAAAGTTCAAAACAACAGCATTTATTTGAAATGAAAATATTTTTTGTAACATTAAATATCTTTCCTGAATAAAACCAGTTTGTTAAAAAAAATTCTAAACTTTTTACCAGTAGTCTATAGACATACACACCTACATAAAAGCATAGATTTACATTTTTATATGATAAAAAATACACATTTAAATATATATATATATATATATATATATATATATATATATATATATATATATATATAATAATTATTATTATTATTTTTTTAACATTCAAAATGTAATAAAAACATTTTCAATTTAAAAAAAATTTGGTCACACTTTATTAAGTTCTAATTCTCACTTATTGGGGGGCATTTCTCCCGGAAGAGACACACATTGACCAGGACAAGTGTAAAAAGCGCCCATCTAACGCACTTCCTTCGGCTGCACTGCTGCGCGGGACTTAATCAGGAAGAATGTCTCTAAAGAAGTTTGGTTTTGGTTGTAAGGCAAACATAACCCTGCTCAGCTTCCCGAAGAATCCAGCGTTACGTGAACAGTGAATGCAGTTTGTTTTTCTGGGGCAGAAACAGTTTTGCAAGTGTGTTTGTTGACAAACATTTTAAAAACGAGGCCCAGTTTGATGCTGGATTAACACATTGTTTGATACTGAAATATAGAGCGGTCCCAGCTATAAAAGATCCCGGTCATGATTCAGAACTGCAGATGGTAAGTGAAAAGGCATCAAACGTATGTTTTCATTGGCAATCGCCGCGTAAGTGCTCGTCAATCTTTAGCTCCGCCTACGGCTTGCCTCCAGGAGCTCAGCTGTTTTCGGAGAGAATCGTAAAGCTGTATCTTTTGTAAATATGAACTAAACTAAAGACTTTTTGGATTTATGAAAGATGCAATACCACTCTATTAACATGATATTGGGCGAAACTGTGTGTTATGTCCCCTTTAACTATGACTTTTGCTTTAATAAACACAAAGATATTTTTTTGCTTTCTGTTCCTCCATAGACAGCAACGTTACCTATTACATTGATAGAATAAGTCAATGTAATATGTTTCTATCAAATGTGTAGTATTATTATTTTTTCCTGGTTGAACAAAAAGGCTGGGTAAGCAGCATCCCATGATGAGGACCACCAGCATCTAAATCACAACATACACTGACCAACTATGCTGTTTTTACATTAGGATTGGAAGGCAGAGAGCGTGAGGGTGGCCTAGGGGCTGGCATGGAAGCGTTTTTACCTTCAACAAACGCAGCAGCGCCAGAAAAAACAGCACATGTAACGTAATGTAACATCTAAACATAGAGCCCCCTCAGAGTGCCAAGCATGCCGTGCTCAGGCCCCCCACACCTGGTGCTCTCAATCTCCCCCATCCAGCCCTGTTCATCAGAACCCTCAGCGGCCCTGTCAGAGCCTCCTCCATCAGCCAACACACCCTGCAGGGCCGAGAGCCAACAAACAGCCACACACACACACACAGAAAACTTTGAGTATAACTGGAAAGCATGCAGCCATGATAATTTAGGAGAATGATTTAAAATCTTTAAACATGACTTCAAGAAAGAATGTAAATTTGAAATCCATTTAAAAGTAACATTTACTGCTTCTAAAATCTATTTGTATAGTTCAGGCAATGGTGTGCAGTGGTGTTCTGAAGTGAGGAGGCAGTGTCAGTATATTTTACTTTATTTATTTAACTTATGTTCAGTTGATCACTCACTAAAAACTCCCACAGATCATGTTTTCATGCCATTTTAAGTCTTATTTTGATGTAACAAAGTGGTTATCTGTGTTGCCAAGTTGGGCTACTTTCATACTGTTGCCGCGGTTGGTTTTTCTTTTCCACAGGTTGAAGCGACCCAAATAACGTAATATTTTGCACCTGGAATGCTAATTTTACCAGAGGAAACCAACCACAAAACGTACATTTTACCCCCTGGAATCCGATTTTTAGTGCGATTGGGCTACTTTTGGGCTTGTTTTGAGAAGCAATTGGGTGGGTTTTGTTGTGAAAACCTGGCTACCCTGGTGGTTGTATCTAAATGTGA
Organism: Cirrhinus molitorella; assembly: GCA_033026305.1. Taxonomy (NCBI): domain Eukaryota; kingdom Metazoa; phylum Chordata; class Actinopteri; order Cypriniformes; family Cyprinidae; genus Cirrhinus; species Cirrhinus molitorella. The sequence goes on along the minus strand of CM065138.1, from coordinate 14,966,577 downwards.
GTTTTTTAACATATTTTTTTTAAATAGTCTTCCCATTAATGCCATTATATTGTTCATTCAGAGTGATTCGCAAACATAGAAGGCAGGATTTAATGCATAAACCAATCACAGCCGATCCTAACTCAGTCATATCCAATAATATGGCGATGAAGGCATTGCTTCCTCTCGCGTGACTTTCCCCCATTCATTCTTAATTACCCCCCACCGAACTCACTGCAGGCTTTAGAGGGTCTGTTAAAACTCAATGGGCTCGGGGGAGGCAGGAAAGATGCTGAATTTTGCTGTAACTTTACCTGCTGGTGTTGCTGTTGGACAATGTTTCTTTAGAAAAACTAGTGATTTAGACACTCATTTCAATGTTATATTTTGTAAAACTGGTGTCGATTTATTTTTGTTCTAAAAATTTTTTTCTAATACAATATTTTGAGAAGACACTGTCACCCTTGCCTTTTCCCTACTGCCACAGAAATGGCAGCCTGCAAATGAAGAAAAAGTTAGCAGATAATGTATTGCCTGGGGAAAAGTAATTGTATGCATGTACCATATGTCGCACCAACAGTATTGACTAGATATGGGCTCATTGCTTTGGACGAGAAACACCTCCAGACCTCATTTGAATTCGCCTCATACTGACCGGGAAGGATTAGCTCACTGATGCACCACATATTGTGTTTTACGGACAGCATCGCCAAATAGCATTCTGGGAAGGAACCCTTCTGGAAAGTTCATTTTCCCTTCACTGAGTCAGTCTGGGTATGGGCAGCCCCATCAGCAGGATTTATAATATCCATCTGATGACAGGTGATTAAATTAAAAAAAAGAAAGAACACCTTTCTATAAATCAGAGTGGGGTGTTCCTGCTTCGGTCTCTATTGAAGATGAAGGGACGGAACCGTCATACAGATGTTTCTTATCTCCATGATCGAGCTAATAAACAGCGAGTCGAGTATATATTGCTCTGCGGCAAGATGTTTTGCGTCTGACTGAACTTATGTTTTTAGTGGAGGGAGAGCTTTCCTTTCATTGCGGGTGCTTCCTCTGCTATCTGCATTCAAGAGCAGAGGGCTCCAAGTTCAACAAGTCCTCGTGAGGAAAATATTTATTATGGGCTGTGGTTGTGTGATTGACATCATAACATAACATCCTGGATTAGGAATATGATGGAATAGGGAACTGCGGTACTCTTTGAAGTTATGAATTAGAGGCTGCCATGCAACAGTAACCAATCCATGGCAGAGATATTTTTGTTGAACAAAAACGAGTGATATTTGGCAAAGGTAATTACGTTATGCTAAATTCCCTGAATGTATGTAGAGTTTGACTGGCTCTCTGAATGTTAATTTTGAGGTCATTTTGAACATAACTCAGGGTAGATGTCAAATTTATTGGCAATGGAGCTATTATTGGTGTCAATATAATATAATATGTTGTAATAAAATAAAACACAATATATATATATAAAAAATAAATATAGTTAAATAAATTATTAATATAATTAGTGCTGTGCAATGATTAATCTCGATTAATCACATCCAAAACAAAAAAATTGTGTACGCAATATATATATATATATATATATATATATATTGTGTATATATATATGTGTGTGTGTGTGTGTGTGTGTGTGTATACAATTTCAATTTTATGAATAAATACATGTAAATATTTTCTATATATATATATACACATACACACACACATTACAAACTTTTATTTTGGATGCGATTAATTGTCACTCAGCACTAAATTAAATTAAATTAAAATTAAAATTAAATTATATCATATAATTATATGATATAATTATATATAAATTATATAGCAAATATCTTCCAGACAATATTTAATAATTTATTGTGGCTTTAGTAGAATGTACAAAGTGGTGCTGTGAAGTGATTAATCGTGATTAATTACTTCCAAAATAAAAGTTTTTGTTTTTATAATGTGTGTGTGTACTGTGTATATGCATTATATATACATAAATATGCACACATAAATGTATATATTTTAAAAATTACTTGTGCATTTAAATATTTTTTAGGACTGTCAAATGATTAATCGCATCCAAAATAGAAGTTTGTTTACAACATATGTGTGTGTACTGTGTATATTTATTATGTATATATATACATACTCACACATACATGTATTTATTAATGAAAAATATATTAGATTTATATATAAAATATTTATATTTATAATTAAAATATATACATGTATGTATTTACATACACATAATAAATATATACCATGCACACACATATAATATGTAAACATAAACTTATATTTTAGATGCGATTAATAGTTTGACAGCCCTATAATAAATATTTTTTTCTTAAATATATACATGCATGTGTGTATTCATATGTACATAATAAATATACATAATGTAAACTTTTACTTTGGATGTGATTAATCGCTTGACAGCACTAGTACAAAGTCAAAACGTAACCTGGCCTAAAAATAAAATACGTATGCAAAAGTATGTAAATTAAAAGAAGCGACTATAGCTCACAGCCTTGTTTGCATTACCATCAAATTAAATATGGCGTCAACCCTGACTAATGTCCTCTGTCGATATCATAATCCATATTTGTGTCTTCAGTGGCCTGTCTAGGCCTGCTAAAGTGATTAGCATCGCAGCACAGCGCCGGATTTAATCTGTGGTCTCATGTACGAGTCCATGGTATGTGGTAGTTACCTTGCTATTGTTAGACAGCTAAGGCCTCCACTGTTGTCGCTTTAACAGATTGATGGAGTGGCCTTGGCCTACAGACAGCATAAGAGACCCACAGAGGGAGGCCAAGAGAGGAGGTGGCAAGGCTAACACTTAGTGCGGTGTATTAATACCTCTGTGAATGACAGACATGCTCATCTCCACATGGAAAGGGACAGATGACTGTATTACAGCTTTATCTTGCAAGCAAGGCCCACTTGATAAAGACAATGAATAAAGCAGGTTTTTCAATTGTGAGCACGATCATTTGCGGAGATGTTTATAATGTGTTTCTAGGAAAAGCAGGGGCATCGGCTTTTGTGTTGGTTCAATGTCAGCACAAGCTATTTAGTGATGTATAAAGAGATAGCAACTTGGCCTTGCTCTGCAAACCACAGCATCCAGGGGGCTGCTGGGAGCATGAAAACGGTGCGAACAGGCGTCAGTCAACAGACATTACTGAGTTTTTTTAGTGCGCACTTAACACGCATACAGCGGTTCTCAACAGGCTGTTCGGCGAGCGTCTATCAACACAGCAACTCAACGCGCAGATGCTTGTTTAGTCGTAGGACGACTCGGAGAGCAATTTTCGCTGCCGTGATATGTTGGTTTTTAGCTTTTAAGCTAACGCGCTAAAGCCTTTAGAGCAACATTTGATGAATACGCAAGGTGTTGTAATGGAAACATCCTTGTTTGTTCCGCAGGCTTTAGGTTTCTGCTAAATCAAGGGTGAGTTTTTCTTTCAACAGGTTTAGAGAGCCGTCTGTTGGGCAATTTCTGCAGACCTTGACTTAACTAGACAAAGGCTCTCCCAGTTTATTTACCCTTCAGAGGAATTACTTTCAGCCCCAGAAGGAGAAGCGATCACTCACAGTCAGCATATTGAAGGGAGGGTGAAGTTTACAGATGGGTGGTAAGTGGGATTTACCTGTATGTGTGTGTGAGAGTGTTTGACTTGGAGCACGGTACGCACAAAGGCAGGTATGGGTTGCATTCTGAGCGAGTGTGAATGGTACATGAGCTTATTTGAGAAACAGGTCTTGGCAAGCCGCCCTGCGCAGTATTGATGGACTCAGTGAAAGATCTTAAGCAGTGCTGTCACAGGCAGACCAATGATGTGGCTTTTTTTCCTGCTGCAGGTAAAACAGAGCTAATCCTCTTTTCTCTCCAAACTAATTGAAAGCAGGTCAGCATTAACAAGAGATCTGACACTATACTACACCTTCAGATGGAGGACAGACGACAGGATTTATAAATAGAAAAAGGAGAGGGCAAAGAGGGACACAAAGCATGGGAAAATGAGCGGGATTCTAGAGAATCGGTGACATTTGTGGCCCTCATCTATATTTAACACTTTAACAATGCATAGCTGACACAAACCTTTTGTTAAAATAGATGCGTTTTTAAACATATATTTATGCTAAGTTCTTTTTGTCTGATCAAAAATAGAGAACAAAAATTATATTAAATTATATTATTGCTATTTAAAATAACAGTTTTCTATTTTAATATACTTTAAAATCTAATTGATTTTTGTGATGCAAAAATCTTTTGGAATCTGTGACACTTTTTTCAGGATTCTTTGATGAATACAAAAGTTAAAGAGAGCAGTGTTTATTCAAAATAGAAATCTTTTCCAACAATGTAAGTTTTTACTATGACTTTTTAATTTCTTTCAAACAAAGATAGAATGAAAAAAGTAAAATACTGTGCCCAAACTTTAAACGGTAGTTCTATTTTAAATAAATGCTGTTATTCTGTAGTAATGATGCTGAAAATTCACCTTATCATTACAGGAATACATTTTATTTGAATGTATATTAAAATAGAAAACTAAATGGCAATAATATTTCATAATATTACTGTTTTTTTCTGTATTTTTAATCAAATAAATGCAGCCTTGATGAGCAGAAAAGACTTAAAAACATTAAAAATTGTAAAAAAAAAAAAAAAAAAAGGAGTATATACGTGTGTGTATATATATATATATGATTTAAATTTAATATTTAAAATAGTGTGAAATAGTGTATACTTAATATAAAATTTTTTTAAACTTTATTTTTATATTTAATAGCATTTAATATAAACACATTATTTGCTAAAATGTAAAAAAAAAAAAACACTTTATCAAACTAAAAAAGGCAACTCACAACTACCTCTAGATATAATGTGGGACACCAAAAATATAATTATTAATTAAAATATAATTATATAAATAGTTTGTTTTTTAGTGTATTTTTACATAATTTCTTAAATTGCTTCATTTGGCATACACTCCTAAATGTCTTATTTATTATATTATATTATAATAAATTGTGTATATTTAAACTATTTATTACATTAGACTATAATAAATTGTGTATATTTAATATTACATATCTAATACTTTATTTTTATATTTAAACACATTTTCTGCTAGAATGTTTAAAGTCATACCAAACATTATTTTTACAAAATCAATTTATCAAATTAAAAAAGGCACTAGTTCCATAGAATGACTTACAACTATTTCTAGATGTAATGTGGGACACCGGAAACATTTAAAAATCTGTAGCTGGAACCTAAAATCTAGCAAGCGAAGTGCGATATCCAAACATTCATTAAGCTTTCTCACCCACACGGGGGAAAGCGCACAAAGACACACGCATTCGCACACTCGTGCTGTTCCTCCTGCATTGAGCGCAGAGTCCCAGCATTCCTCTGTGCCTGCTGGCTCTTGTCCCTCTACACTTGTCACACTGAAATTCACCCACTCGAATGTTTTAAAGTCTTCTGAAGAGACTCTTGCAGGCCTGTTAGCACGGGGGAAGTGTCAGGTGACAAAGCCGGGCTTAAGGACTCACAGGGGGCCTCCTGGCCCTCTCCACTTCACTCTGTCCTCCACACAATGGCTAATTGGAGAGATCTACGGGGTTCAAAGATCCAGGGTTTAATCAGTATTTAGCACCATCTGGCTGCACAAACTCCTCCTCCTCCTCCACATCCCTGAATTTAAGACTTCCTGCTCAGGTTCTGGACCTTCAGGCCTTTCAAAATAAAGCTTGGCAACAAAACCAAGACGCAGCTGTAAAACCTGAATGTTTTATTTATTCCTAAAGTGCATTTGGGGGGGAAACTTAGTCTTAAGTCTCAAGTTTTAAATGTCGAACAGATGGAAAAGGACATAAAAAGTTCTACTCTTATTTTTATTTTCAAGCTACAGTAAATTCCCATACCGAAGGATCCAGTTACGTATGCCAGTGACCAGACCCCATACAGAGTCCATACTGCCAAGTCTTTCTGAAGATGCTGTCAGTGTCTAATGAGCATCGGTGTGCTGTGTGGAGGCATACAAGTGGGTTGCCAGGTCTTTCTTATTTCACTCACTCCCGCTGAGCTATTTAACACCATTCTGACCAAACATGTCAACCAGCAGACAAACACACCTCTTACTGAGGACAAACGCAGCATGTTTAGCTATTTTCCTCAAATCCAAATGCAAACAGATGGAATAAAAAAGAGCTTTAGTGAATTCCAGGCCTTGAAAATGCCAACATGTGTTCAAAATGACAGCAGCCTGAAAGAAACACCCTAGCACGCACAGAAAGAGCTTATACTCTATACTTGTCACTCAACAGGTAGAGATAAATAGCTCTTTCTCAATGGAGATTAAAAGGCTTAAAAGTCTGTTTACACTGGAAAGTCAACCAAAAGCAACGTAGCACCACTAATGCTAGGTAAGAATGGGCGAGAGCACCACATTGAACTGCATTAAAATCAGAGAGAATGCCACAGACTCCTAGCTTTAAAGGAAATCCCTGTGCATGTTGTTAGGCATTGTTTAGAGTAAACATAATCATCTCCATTTCACAGCACTATCATCTTCCTCATCTAAGAGGATTTGAAATACGAGACCAGGAAGTCGGCTCAGGCACCTCTAGGCTGCCAATGTTTTTCACTGCCTCACAAATGAGTGTCAGGCAGCTTTCCAAACACAAACACATTCCCCAGCACGTCCCTGCCTCCATTCACGCCTAATAAGCCGTGTTCCACACATACGCTCGTAAGTTAACAGCAATCGATGCCATGGAAAAGTCTTAACTGAACCTGAGTTGTCAGCCCGGGCCAGAGGGATGAGCTCAACTAGTGTGAGCCGCCGTTTTATCAATGGCCTATACGCTGTGGCCTCATGGGACCAGACTCCAGACGGAGAAGAGGAAGCCTCTTTTCGCTCGCGGGTGTGGCAGAACAATACAGCACTGTTCCAACAGGTGTGAACGTTTCCTAAACCAACCGAGCTGATGCCACGTCGCTGCAGGCATAAAAACAGAAAACGAGAAAGTGAAGTGTGCCAATGACGCCGCCGCTGCAAGTTTGAGGATGATATGTCAGTGTGATTCAGCGTGCACGCTTGTGACATGCATGCCGCAGAATTTCCCGTAATTTAAACTCTAGGAGTGACCTTGAATGTACGTCTGAAGATGAATGAAGGTATGTGAGGGTGCGTGAGGTCAAAAGAATGAATAAGCACAACAGTGTTCATTTATCTGCATGAATCATACACTGGCAGTTTCGCTGTGGCATACTGTGAAAATCAGGTGCCGCAGAGACTTGAAAGCTCAGGAACAGTTAGCAAAAAATGATAATCACTTACTCAACCTCATGTTGTTTCAAACCAAAATGTTTTTTTTTAACTCGAGTACCACAGGAGACGCTTAGCAAAATGTCCTGTGATGTACCATGTTTAATCGTTTGACCCAAATGCAGGCATTAAAAGGCTGAAACATTAGAGAAGAAATTGTTAAATAAAGTCTATTTTTATCTAGTCATTATGTACTACCTTTCTAGGCCTTAAACGTGGTTAGTTGCGTTGCTGTCTATGCAGGCTCAGAAAGCTCTCGGATTTCATCAAAAATATCTTAATTTGTGTTCCAAAGATAAACGAAGGTCTTACAGATTTCGAATGACATGAGGGCGAATAATTAATGACGGAAGTTTTATTTTCAGGTGAACTATCTCTTTAAGAATGTCTCCATCCAATCAACAATCAGTAAGCTGAACCAAGTCCCCAAAAGAAAATAGCTACACACTGCATCACCGTATATATATATATATATATATATATATATTTTTTTTTTTTTTTTTTTTTCAGCTTGATGTGTTTTATGACTTATTGCAACCAATGTCAAGATTGAGGTTCATTAGATGGGTTCATTCAAAGTACATTTGGACAACATGAAAAGCTATTTTCTGAATAAACTATTCCATTCATTATCAGCTACTAGGGATAAAACGCTATTTTCAATATTGTGGTATTGCAATAGCAAAACTGTCACATGACTATATGAACCAATAGGTCTTCTAGGTAAAAAGTGCAGTTTTTTAAATATATTTAATCTTCTTATTCTAACATAAAAGGACTTTAAAGTTGTGTTTTTGGCCATTATGCTTTGGCACAGTATCTGTCAAACGAACCAAAACCGAATACGGCTTAATCCCTTCATCAAGTCTGTTTTCACTGTGCGTTTCAAAATAAACTTTTTTTCTGGACGTTTTTTTCAAGTTTTCTTAGTTAAGAACTCGGGTTGGAGCTCTTAATTTTGAAAACGTGCATTAGATAGAATAATTTAATTTTAAAAATCAACAAAAAATTGAGAAAGTCTTCATTTATCTCTTTTTTAAAATATTGTATCATTACATTTACATTTAGTCATTTAGCAGACGCTTTTATCCACAGCAACTTACAATTGGGAATACATAAAAGTGATTCATCTTAAAGAGGCAAACGGACACAGGCAGTGCTCATAACGCCAAGTTTCAAGCATTGTTCCACAACAAGTACAAGCTAGAAAGGGAAGGAATAAAGAGAGAGGGTTTTTTTTTATCATGGACTTATCGAGATATCATCATATTGTGAGATTTTGATATCATTATATATCCCTATCATCCAAGTAATTTTGCAAAAATTGCAGCTGGGGCCCCAAACACCCACTACTCCTTGAGAGGACCTCAAGTCATCCATGACAGGTGGACACAAACAGATATTGTCAATGACACATGAAAAGGAGATACGCATATCTGCGTTTTAGCCAGCACACCCTCGTTAGCAGACCTGCAAATGCGTTGCAGCCTCCGCACGGTTGAAGACTGACCCATGCGTTTATCTTTGGAATGTGGGAATTTAATCTGCGGCCCAAGAGAGGACCCTCCGCGTTGACAGTTTGTCTCTTCAGATGGACACCTCGGGCTGGTGGGAATGCAGGAGGCTCCGATGAGCCCTGATTATGGTTCGGCTCAAAGTCTCATCTCTCCACACCTCCAACCCTGACCTAAGCGGGCAAGAACTCCTCATGGCCCCTGCACAGGCCCGAGGGAGGGCAGCTGGCCCAACAGTTGCTCCAATGCTGGTCCTTAGGGATCCATCTTTAAAATCTGCAGCTCAATTTAAGTAAAAGTTACCTGATATTTAAATCTAAGGGGGTATTAAAGTGAGCAGAGAGGGTAAAATAGCAGAGCGCATGAATTCACAAACCACAAAATAGCAACTAAGCTCCAATTTCTACAAGTCACAAACCCAAATAAAACAACGATGTGCTTTCAAAGGGAGAGGACTGCATTTTTATAAGGAATTCCACAGAGCTATAAAAACATATTGAATGAATCAATCCCGCATGAAACAAACAAGCACAAACAGAAAACAACTTCAGCGGCGTTAAACTAAAGACACGCCAGACCTTTGGTTTCTGACAGATGGAGCATCAATCCCGAAGGACGGAGTATGCGCTTCTTTCTTCGACCTCTATAATCCTGAAACAAAACCGCTGACTATTGACACAAGGCATAGACCCTCTTTCAGGGCTATCTGTTATCTCCTGAGAGGTGAGGACTGATGGACAGAGACTGTACGCCATATAGCCATGATTCTTATTCACACACTGTCTAAAAATCCTGTCCAGAGGGGAGTTCAGTGGACCTATCTGATGAATGACTCCTGAAAGACTTGTTTTTTTTCTCCCACTCACTCCCACATTTACCCTCCCACTGTGTCTCCCTCTCTCTTTCTTTCTCACCGGTACCTCGCTAATGACCGCACCGCTTGCCGGCGCACGGTGGCTACCCATCAATAACTCCCACATCACACAGGTTCAGAGAGGGGTGCCAGATGAGCCTCCGGCAGGCGCACATCTGCTTTCCGCGTATCCGTGGCCGGTTGGTGTTCCAGACGCACGGCATTCTTTCAAGGAGAGCGTGGCATGGCTAATGCATGTTGTTGGGCTTGGGCTTGTTAGCGTGCGGCCATGGGCTGCTTATTTATTACAGGGCTTCCACATGTTTTTACGGAACAGAGTTAACACGCCACAGATGTCGTCTAACGGCAAACATGTTTTAGTGCTGTTTTGCTAAACAGGGGAAACTTCTACCTGCGAGGGACAAGATGGGCTAATCCATTAAGAATGACAGGGCGTAAATGGTAGCGCACTGCTAAAAATCATATTGTAAATCTGAATGTTATTGCCGCTGTCCTGTAAAAATGCCTAAACATTCTTCAAACAAGATGAATTTAGCATATTATTGACCATGGACCACAAAACCAGTCTTAGCAGGGGTATATTTGTAGCTATATTTTTCTTTTATGCCAAAAATTATTAGGATATTAAGTAAAGACCATGTTCCATGAAGATATTTTGTAAATTTCCTACCTTAAACAAACTTTAAAGGCACTTTTCTCAATATTTAGATTTTCAAACAGTTGTATATTGGCAAATATTGTAATATCCTAACAAACCATACATCGATGTAAAGCTTATTTCATACGATGTAAATGTATAATAATATGTATAATTTAACGCTTAAAATCATAAAACCTTGCTAAATTTTTTATTTATGCTTGAAAAAAATAATTAATTAATTTTATCTGCCAATGTGTTGAAAAATAAACAAGCTGAGCTTCTAAAATAAATGAATCTAATTTTAAAATGTTTCTATATTTTTACTGAAGAACAAGGCAAAAGTACTAATTAAGAAAATTATATTTGCTAACATGCTAAAATAAGGTTGATATATATTAAGTTTACTTTTCTAATCCAACTGGTAAATTACTGTTTTAAGCATAAAACCTTTCTATATCAAAATAAATAAATAAATAAATAATCAGCCAATGGGTTGAAAAATAAACAATCAAAAATGTATTTTTTTTCCCTCAAGCTTCTAAAATAAATTTATCTTGTTTTAATGTTTTAATATTTTAAAAATTACTGATTAAGACCATTTTTGCGAACATGTTACAATAAGGTTGTTAGTTAAAGCATTATAAAAATATTAACAGTGCATTTTGCATTATTTACTACATTTGGTTAATTTTACTTTATATTAAAAATAACATTAATAACATTTTTTGTTAATTGTTGGTTTCCAGTGCATTAATCTATTCTAACATATTTTTATGTTGAAATATGCAGAAAAAATATTTCCCAAGATTAATGAATACTGTAAAAATATTGTTTGCAAAAAATTTAGCTATTGCATTAATGTTAACACAATATTTATTTTATTTTATTACTTATTAAAATATTAACATTTTTAACACAAAGGGGGTTATATCTGAATACTTACTGTATTAATATTTGCTATTTCTTGCTCTTTAAAATTAAATTATTATAATCTTAATTCAAGAGATGAAGGATTTTGTAAGTCAATTTGTATAAAAGTGCCTGCTAAATAACTAAATGTAAATTTAAATTTAGAAAGTGCATTAAATGTAATCAGTAGGGTTACTTTAAAGTAACCTAAAGTACTAGGTTACTTCTAGTTTTTAAAGTTCTAAAGTAATTGAAATAGTTACACTACTTATTACATTTTATATGTAGTAACTTGTAATTTGTAACCTGTTACATTTCCAAAGTAACCTTCCCAACACTAGACATGACACACACACACACACACAAACATATAAAAGCTTTTATCCTTGTGTTTCTAGGGTGAAAAATATTTAAGCAATTATATAACAACAACAGTATATTAGGCATAAAGGAATGTGCTTTCTCGTACCTGAGCAGGAAATTCCACAAGTCACCCGAAACGGAGAAACATAGAGAGACAAAAAGAAAGAAAGGCAAATAGTTAGTTTATAGGTTATGCATTTTGCATTTGATTTCCATTTTAATTTCTAGCACTGGGGAATGCAGTTGTTAAATAGCTCTGCTGTTTGACTGAAATTATACAGCAAGCTCATTTATGAATTCTATTGATGTAAAAACATGGGCGTCTGTATATCAAAAAATAAAATAAAAGAGCATAACAGCAAATACCCAATAAAAGACTGACCCACAAATTAACGACACTGCTGTGTACGCTCTTGTAACTTCAACGGCCCATTACAGTCGGAGCACCATTGAGAATGGCGTTAAATTGTAGGGCGCCGGGAATTCGCGCAGGAACCAACTTCTCGCTCTACCTCAACGCGTGGGTGAAAATCCCTTTCCTGTCTCGCACAAAGGATCACCCCGTGACCCTATGGCACTTCATCCAGAGTGGATAGTTATGACTCTGTGTCCATTACCTAAATGGAAAGCACTTGAGCAGTATTGATCAGGGGCCTCTTTTCACTCATCACACCATCCTGACATTGCACAGTTCTACGTAATAATCCGCCGGGTCAAGACTAATAAATCGGAATCATAAATGTTCTGTCTATGACAAGGATAAAAAGCCAGTCTGTGGACAATGGATGATGGACCTTTAGAGTCTCCCCTGAATTGCCACTGCACACTTGATGATTAAATGCTACATTCTAACACAGCTGAGTGATGCCACAATCTTCTGATGACCGGAGTACATGAGCGGAGCGAAGTGCACTCTGTAATCACTTTTTTTTTTTTTTATCTCTCTCTCTCTTTTTCTCTAGTAATATTTTTATGTTAAAAAAATCTATTCAATATTGATTATTTTAGATATATATATTAGGTACAGTACATGCCAACTGTTTTCAAAGAAAAAAATCTCTCAGCTAAAGTTGTAAAATATACATGAGAGCCAGTTGGTACCACACACCACTATAATATTGAAGGTTAAAATTAACTGTTTTGTACACAAACACTTCAAGTACACTCATTTAAGTTTTAATAATAATAAAGTTACAATTACATAATTATATTTCGACTCCAGTTCGTTTTTTTATTGGTGGCTGCTTATTTAAACATAAACTAAACATTAAAGAACAGTAAAAAAATAAATAAATAATGAAAATGTTATATGGTGCTTATATTTAGATCATTTATCTTGCTGACTAATGAGTTTATGGTCACTCAACATGTTTTTTTTTTTTGTGAGGTAACTGTGACATTATGTGACATTGTTTACAATGTCTCGTTGTACTCTTTCTTTTAACATACCTTTGAATGTTTATTTATGTTTTTAAACTGATATTAAAGAGGAGGAGACAATCAGTTCATGTTATTGTGTGATGTATGTCAGCTCATATGCAACTACTACAGAAGGTTCAAATGCTCACTGATGCTTCAGAAGAAAAAACAACACGCATTTAGGGGGTGAAAACTTTTGAACAGAATGAAGATGTGTACATTTTTCTTATTTTGCCTAAATATCTATTTATTTCATGTAGTACTAACCTTCAGAAGCTACAGAAAATACATGTTTTCCAGAAGACAACATAAGTTAAAATTATCCTGATCTTCAAGTTCAAATAGTTTTCACCCCCCGGCTCTTAATGCATCGTGTTTCCTTCTAAAGCATCAGTGAGCATTTGAACCTTCTGTAATATTTGCATACGAGTCCCTCAGTTGTTGGAAAGAGTTCAAATACAGAAAAATGCTGAAAAACCAAAGAATTTGTGGGACCTAAAGGAATTTTCTGAAGCACAGTGGGTAGATAACTGTTCATGACAAGCAAGGGACTTAAGAACAACTATCACTAAACAAAAAAAACAGCTGTGAATCATTCAGGTAACAACACAGTATTAAGAATCAAGTGTATGTAAACTTTTGAACAGGGTCATTTTTATAAATTCAACTCTTATTTTCTCTCATGGACTATATGTAAACATCTTTTATGTGAAATATCTTGTTTAGGTCAGTACTAAATAAAAAATAACATGCATTTTGTATGATCCCTCTTATTTTGGTAAAATAATTAACATTTTGCAGATCCTGCAAGGTGTATGTAAACTTTTTAACTGTACATTTTGCAGGCAAAAACATTTAACACCATCCTTCTCTCCGCTTCCATTCCCATATTCTGCTGATGACCAAATAGGTTGTTTTCAATGATTCATATTGTCCCACCAAGTGCAGTTTTCCATGATGAGCCCTTCAAATATGCAGACTAAGGTGGTGGAGGAGAGAATAACAGTCACGTGTGTACGGCGAGGAGGTGTAACGAGTTACAGTGCTGTTAGACAAGTAGCTCAAAGGCAATTTTCTACTGCAAGAGAAATCTACAGCACTAATAAATCACACACTGCAGAATCTGCACCCACACCAATGTGCCCGAGTGAGGAAATCAAACCGTTTGTAAAAACCTGACGGTTTCACTAGTTAAAAAAAACTCCCTCCCTTTTTTTCTCCTCACTGTGTGGAACATCCTCCGTCCTTATTTGCCCTCATTCTCCCCAGATTTCTAAAATGAAAAGTCGCTGGCGAAATTCTCTGGCAATGTTCAAGGTTTTTAAAGCAAATCTCTGTGATATACGGCTTTATTTGTGAGTATTGCACAGATCTAAGATAATAAGGAAGCATCTGATCCAGGTGCTTTGCGATAATAGGAGGGGGGAAGCATAAGAAAAGAGTCGTATTCCTCCACCGTTATGAGCAGATAACCGTACACAGCGCTTTCATCAAAAGCACATGAGAATACAGGGCCTTTTTTTCTCATCCAGACAACAATAGTTAAGCTACACAATGCATTTAAATCATCTTTATAGGATTATTATGGACGTCTGAGTTGGAGAATGAGACTAGGAGCACAGACACACACTCCGGCACAAACAAAACACAAAGCCACGGTGCTGATCCTATCGCGGCATGGCTCCCGCAGGCCTTTGCTGGAACTTAAATGACACCACATGACTCAGAGAGCCAGCAAGCGTCCTGGTTCATCCAGTTTTTTGTGCATCAGGCTGCGGAGGGTTGAGCAAACAGTGCCAGGCTCCGCCTCTCACCTAAGGCAATGCTGGCAAAGGCCTCAGCCATCTGATCCTGATGCCATCAAGCTGTAAATTAAAACTCAAGAGGGCTTTCAGAAGCTGATACAGCACGTAAATAAGATCAAGAGACATAAATGGACAGGAATGTTGATAATGCCTGCGATACCCAAAGTTCTCACACTGCGGACAATAGCGCGAAATAAACCTAAAAAGAGTCCCGGAATTTGTTAAAGGAACTAGCGGTGTGTTGTACATACTAATTATCTACCCACAAGGCTGGCATGAGAACAACTGTCTGTTCAAAAGGATCAAGAGAAGAATAAGTAGTCTGAACCACAACCATGTACCTGATCCTTTCTGGGGTTTTTTTTCAGAGTGAGAGCAAAGGCTCCGTCTTTCTTCCCTCGACAGAATCACGAGCGGAAAGGCGCTGGAGGATGGGACTCTCAATTGTCATGTTATGATGAGTGACATTTGAGACCCGGTAGATTTCAATAGAGGAAAGGTCAAAGTGTCAGACGGCCCGGTTTCCTGTGACATCACTTCTCAGGCGATAATAAGAGCCGGATGCCTCGGTATGACACTGCATCAGGTTTAATTTGAAACTACTGAACTACTACGAAGCCCTTGGTTGCATAAAAACAGTGCTCGCTTTGCCAGCAAGGCAGATGATTGTGATAACCCACATGTTTTACCTCAACACAAACCTATCCAGGTGTTTCGGATTATACAGTATGCCTGCCATCCGCAGGGTTTCAGTACTCACAGGTGTGCGAGATGGTTTAAAAACAGCTGAATTCACTTTTTAAGGGATATAAGCAGACGTTAAAGAGATAGTTTTCCTAAAAATGAAAATTCTGACATATACTCGCCTCCGGGTTGTTCCAAACCTGTATGACTTTCTTCCATGAATCACAGAAGGTATTTTGAAACTTGTTTCAATGTTTTTCTCTCCTTGCAATGAAAATAAAAGGGCCAGTGTCATATTGGACCCCATTTACTTTCATTCTTCTTTGGCATCTGTGTTTCCATGAAGAACCTTTAACATCAATGGAATTTTCTTTCCAAACATTTTTTTTTTGTTTCCGTTTTAATTTTTCTGGATTATGTTTGCATTTTTTAGACAGTTTTCATGGTTAAGTTAAAAAATAATAATTTAACAGTAATTTAATAAAAACTGAACAAAAACTAAATTTTACGGGCCTATGAAATACAATTCATTTTTTTCTTAAATTCATCCTAATTTTTACCAAATTTTGTGTTTTCTATAAATTTCATTATACTCTAATATAATTTAATTAATCATCTCTAAATAAATGATTTGATAAACAAAAACTAATTTATCATTTATTTATTTAGAAATACTGTGTTGTCTAATTTGATTTTTCTGGTAAATAATTTCTGGTAAATATTACTTACAAAATATTTTTTAATAATTATTTTATTAGTAATAGTACTACTACTATCAGCACATTAAGTAATATATTTCTGTCAAAATTTCTTCAAGTTAAACCAAACTTTTATTTTGATGGGTTGCTGTGAAGACCTGATTTTATGATAGTTTTTCTCAAAAGAAACTAAAATATTCATGACTCCTAGAGCCATTCTAAAGATTATGTTTATGGGTTCATGTACTCATATATTGAAGCAGTAGAGGCTGAAAACACTGCGAGCACCATGTACATTTCAGAATGTATGTAGTCAACAAAACCGCACAGAAACACGCAGAACATTCAGGATTCATGTTTAAACAGTATTTTTGTACTGACCTACTTTTAATTTATTAATCAAAAAAATTGGCAAATTCAGTAAATTCCATTATTGTGACTGGATTCCAAGATTCCGTCCGCATTTTTTTCATAGGGCCCTACCATGGAAACGTTTTGTTCCTCAAAAGGTTCTTTACAGTGGAAAAAGGTTCTTTGGATTAATAAAATATTCTTTTTTTTGGGGGTTGCGAAAAGTCATTTTGGAACCTTAATTTTTCATATTTTATGAACAAAAACAGTAAGAACTTTCTTCAAAGTCTTCTTTCGTGTTCCACCTACAGGTTTTGAACTACATGGGGGTGAGTAAATGACAGATTCATGTTGTAATTTTTGGATGAACTATCCTTTAATTCTTTAAATATCAAGAAAACACATTACAGCGACATCACTCAGCAAGCCACGAGCCATTTCATTGGCTCTCAGAGAGATAGATGGCCCTTATTTATGTGTGGGAGGGAGACGGGGGTCCGATAGGGTTGAGTTCTGCGCCGAACTCCACCTGCGCTGATGATGAGGTGAGGGTTGAGTTACCGTGACCAGCTTATGCAGACTTCCTCTAAACGTTTTCAGTTCTGACAGATTTAAAGCCGAGGACGGACACACCTCATTCATCTGACCATACACGCACACAGACGCGCCATATCTGTACGTATAAAACCGAAAGAAATGTTTATTTTATTTACAGCTTGTGGAAAAATAGGACCGTCTGAGTGCGAGGCTCAGGAGGTTATCGGCAGGCCAGCGTTAAGGGAAAGCACATGTTTGGCCTCGCTTTAGAGGCTAATGTCAGTTGGATTGAAAGGCTGGGAAAAATCCAGACTGATTCCAGCACCATCCAGCCAATGGCAGAGCAGCGAGACATTAATAACCGGCATGCAATACTTTTAATGCCCCATCAAATTTTATTAAGCACAGTAGCCATCAAACGCAAAATAGATGCTTTTTTCGGTTGGTTACATTCTGTATAAAATATTATAAAATGTGTTTTTTTTTTTTTGGTGGAGCCCCAATCCTGAGGTCATTCTAGAGCTTTATTTCCAGAACGTCCAGGAGAGCACATCACCACAGAGACGTCTGCCCTGATGATCCTCACAGCTTCAAAGAGCTCAGTCCCACACATATAAAACCACAGAGGCGCAGACATATGAAAGGCGTCTGTGTGGATGTGAGCGTGTGTGCGCGTCTGCGTAGGTCAGTATTGGCGCGTTTCTCTGTGTGTGTGTGTGTGTGTGTGTGTGTGTGTGTGAAATCCTATCAATGTCACAAAGGTCACGCTCGCTCAAGATAACCCGGGGAGATTGGTGTGAGGTGCCAGGGTTTTTTCTTCTCTTTATTTTGTGATTAGGTGTCACAAGGATTTCTTTGGTGTCACAATGAGGCCTTTCATGTTGTGGGCACCTCAAGGTTTAATAGGCGATTCACTACATTCGGCATGAAATGTAAAGAAAGAAACCGGCCGGCTCACAATACCCGGCGAGACCACAATTGCATGCACACCAACCCCTTTTTTTTTTAAAAGCGTGAGGAATTCTATCCTTTTTGTTGTAAAATGTTTGTGTAATTCCCACAGGAAATCTGGGATCGAATGCTCGCGCACAATGAACACTGAGACGTCCATTTAGCGTGTCACTCAGCTTGTGGTAAAGCTTATTCGGCTGAGTTATGTTTAAGGGGAACTTTTAAAGGTTAAAGTCGGCGGCCAGGATCAGTAAAATGAATGGAACGGCCTAACGAAATAGTCTGTCAAAACAGTGCCTCGCCACAGTTCAACAAATATGTTACCATGTTTACAGTGACCATGACAACAGCTCTGTGAATAGACATGTGTTCGGTGATCATGCTTATTTTGTGATTCATGCTCACCCTGAAGTCCCTTTTTTCCACTGTGCATCTAAGAATATTCCCTTGTGCGCTTGAAACATTTAAGAGGATCCACAGGCTGACTGACAGTAGTTCTATATATGAGGTCATGCACCACTATTCAAAATGTTTGAAGGCCTGGTGTGAGAAGGAATCTGCCTGGCTGTTGACCCAGGTGTTTATATTGTTACATTAACAATGTAACCAATATTCGATTTATTATTATATGAATTAGTGGTGTCAATCAATTAAAAAAAATTGACTAAATAATTGCGATTAATCCTACCTGACATTAAAGTTTTTAATTATACTTTTATATTGCAATAATTTCACATTCATGCTTCATAAAAAAAATAAAGAACGTATATTTTTAATATTTGTTTAATGCCATCTTTTTTACTGAAGGCAAGTATCACTGATTCCAACTGATGTCTCTTGATGTAGAATTTTTTGCCTAAAATTTTACCATTGAATATAACCATTCAACATTATAGTATAATTAAAAGCTATCGCTTAAACAATTAACTCTAATTTAAGTGAAGTTGAAACTCTCTTCACATAAACCCATTATAATAAACATCATATAGGCTAGCTACCTGTGCCCTTCAGCAAGAAAATACAGCCTAAAGTTATCAAACACTAAATTATATAAACAAAGCTTAAAACTACAGAACTTGATGTGGATCTGACATTGTTTTAAATATCACCTATAAATAATAAATACTTACATGCACAGTTTTAAGGCAGCTTTATTTGCCTTTTTTGTAAATTCATTTCGACATAACTACAACATTGCATGCTCCCAGTTTCATTTGGGTTTGAATATGATATATTGTTTTAATAAAGCCTAATACAGCTACGAGCACAGTATAATGGCTGACAGGACAGGAAGATTTGTTTTTACTGACATATGGCTTGACAACATCTTATTTGACTGCAGTTCACTGATGTTCTACTGAAGCTCCTCGTCACTGGTACCGTTTCTGCGCTCATTTGAAGTGAAGTTAGAGCGTGCATTTGAAATGTCCCCCGTTTGATGTGCTCATAAAGACACCTTGCACATCTAAATAAACGCATTTCTTTAGCAGTTGTGAGTGGGGTGCCCATGCGTTAATTGCGTTAAATATTTTTAAGTATCGCCTGTATTAATGCGCTAATTTTGAAACCACTAATATGAATTTTATCAAGTAGTTTTTAGGCATTTTACATTTATTCCAAAATAATAACTCAAGGAAGTAATAAGACAGTATTTTATTTCTGAACTTATGTTCAGCTTTTCTTTTTAATAGTTAACTTTTACTGTTTTTTTTTCTTGAATCATTAGTCTTCAAATCTCCGTAAATATCAGTCACAGACACTGAGATTTACCTTAAATTTCACCAAGCTAAAAACTCCCACAGATCATGTTTTCATGTCATTTCACTCATTTCTTATTTCACGTAACAAAGTGGTTATATCCCATTAATGCCTTTATATTGTTTATTCAGACTGATTCGCAAACACGGAACGTGCACAAACACATTATCGCAGGAACCAATCACCACTGAATATAACCAGTCATATCCTCTCATGTAACTTTCCCCAATTCATTCTGAATTACCCCCCAACAAACTCACCACACGCTTTTGTGGTTCTGTTAAAACGACGCAGAGACGCGGACTCCTGCTGGAACTTTACCTGCTGGTGTCACTGTTGGACAGTGTTTCTTTAGCAAAATGAGTGATTTATACCTTTTTAATTGTATATTTTGTAATATTACTTTTTTTAACCATTAAATTAACCATGTTGACAGCTCTGATAACAATAAATATTTTATTCTTGTGATTGGTTGCCCTCTGCGCCTGTCCTTCAATCATCAATTTCCAGTAGCAGGACGTTTGACTTAAGTAAAGTAGACAACGCTGAAACATATGCGGCCAAGAGGGCGACATACATAAAAGAGAGTCTGCAAACAGATCTGAGAGCAGGGCTCTTTAGCAGAGACAGTTTTATAACCTGATTCACTCAGCAAAATACAGCGCCATAAAAGAAGCTCTCTGTCCATGCAACGTCATGGCACGATGACAGGCCGTGTTAATCACCAACGTTATATGCACATCCAGCAGACAATCTGCAGCCACAACTGAAGCCTGGACTGCATAGCTCAATCAGCCTAAGCCCAGCAGACCAGAGCCTGTAAACCGCTCTCATTCCCAGAAAATTCTGCTGAGGGAAGGAGGTAATATCTTCTCTCGTCATAGCTGCAATGGTCTAGGTCTGGTTCTGATCAGAGATAAATGTCTTGGTGAGTGGACTGTGCTGCGCTAGACAGCTCTTTGTGGTTTTAGGGCCTGTATGGGGTCAGTATGGATCATTTTGTTGATAGAGGCCTGATGTGGGTAAATTACAGTGTCAAAAGTATAACTCGAAACGGTCACACTGGGTGCACTCTAAGTACTTGCATGCCGCCCAGTGATTTTCTCTACAGGTCGTCATCAGCAATGGTCTTTTTAGGCACAATTAGTTAGGTGTCCATGACTGTGCAAATACTTTCGGGGCTCCATTCTGCATCATTCAGAATTGAATTGCAGCAGCAAACAGGATACAGAATTGTAATTTCTATTTAATTGTAGGAAGCAAGAAGAATGAATATTGATCAAATATTATTAAATATAAAGAAATAATGGCACTTTAACTAGAAAAGCAACATTTGAAGGATGGCTTTACTTCTTTGAAAGGTTTGAAAAAAGACTGAAGTCTTGAAATTTGAAGGCTTTTAGGTCTTACAGAAAGAAAGAACAATAGATAGATTGATGACAGAATGAACAATAGAACGATAGACAGAACAATATATAGAATGATAGAAAGCTAGAAAGAACAACAGAATGATAGAAGTTAGATAGAATGACAGAATGATTGATAGATAGATAGATAGATAGATAGATAGATAGATAGATAGATAGATAGATAGATAGATAGATAGATAGATAGAGAGAGAGAGAGATAGAACAGAAAGAACAGAGCAAAAGGCAGAATGATAGAAGTTAGACAGATAGAATGACAGAATGATAGAACGATAGAACAACAGAACGATAGAACAATAGATAGATAGATAGATAGATAGTAACAGAACAATAGACAGAATGGAAGAAAGAACAACAGAACAAAAGACAGAATGATAGATAGAAGTTAGACAGAACGACAGAACTATAGAATGATAGATAGATAGATAGATAGAACAGAAAGAACAGAACAAAAGGCAGAATGATAGAAGTTAGACAGATAGAATAACAGAATGATAGAACGATAGAACAACAGAACGATAAAACAATAGATAGATAGATAGATAGATAGATAGATAGTAACAGAACAATAGACAGAATGGAAGAAAGAACAACAGAACAAAAGACAGAATGATAGATAGAAGTTAGACAGAACGACAGAACGATAGAATGATAGATAGATGGATAGATAGATAGATAGATAGATAGATAGATAGATAGATAGATAGATAGATAGATAGATAGATAGATAGATAGATAGATAGAATTCTAATTCAACTTCCTGTGTAGTGTGGACAATATAATTCAAATTCTTTAGACCTGAATCTTGCCCAAAACTACTATGTTTTACACAAACTGAAAGTTTCAAATCTTTTTACTTGTTAGCCAAAACTATAGATTAGTAGATAACTGAACAAATAGATGGGACAGAATGATTTAAGATGCTGACTGTGAATTTCAAAGAGGCAGCTTTAAAAGCGAGGCTGCCGACTATCACGTGTCTACACCAGCAGATAACCTTCGACTCAGCTTTCATGGGGCGTTTGATTCACGGTGGCCTCCTAGCTGGCTAGGGTGAGAAGGAGCACACCACGAAGAGAGGAAAAGTCCCTGTGATGGTGCTGATAGTCACACTCTCGGTGTGTAGTTTCCTCCATCTGTGAGAAACAGCCTGTGCTGCTTGCTCAGCGGGAAAAGACACACACAAACACACACAAGGGCGGAGCTGCCGTTCTGGCCTGAGATTCCAATCACTCCGACTCACATTCGCGTTTATTTGTCCCCATCAGACAATGCAAATGGCATGCTGCGATATTTATTTACGCAACTAATGAAAGAAAACTCCTGAATTACCAGGTGCTGACATCAATCCTAACTCAAATTTGTATCGTATGACATTATCGAGAATATAAACCAAACAATAGACTTCTGTGAGTCATGTGAGAGTTCGGCTCCCGCTTAGATCCTGCTGATGTGCTGAAACCTCCTACTTGTGCCAATGAGAGAGGTGTCAGACACAATTAGACACCTTGCTCTGCGCGCCGCGTGGACCAACGCGCTACTTGTCTCTTCTCATTTACAAAGATTTTGTTCAACAGTTCTTTCATCTGCTTCCACACACCATCTATTTCAATTGGAAATGAATGCGCTCAGACATAACCAAACAAAATTTAGCAAGAAATAGTCCTCAGTTAGAAGCTAAACAAGGCAGGCACGATTACGGTCTCAGCCACTGAACCAAAGCTCTCTAGAGAGATTTTTTTGCTACCTACAAACTTCTGGTACGTTAAACAGCCAGTAAGTGCAATTTTAGAACAAGGCCAGTTAAACGAAATTCCCAAGTAAACGTGATTAGCTGGAACTTGGGCTGTCAACTTTATATTTGAACTTTTTGCATTTTTTTTTATATAAAATAAGAACAGAACAGCTAAAAATACAATGGCAAACTTACAGTACTTTTATCAAAAGTATTAGGCCTACTTGATGTTTCTAAATGTTTTGCCTAAAACATCCAAAGAAAGAACTTTCCAAATAAAGCCTTACATTTCTTGTGATTAATTATATATAAAAATAAAAAGCTGTCAAATTTATACGCCAAACAATTTTTATGTTAAGAACTGGAAAGATAAAAGTAACAAACATTAAAACTAGCTCTTACAGCACTTTAAAATGTATAAGTAATCGTTGATAGAAATTAAAAAATGTTTTATCCTGAGACTTCTAAAAACATACATTAAATAACTTTCTGAATAAAGCCATTTCTTGTGATTAATTGTGTAAAAAAAAAGCTTTATAGATTATTATTATTATTTTTTTTTTATTCCATGTCAGTACCAAAAAATGTTCATGCTTAGTACTGGACAGCTAAAAATACAGTGAAAAAGATCAAAACAAGCTCTTACAGCACTTTACTTTTTTTTAAAAATAATATTTCAAAGTAATCATTGAAAGAAATTCAAAAGCTTTTTTCCTGAGACTTTTTAAAACGTCCATTAAATAGCTTTCTAAAAAAAAATCTTTCATTTTGTGTGATTACTTATTTAAAAAAATTGAAAAAAGTTACTTAATTCTGCCACTTTGACTTATTTCAGTAATTAATTTTAGATTTGAGTAATTCAAGTTTGAAGCACCAACTTCATGAATGATTTTGTTAAGTCTATTTAAACCTTGTGTAAAGGCTTTGAATTATTATTTATTTTATATTACTGAATTATATTTATTATATTATATATTTTATTACTTTCATTTTATTATTTTTTTATTATATATTTCTCAAAAATGTATATGCAATTACGTATATGTATTGCTTTCCATTTAGAAATCCATGGCGCAAGATGCTCTTTAATCAAATCTAGATTTCTTAAGTGCTGCTATTTATACCTAATGTTACAGCTCACAGGTTGCTCATCTGATGGGCCCAACATATGATTCACATACCAGCACAGATACCAGAGCTACACATATTTTCTCTGAAAACACCGTCCTCACGCCCTGTAAAAACACCACTGGGACGCAGGAATGTGCCCAACCAGTTTCTCTTTCTCTCTCTCTCCGCTAGAATGGGAGTCTTTTTTTGGCAAACAGACCAATTCAATTAGCACCTGAAAGAAAGTGGGCTCCTCAGTGTAATTATATCATCGGTTTAATTGGAGAATTCTGGGAAGCCTTCTGTTGAACGCAGGCTTCTTCAGCTTCGGGCCCGCTCTCTGCGCTGCAGTTCATTTCCACTCGTTTGTTTTGAACACAGAAAACCACAGAGGTTGTTGCTGTGATTACACATTTGATTTGGAATTAAAATGACTCACGGTGTTGGCTTGAACTTCATGTGCTTTATGCCCATCAATCTTGGTGTGGACAACATTTCCAGGTATTATTCAACTGGTTTTCCCCCACCCTAACAGATACCCTTGTCAAGAAAAGCCACCTTTCATTTCTAAACAGTCATTTTATATATCCTATTTAAATTAGGTTTTCTTCTAGAGAATATAGACCTAATTTGAACTGATGGATTCCTTAGATTTTTATTTAAATTCATCCTTAATTATCCTTTCTACCAAAATACCATATTTACTACAGTTATTTCCACAACATTAAAACTGAGGTAACTGTGGTAGCCAGCACTGGCATTGAGACAAGATTTTTTTTTTTTTTAACAAATGTAAATTAATGTCACATTTTCTTGATTAAATAAACATTACTCATAACATTAAACATTAATCTTTTTTTTTAGATAGTATAAATCTTATGTTAGTGCTTTAAGCATTTTACATTTATTCCGAAATAATAACTAAAGACAAAAACAATTTAAACAATATATTTTATTTGTAAACTTACGTTCAGCAAAACTTTTTAATAGTTAACTTTGATCTATTTTTGAATGTTTCCGGCTCATCAGTCATCAAAGCTCTGTAAATACTGGTCACAGGTACAGAGATTTACTTTAAATTTCACCAAGCTGATTACTCACTAAAAACTCCCACAGATCATGTTTTCAGGCCATTTTAAGTCTCATTTTGGTATAACAAAGAAGTTATCGAGGTGTTGCGTTGAGTTTACTTACTTTTTTAAATTAGTCTTCCCATTAATGCCATTATATTGTTCATTCTGACTGATTTGCAAACACAGAACACAAAAGGCATGATTCATCCAATAATATCGCGATGAAGGCATTGCCTCCTCTCATGAGACTTTCCCCCATTCATTCTTAATTACCCCCCACCAAACTTTCTGCACACTATATGGGGTCGCTGGTGTTGCTGTTGGGCAGTTTTACTTCAGAAAAACAAGTGATTTATACACTTTCCATTGTTATATTTTGTAATATTTGCGCTGTTTTATTTTTGCCTCCTTGGATAGACAAATAGATACATTATACTGATTTAAAGGTAGTACTTTGGCTGAAAGATTTTATTTCTTAAGGTATACTTTTTGTTTTGCCCTCAATGAGTCCTAAACAGTAAACTTATTTATCCTTGATACAGCAAATCTCTGTGCCATCATGGGTTATTTGAGGGCAGCCGCAACCCAACAGAGCTGAATAATGACCTTAATGACTGAACACAAACACACACGGACACACTAGCAAAACGAACAAAAACACCATTTTGCAATTGGACCAAATGTGGAATTGGCAAATTTGCAGAGGACATTTAGAGGGCCTAATCTGAGCAAATCCAAATGTTTCTTTTTTTCTTCTGCGAATCATAATTTAGCAGATGTTTGAGAAGGGAAAAAAACTTGGAGGTGACTTTGATCTTTACAGCAGGACTTATTTCTAAAGCGTGAGAGTCTGTGAAACGGCCTGAGTGATTACCCTTGGCTGTCTTTTCAAACACTTATCAAACACTTTTATTTGAGAGATAAAACATCCTAAATGCATCATAAACATCTCAGAGTGGTGATTAGCTCAGGCTGGAACCCCATTGGCTGGAGGTGCTAATGGACTGAAGTCAAGAGAGCGACGGGAAGCCGCAGCCATGCGGTTGTGACCTTTCCGGCTTTGCCATCAAACTACGTGCCATGAGGTCAGTATAAACCGTTTTATTTGGCCTCGCAATCACAATTTTCATTGTCTCACTGAGAAAACCAGAAACAATTAAACCCACTGAACTCCCACACCAGCTTCAACAAACCGTCATTTAACGTAATTCTGGTCTGCAACAAAAGGGCTGTGAAAAATGAGACGTTTTCATTTTTCTTCAATGCGACGTGATAACATTATGAACTGGCATTTTGTACGAATTATCACGTTTCGGCATCATTAAATAACGTTCACACCACAAGTGAAAAACCCAGCGTCCAGGATGTCAGATTAAAAGGGTGCAAATGTGGCAGGACGTGCCGGTCCAGATAAGCACGACTGCAACGGGGTCTGTCTTCAGCGGCACGTCTTCATCCCACGCGCTCCAAATGAAATTAGCGTGTCTGTCTGGGCGAAAGCGGAGATTCGCATTAAAATCGCACGGTGCTACACAATCATCTGAAAAGCATCTGGACTGAGTGATTTGCTCAATAGGCTCCGCCGCACCGGCTCCATATGGCGAATTCAATGGCCACCGTGCGATATCGCACCCGGGCAGGGAGTGGGGAGATAGGCAAAATAATCAAACGCAGAAAAGAGAAAACACAAAGTCATTATAAGACATCAGGGATGAGACAGAGGCAGACGAGGATTCATTCCCCCAGTGGGAAGGCTAAAATTGAGAGTGGCTGTGCGCTCGTATCCTAACACCCATATAACACATATTCCTTGCTTTCAAAGGCTGGTATGCATATCGGGATTATTGCTACAAGGGACTTGCCGACAAAAGATATTATCAGTTCGACAGGGTCGCCAGAGGGGATGGAAATGACTTCAGAGTTAAGGCGGACAATAAAAAGGGGTGAGAACTTGGTTGAGCCCGGGCTACAGCCCAGCGTAAGCCGTTTCATCCCCAGCGTATCTGATATCAGCCTTTAAGACAGAGTCCGCGGATGTGGCAGACAACTGGCGACGGAGAGAGAGAAGGGAGAGGGGAGCGACTGCAAGGCGGCCTGTGCGTCCCGTAACCTTCTCGCTTTCACACCGGATCAAACTTTAGGTGTCCCGAAGTGTGTATGAATTATATGAAGGCTAATATGAGAACATAACTTATGAATCACACGCTGTTGGCAGGGACCAGCGCCAGCCCAACTATTAAATCCGACGGTAGTGCTCGTTTTCTCCACTTATGAAATACGGTGGCATGCTTTTAAGGGTGATCGATCTTTAAGTGAACTTACCATGCAAATCACCTGAACCTAAAGTCAACTTGAGGCTAATAAGGAGGAATCTGCTCTGCATTCAAGCCACCCCAAGTTACTCTACTACGCTGATCTGCCTGAAGATACTCAACCCTTCAAAACCTTATTGGCTTCCCCAGATCTGCAGAGCCCCTGCTGATGATTCAATTGGTGGGTTTTGGTAACCACTCCCCTCGATTGCTTTGTTCCATGCCCTAGTTTTCAATAGTAAACAGGCACATTAAAACATACTCGTAGTAGCGTGTTATAAATCATGGCTGAAAATATATATATATAAAAAAAGGTCAAATATTACAGCACCCTTTTTAGTTTAAAAAATGTAGTATTGATAACTTAAATTGATGTGTATGTCATGATAGAGAGAATAACTAAATTATTTTTTATGAGAATTAAAAAAGTGCTTTCAGAAACAAGCTATATCAAAAATCTGTGGCTGGCAATAGCGGTAGCACTTGAACATCCCATGTGCATTGCGTGTCTAGACCTGACCAACTGAACTCCCACATCCATCCACATCACATCCACACCAATAGTCACAAGATACTGAGACTTTTTTTCTAAATCATGGCTGACAAAACACAAAACAACAAAATCTGACTTTAAATGTTCATATTTTGAGCGTAGATACCATTCAATATTAATCTGTTTGTGAAAGCCTGGATTCAAGGCATCATACATTTTGTCACGCTTTTCATTTGTTAAATTTGTAACAATACTTGACACATAAACCTTTTAGAAAAAAAAATCAATATATAAATACATCAATAACATTGCATTTACTATGAGTAATTAATGTAATCTTATAAATTACTGCAAATTACTACGTGCCCGTTTGAGAACATTAGAAGGTGATGATTTGAAGGATTGTCTTTGTGTCCTTTCAGGGAAGCAGAAATGCCCAGAGGGCCATAGGTACAGCCATAAAAATGGTTTATTTGTTTCCTGAGCACATTTAGTGCTTATGTTTCCATCGGAAGCCTTTATGGCATCGCAATAATATTTATGTTCAAGACAGATGGTTTCCTTTGAGTTACAATGGGATCGTATTTCTCTTCATGTCTTGTGGTTGCACAAAATTCCTCCTGACAAATTTATCATGTTTTTGAAAAAGATTTCTAATGAAGCCTGTGAATGCACGGTTATTAATTTACTGGATGAATGGCTGTGGAACATACAGTTTTTAATTTATTGCGTATCAGGCAAAATCATTTTGAATTATTTCTGTTGGGAAACAGACATATAGATATAGAATTTGGGGTATTGGAGAATTATATGCAAAGCACAACAATATAGAAACATTATATAAAAAGTGTTTTTAAAGCATATATACAGAAAATATTAATAAATATGCATCATGTAAATAAATATTCATGTAAATATTCATTTACATGTATGTAGCCATTAAAGCATCTATTCAAATTTGTAACAAATAGCACAACAGCTCTGAACCAACAAAAGCTCCTATCCTAATCCTAAAAAGAAAAGATTTATCTGTGCATTTACTGATGTTTTTAATCACATTTAGGATTATTCCCCCGCTTCATGCTTCAAAATGTTGGCAAACCAAAAAAGGCAGCAAAGCTTTTTTTTTTTTTGAGATCACTGACCGCATCCTTAGATTCCTGACATATATTGCAATACATACTGAAGCAGAAATGTATGTTAATTATTTAGCCTAATAAAATGTGACACTTCCAGTTTTCACCTTTCCCAGTTTCAATGTTTTGCTTTACGTCAGTTGTTCCAGTCCGAGTAATCAAATTGGGAGGACCAATAATGATTAGTTTCAGTTAACTAGTGCTTCACGATGATTCAAAGAAAGCCTGAGGGGAAGAAACCTTCATTTCCTCCAGTCTCCCTGAATGGTCGCGGGGCCGCTTTGAAACAGGATGATACTGGTTAGCGGCTCATTGTCTATTAGACAAAGTAGGGCTGTTCGCCCATTAGCACCTCTTTGTACTGACTGCTCAAGGTGTGACACACAACTTGTCACAGGAGCAGAGTGAGCACGCCTGCAGTTTCACTGAATCACATGAGAGTTCAAAGGATTCAAAACAATGGCACACTCCCATATGCATATTCAAAATGCCATTCTGATGGCATTACAAATCAAATGAACAAGCAGTGCATCACTATTTATAAGAAAAAAGTCACGTTTTCAGTCACACCTGCTGACCGGCACGTTTCTTTCCTTGTGTTTGCTTAGCCAGAAGGTCACTTTCGGAATAGGAAGTGCTTGATTGACTAGCGGCTGACACTTCTGTCCTGCTTCTTTGTGATGACCTGTTACTCCAGCTGCCCTCTCATCCCCTGCAATGTTTGCTGCCCCACGCACGCGATCCCACTCCCGGCTGCCAGCAGTGCGCTTGTCCGCCTTGCCGCTTCGCTGCACCCTCTCATCGCATTACTTCTGCTATTCTAACTTTTCCATCAATTATGCACAAGAATAACTGAGGCCTGGCCGCAGCAGATACATAAAAGCGGAGTGGATGCCTCCATGACTCCACCGTCTGCCAGCATGTTCCCCCTACCAGTGATACTAGTGCCAGAGCACCAGCGAACAGTCGCACGAGTCAGGTTTACGACGTCTGTGGTGTAAATCAAATGTGTAAATTTAGAGTTAACGCTTTAGGACTAGTTTACTTGCTCGGAATGGGATCGACATACTAGAGTGAAACAGATAGCGATCAATAAACTGTTCATTCTTTTGCACTGATTGACTGGAAGATATAAATTAAACACAGTTGGGAAGGAAATCTTTTGTAATGTTTCAAAAAACAGGGCTTGAAAGGAGCTACAAAAGAAGGAAACCTTCTCCAGGATCGGCTGCTGTTCCGTTCAAAGCACAAAATGGAAGCGAGACTGAAAATGGCCGCGTGTACACTCCTACGTCTGCTAGAAAATATTAGTAGACTACTCATACAGACAAGAAAGGACGGGCGATTAACTCATAGATAATGACAAATGTGATTAAAGTGTCATTAAATGACTAAAACAGGCAGAAAATGATTTAATTATTTTATTCAATCTAATAATCTGTGGTAAAACCTCCTGCACTCAAAGTGAATGGGAAGAAATTAATCTACCAGAAGTGTCATCCACTGCAAAACACTGACCTCAAGATTTCAATGATGGTCACATTGACCTCATTTTCTCAACATTGCGTGTGAAGGTTTGTTGGCCAGACTTTTGACTCTGAGATCGCAAACAGCGTTTAATATTTTATGGGTCCCAACGCTCGGAGCGTACTCAAATTTGTAACAAGGAAATGCTTTACCACTTACCACAGACTGATCGTCTACTATAAAATGCTCCGCAATCTCAAACCAAGAATGCGACGGGAACATCTAGGTCCCAAAAAGTTTTGACCTTTGTTTTTTTATTGAAAGAGGGACATTTCTAAATATGAATTTTAAGCTGTTAACAGCTTAATTAAAGTGTCTCTGTTTTAATCATTATAGAAATGAACTATTACTGCATTATCCTTGGAGAGTTTGCTATTTTCGTTCGTTTGGTAAACTGAAAACATTACATTGTGTTTTTCTCAATATTTAATTAACAATCTGTTGACTTCGTTGGAGCTTCACCATAGCCATAATTGCAATATGTTCATAATAACGCAGCCAAAGCTGCTTAATGGCAAACAATGTTTCTGAAAAGACGTATGTCCTTCACCACAACACAAAAATATTCATCATCCAATTTTTCAATACTTCAAATGAGTGAAATATTTCATGGCAGGCGGTTTCAAAGAATCCTTGTAGGTACTTTTTCTGGACGAGAAAGAAAGATGAAGGTATTCTTTAGCCAAAAGCCCCTCATTTGTGCAGGTGAAAGCAGTTTTAAGGTTACAGACCAAGTTCAAATCTGTGAGACAAGTTTTTCAAGCCTTGGTTTCTTGTTCTTTCTTGTTTTCCTTTCATGCAAACTCTTGCCAAGTCAGTCCATTTTTATTAGCTTAGCCTGTCGAACAAATGCTTCCTTCATTATTTCTCATTGCGATTAAATGTGCCGTAATGAAGGGCACAAAGAGCATAGCGCTTGCGAAAGAATGCGCAAAGTAGTCATTACCGCATGCTACATTTTCCTTCAATTCTTATCAAGGAGGCTTAGTAAACTTTAGGGTCCTTTCAGGAGCTTTATCAGGTCATTAAGGTCTGAAGCTGATTAATATGAATGGTTGTTGAGGTCGCGGCTCTCTGAGGGAGACACAGAAGGGTGAAGGGGTTCAGAGGAAGTGTTTTGTATCTTTACACAATGGGCCGATGACCTCCTAAGCCCTTTAGTGCCTCTCTGTTAATACCTTCAGCCGAGCCTTCAAAGACGCCAGCGAAGACATTTCACCACTCACAGTTTAAAAGCTCACCCTGTATGAGGAGCTTACCTCGAGCAAACATAGAGCCCCGAAATGCATCAGTTATCATCTAAAAGTTCAGAGGACGAGCGATCGCTGTGATGACTCAAGCGTGATTTTGGAAAATGAAAAGAGAACCGGTTGACTTTCATTTGAAAAAAGGAAGACACTCCCAGAATTCTCTCTGACATGCAATCATGACAGTTTATTAGCGGAACGCAAGAGCTAAGCGCTGAAGGAAGGGGGCCAGGCACCTCTCGGAGTGTTAGGGGTCATCAAACAGCAGGATGTTCTAGTTACCCCGCAGGAGAACTTTCTCTCTGCTGGAATGAGTCTTCAGATACCCCAAATCTTTTGAGAGCACCAGCACACCGCCACACAGCCCTGGAGGGTTTATCAGGATGGGGTGCGATTGTGAGACTCAAACCGAGAGGCCTGCGGTTCCCATCTGTAACTCTTTCCATTCTTTAGTCGGCCTGTATTTCCTTCTACAAGCCATGTTGTATGCACTTCCTGCGTGTAAGAGCCTAAATACTTTAAACTCTGGCAAAGATCCACTAAGACAGGAACAATGGCACCCTTTCACGTGGGCTGGGAGAAGACCGAGGTCCTCAGACCAGTCAATATTTGGACATGATTTTTTTCTCCCCATTTAAAATCCAAGCGGAACCGAGCAGCAGGAGGCCAGAAGTGCCAGCGAGGGTAAACATGGAGAACAATACAAACTGAACCCCACACAATACCACCGAACAGCTATCACAATATCAACTGGCCACAAACCGCAAACCATGGGCTTTGTTTTTAAAGTGGGGATTAAAACTGAGCCAGCAAAAAAAAGGAAACCATTTGAGGTCATATTGCGCAAGCTAGAGCTAAGAGGTGAAAAAGAGATGGCTTTACAGGAGATCCATGACATTTCCCATTTCTGTACTGAAGAAATGAGCGACCGAGAAAGCGCTTAAGTGTGAAATGTTACAAAAAACCTAAAGTGTAAAGAGGTCGAGCGTATTATTCACTACACCACCTGACTGAAAGGGCTTCAAAAACTGTAGGAAAAGTGCCACATCTGTTATTGGGAGATTTGAGAGGCATTATCAGTGATTAAAACGGGACTCCGTCAGAATGCTGAAATCCCTCTCCCCAGCTGTTAGGTCCATTCGACAGACCTCTTTGATGGACAGCGGTATCGGCTTCCATGGCACCACATACACAAACAGCCAGAAGATTAAGGTAGGAATTCAATACTGATTCCTGACTGATCCTGCCTATCAACAACAAATAAACAGGTTTCATTTTCAACACAAGGCCTATTTTAGTTGAAAATTCCAGGAAATAGGACAAAAAAATATTGACAAATGAATATATTTGCAATGTAGATCGCATATCTGGATTACCCGAACACTACATTCTCAGAAACACAGGAACAATAAGCTCTCTATCTCAAGCCAATCCAGCAATGCCTGCGAAAGAACACGTCTCGAACTAAGAAATGACTAATCTGAGAACGAGCTGGGAAACTTCAGAGGAAATCTGCCAACTTGAATTGAATTTGTAATTGCAAACGGCGTGGACCGCATTGGTAAGGGGGGGGGGGGAAGAGCCTCCGAAAGCCAGTGAAGCTTGTAAGACCACCATATGTAGAGCAAGACCGAGGCTTACATATGAATGGGTGCGCTGCAAATCTCAGGCCAAAAACTAAAGGAGCCATTCCCCCCTAAATCCTCTAAAGAATCTCTATAGACTCCGCCGTACTCACTCATGTGAAAATACTAGCAATCACTCAGTATGTTCGCCGACGCTCTAAAGTGCAACTCCTACGCTTGCAAAATAACGATTAAGAGATAAGCCGGTCTGCATGCTTTGAGAAAAAAATTAATAAACAGTTGTGATTCTGTTATTATAGTGCGTTGTTTGTCACTAAATGCCATTGAGCTATTAAGAACTTCAATTAAAACTCTAATGAAGGCAATCTTTCTGACAAATTAATATTTCATGGCACGGCTATCTAAATCTTTGAGTTGAGGACTCTTGCACAGCTGTCTCTAATGTTCGTAATTTAGCCATGGTAATGAGCGACATTAAAAGAGGAAGATGCGGGAACACAATGAACCGATCAAGCATCTTTCCAAAGAACTGAGAGTTTCGATCAGTGTTTAAATGGAAAAAGTCCAACATGAGATCAATGCACAGACAGATTCTGATCCAAAGGTTGCTTGTTTTGTGTGTTATGAGTGACATTCAGGGCCCCAAGGTCTTGCCAGAGAGTGCTGCTACATTATACAGCACAGCCAGATTTGAATTAGGCCATTGGGTGAGTGTATGAATGTGAATGAGAGATACTCATTTGAACTAACTCATTTATTTGCTAGAGGGGCCTCATTTTGCCCGGACAAAACCTAGGCAGGGAGCCTCCAACACACACACACGCAGATCTTCACGATCACACATTTCTGCAAAGCTATAGAAACCGTGCTCGCCCTCGGATTCACCCTAACCAGAGCTCAATACTGTCCGATGATGGTTAACCGCAGCCTTGTGCTGTTATCACTGAACGTGTGACCCCTCTCTCATGAGCATGCACCCAACTGGGCATCAGCCACTCCTGAAATGCCTCTCTGGGTTGACCCATTGTGTAAAGCCAGCATGGGGCTGGGGTGCAGGGCAGAGAGAAAGCCCCATGGCAACTGAAGAGGGACAACCGAGAATGGGGATGAGCTGGAATCACAGCGGCAAAGAGAAGGGGACTGGGAGCCTAATGTAATTTAAATATAAATATAGGCTATTTCTTATGTGTTAATAGTTAAAAAGCTCTTAAGCAAATTATTTTTTCACATGCATAATAAGATATAAAGTTATGAATATCGGCTTATTCAAAATGCTCATTGACATTTAACACACCCAAACTATTAACAGTCATCAAATCAACTTATTCAGGTATTTCACATTCAGCCAGAAAAGTACTTATTTCCACTCCTGATGCTATTTTTCATTAACACCCTTCACTGCACAGGAAGGTTATATTACCTTATTAGAAAACCTTTGTTGAAATCCATTACTAGCCCATTTTCTGCCACACGTTTTATAAATGCTTCCAAAGAAATATGAATTGATAAAACTGTGCCCTTTTAGAATTATGATAACAAGCAAAATCACATTTAAAGAGGCAAATTGGATTTTAAAGAACAACTGACCAATGAGCCATGATATTTATTTCTAATGATGTTTCTAGAGGGCAATGTCTAGGACAAGCTAGTGGCACGGGGTAATGACTTTTTACTTTCAAAGAGCAGCTTTGCCTGCCAATCTTCCAAAGTTATTACAATGAGGTAAAAAAATGTCATAAAGTAGGAATATATAGATATATATAGCAAATTAAACCTCTACAACAAAGAGTCAGCGTACAGATTTTAGAATATTTCGGCTTCGTTTATTTTCGCAATTCTGAGCGCCGTTTCGTGCCATGTTAACTTCATAGTTTTGTCAGTTTACTGTAAAATAACGCTGTCGAGTGTCTGCCGGGCGTTATATATAACATTTTGTTGAAGTTTCGCCCTTTCAACGTGTTTGTTGTGACTTGTATAATCACTGAAACTTATTCCAACGATCCTTACGGCTTGACTAACCTGTTCGGTTCGCAGCCGCGTTATATTTCACTCGATATGTGGCGCTTCTACATGACAGAAGTGAAACGGCGTTGTAGTATATTTACTGCGCAAGTAACTAACTCACCTTGGGTTTGTTCGGTTCCAGTAGACAGCGTAGCGATCCGCTACAACCTTAGACGCCGGTTCCAGGCCCAACACAGACATCCACAGGCTGATCAACACAAAATAAAACATCTCCACCTGCGGCATTTCTGAAAGTTTCAATCGCAGCCCCCGTAGATACAGCGATCCGGTGATGAAG
Organism: Cirrhinus molitorella; assembly: GCA_033026305.1. Lineage (NCBI taxonomy): Eukaryota > Metazoa > Chordata > Actinopteri > Cypriniformes > Cyprinidae > Cirrhinus > Cirrhinus molitorella. Next base: position 14,930,792 of record CM065138.1, on the reverse strand, counting down.
AACTGGTCGACCCGTCAGTTTTTCCTTGAATATCCCAAGCGCGGAATTAGTTTTCTTTAAATTCTGTTTCTTTTATTGTAAACTAAAGATTAAAACAGAGCTATACAACCGCAGTGCAAGGAATGACGAAGTCCTTTAAAGAGTCACAGTTATGTAAATTATTATTAGAAGAAACAAGAAGCCGGTTAATGCGCTCGCTGTCTGTCAATAGTCCAGTCTGATAAGGCGTTCATCTCAAGCACATCCTTTCTTGCGATTTATCGACTTTTCCACGTGGAAAGCAAACAATTAGACAAATTTGAGGTCCTTTGAATGTTCACTTCTCATTCCAAAACCAGTCACCGTAGTTAGTTTAAGTGAATGAAAACACCAGCGTATGTCCACTGGCACCTCATTCTCCAACATGTGAATGAAGACCTGCGCTGTTTCTGTGGTCAGACCTTGACGTTTACAAACTGAATTTATGTAGACGCTGTCCTGAAGCGCTGTCTTCAGAGTAGGAAACCAAACTATCTTTCTGGACGAAAAGGTTTCTGCGTTTTCAAGATTCACTGGTAAGATATAGTCCACAACAGTAAGCTTCCAGGCAGCTGAGTTGGTCAGGGTGCATAAGCCATGCTGTCTCAGAAAGAGAGAGAGACGGTACAGTTCCAGCGCTCGCTCTCTTTCTCATTGGTTTGCATTTTGAATGATGGGCGTCTCGGTTACAAAAACTACATCCCGCCTCCAAAGGTGGTAGAGCTGCTTTTTTACGGCGGTGTAATTCTCAAGAATATATTCACATATCACTTCAAAGGGTTCCTACTTTTATTGGCCGAATATACAATAATATTTAGGAAAAAGTATTAGATTTATTTTACTGCATACACTTAATTAGTTTCATGCCTTTTAATACATTTTTATTTGAGAAATAAAATAAAAGGATACTGTTTAACATTGTAATATGAACAACGAGTCAGTAATGATAATGATTTAAATATACATTTGACTTGTCAAAATACAGTTAAGTACAAATACAAACCAGTTTTAAGTGCTTTCCCAAATTAGTCTGTAACTGGTGAGACATCTATGATATGTGACCCTGGACCAGAAAAACAAGTCATGTTAGATTTATACATTATCTTAAAGCTGAATAATTAAGATTTTCATTGATGTATGTTTGTTAGGATATGACAGTATTTGGTCAAGATGCAACTATTTGAAAATCTGGAATTTGAGGGTTCAAAAAAACTAAATACTGAGAAAGTCACCTTTAAAGTTGTCCAAATGAAGTTCTTGAATAAAAAATTAAGTTGTGATATATTCATGGTAGGAAATGTACAAAATATCTTCATAGAACATAATCCTTTTTTAATATCCTAATGATTTTAGGCATAACAGAAAAATCGATAATTTTGACCCATAGCTACAAAAAACAAACAAACAAACAAAAAAAAAAAACACCATCGAAACTTCTGAAAACAGAGAGTTCCCTTCAGAGATATATTCATTTAAACCTCCACCCCCAATTCAATATTTAGGATTTCCTGATAATATTTTGAGCACTGTGAACAGTGAGCTTGCTGTTCCTGTACAGTATTTTCTCTGCTAGCGCATTTCTTCTTGTGTAACGTCTCTGGCCTCTATTCTATTCTATTCTGTTCTATTCTATTCTGTCTTGTGTCTGTTCTCCTATTGTAATGTTTCTACATATTTTTCAGGGTTGAAGCAATACAGTACAAAACAATGGGCTGCCGTCCCTGCATTATGGGTAAGTCCTTGAAAAAAAATAAACACCTTATCAGCCCCAAAGTCTGTCGCCACACAAGGAAAATGGCCAGTAATATCCACCTTTTCATCAACGCAGAAGTAAGCCTATGGGTCAGACTTCTGGTTTATTATCCGCTATAAGGAAATAATGAACAACAACAATGTGCTGTAAATGGTAAAACAGTTTGTACTACAAACCAGGGTGTTCATAATTAAGATAACACATTAAAATAATATGGTAAGACACACCAATTTGCAATACAAAGCAGCAAAACCAGCAGCTAAAAATAGCTGGACGCTATGAGACCGGAAGCCATAAAATGTACAAATGGCCACGCCCACTTTGTTAAGAAAAAGATGGATAGGTGCGATGTTGCTTGGAAAAAAATATGTCGTTAAAATACCAAGTTTCTCTTGTACCTTTTAATAGCAGTGGTTAAGCTGGTGACAGTAACCAATGAAACTGAAATTAACGTCGTGTAGTTCGGTATGTCATAGCCTATGTAAATTTAGTACCGTCTCTGACGGATTCTCTGCGAAGAAGTCACTCAGACTCGTGAATCACTTTGAGCGATTCATTAAAAGAACTAGCTCATAAGAGTCAATCCTTTGTGAATCTGACTACACATGGTTAAACGTACGACTGTTTTGAGTGGAGTCAGCGAAGACGAATTCACCAACATTAGCATTATTTTGTGTTTTACGCGGTAATTTTTCACTTCATCCTGTTTATTTTGGGGAGACATGTTTTCAACACGTGCAAAATCTAATTTATTTAGCAGTTAAGAAAACGCTTCTTAAACACCTAAGACTAACGTTGCTATACAATGTAACAATTCTTAAACGCCCACGGATTGGTTACATTTATAATATATAAAGCTAGCTTTTAAACATGTTCGTTTGTTCATCATTATCTGTTCCATTTACAGTTTATAAAAATAAATGGAAATGTAAACATTTTTACTAAATTACCACACCATAAAGGTTTAAATGAACACCAGCGTCTGATCATAAATTCAACGCAGCTCAATGTTCAAAACGTGTGCTTGTTTATGTGGGTGGTTTGAGTGTCTTGCTTTTTTGATATATCGACGCACAATTTCTCCAAACCACAACCGTTCCCACTCGCTCTCATCTCAAGCAAATACACGGTTCAGCTGAACAGTTGACATTGCCCGCTCTCTCTGTAGACCTTAAAGCCCTAATACGCCCCATAGTGGAGCGACTGAAAACCGCCCAAGAGAACACGTGGGCATGTGCTCAGCATGTCAAGGCTGCAGGATGGTCTATTGTGTTACTTCAGACCAGCCCCCAGCTTTTTCTGTCCTTTTCATATGTGCGGTTATCTAGAATTATCATTTAGATTTTTTTGGTGTCATTTCTCATGTAAGAGATCTCAGTGTTTTGAACTTCGCTCTTTGTAATATATCAAGTCAGACCCATCAATCCTAGCAGACTAATGCACTATTATTCGCTTCATCTCAGACAAAGGAGACTTTAATTAGGGTCAGAGAGCATCAACATCCAGCAACAATCTCATCACAGGATGCATCCTCCTGCTCATTTTCCCGTTTCTACATCAGATACATGAGCATTTTAAAGATTTTAAACGATTGCAATAACATTACATGGTTCTTTGATTTTATTTTCTGTGCAATAAAAGATGTTTTCATCTAACTGCAAGTGTTTACTTTCTTCCCCAAAGCCTCATTCCAGTAGTGTGGAATAAACCAAAATTATATAATAACTGTCTATTGTTAAGTCCAAAGGCCCTTACTAGATTTCATATACACTGATCATCTTATCTAAAGTGATTTATGAACCATGAAGCAATTTTTTTGATCAATTTTACAGTTTTACAACATGATGGATGAGAACAATAACATTTTACACTCATGTTTATTTTTATGTTCCTTTAATGGATTGTATGTAGAACTATTTAACAATGCAGTGTAATGAAATCTATCATAACAAATGTCAATTTCCCAGTTTGTCTTTGCTAAAAGAATCCTTCCCTCCTCTTATCCCCTGCTATATTCCTATCAAATGTTCTAATGCCTTTGCTGAACAAAATCCTGGAAGAATAAATGTTTATATTTCCCATAGTCACGCTGTTTATTTCTGTTTTTTAGAGCCTGGTCCTGAGCAGTTGAAACTGATGTAACAGACTCCAGCTGGACTGTCTGATCAATTTCTTCCATGCAGAACAGCAACATATACACAGCGGCACAAAAACCCAAAAGGTTTTTGAACACTTACTGTAAGTCACAAAAATGTATCAATTTCACTGCAAAAAAACATAACTACATAAATAGTTGATCACAAAGTGCTAAGAAAATTTATCAGAAACTCCAGAGTATTTTATGATTTATTTTTTTGTTTAAATATTGTCTAATGTTTTATTCAACATGCTACTGTTTTTGTAAAATGTGGTGCTTGTAAAGCATGCTTATGCTGTGCACTACCAGTCAAAAGTTTTTGAACAGTAAGATTTCTATTGTTTCTTTAAAAAAGTCTCTTCTGCTCACCAAGCCTGCATTTATTTGATCTAAATACAGCAAAAAAACTATTTTAAAATATTTATTCTATTTACAATAACTGTTTTCTATTTGAATATATTTTAAAATATTATTCCTGTGATTTCAAAGCTAAATTTTTAGCATCATTACTCCAGTCACACGATCCTTCAGAAATCATTCTAGTACTCTGATTTGCTGTTCAAAAAAAATGTATTTTTATTATTATGTTGAAAACAGCTGAGTATAATTTTTTCAAGTTTCTTTGATGAATAGAAAGTTCAGAAGAACAGCATTTATCTATAATATATAATATAATAATTATATTATATATAATATAATCATAAATGTCTTTACCATCACCTTTGATCAATTTTAAGCATCCTTGCTAAATAAAAGTATTAATTTCTATAATTTCTTTCCAAAAATGATTCCAAGCTTTTAAATGGTATAGTGTATAATGTTACAAAAGCGTTTAATTTCAGATAAACGCTGATCTTTGGATCTTTCTATTCATCAAAGAATAAAAAAAAATACTCAACTGTTTTAAATATTGAGAATAATAATAATAAAAATGTTTCTTCAACAGCAAATCAGCATATAAAAATGATTTCTAAAGGATCATGTGAAATCACTTTGAAATCAGAGGAATAAATTATATTTAAAAAAATATATTCAAATAGAAAACAGTTATTTTAAATAGTAAAAATATTTCAAAATTTTGCTGTTTTTGCTGTATCTTGGATCAAATAAATCTTACTGTTCAAAAACTTTTGACTGGTAGTGTATGTCTTTAAAACAGTGTATTTACTTTGATATTTCAGTAATAATCTAATACTTTTAATAATCACCAATAATAAAGATTTATCAGTTGCTGTATAAGAAATAAAATGGTCTAATTCAACTGTGAACTAGAGTGCAAATATTAATTTAAACAATAATGATAAATGTTTAATATTAACCATTATACATTTATTAGAACTCCTGTGGCATTTTGTAAATGCTCACCTAAAATAAAACATGAACTGATTCATCCAATTATTCCAAAACGAGAAGATTTTTTTTTTTTTCTAGCCATGCAGTATATAATGAGATGATTAAGGCCTTAACTAATAATGAGAGGTTATTTTCAGATTCATGGAAATAATTCCACCCTGTCTGGGGTGAGACTGAACACGATGAGCTTGTTTAAAGACGTGATTTATTTGAGTAACGTGCAAATGTGGTGAACCATCTGACCTCTTTTATCTCTACATGACCTGTGATTCACACACACATCATGTTTCTAATACCCTTCAACTGGATTGACGGCACTCAGCACGTTTTTAGCCATGTCCCTGCTGCAGGGTACCAAATCCCCGTGACCTATAGAACCTTCCCTGTTCAGGCTCAACGTCTGAAACAAGCGCTGCTGACATGGGAATGCCAGCTATTCCAAAACGGGAAGTTCTCACCGTAGTTTTACATTACTGTGGAGACTGAGCGCATGTCTCTGATCACAGGCGTGACAGGCATAGGAGGAGAAGAGGAAGCTCTCGCCGCTGCGGCCCGCTCGCCGGATAGAGCCTCGGAGAACAAGACTCAGATTCATTCAGTCGCAATCAGCTCACTTATCAGTTTCAGCTGACTTCTTTCGTGTAATCTCTTTCCCCCTGAACAAATTTTCAGATGACAGTCTAACAGATAAAGAAGTGCATGTCAGGAGGTATTATAGGAATTTCTTTCAGCATATACTACATAAGTCCTCAGGGATTTTCTGATGCAGAGTAGACTGGGCAGGAAAATATAAAAGAAAAACTTGATGTAACTGAGGGCGAATCCAACCAAGCGAGAGAAAATAAAGCGAAACAAGATTCAAGATATTTAAGCATTTGAAACTTATTTATAAAAATATATAAATGCACAAAAATATAAGGGACACGCAACATGAAAATTCTGGTCACACCTTAAGCCAGTAATATAATTGTGTTATTATTCAAATCACATTTACAATAACAATTATGTGTAATTTGAAATATAAACAGTATTTAGTAAATAGTAATAAACTATATAATAAATAGTAATGAACACCTCTTGTGGCTTAATACTTTTGTATACACTGTGATACATTTTTCAGGATTTTTTGATGAACAGAAAATTTATCAGAAAAACATTTTCTGTAATATCATACGTATCTTAAATTTTATGTTTGATAAATTATTGCGTCTTTGCTGCATAAAGTATAATTTATTTTAAAGAAAACTTACACACACAAACTTTTCCATTGAAGTGTATCATGGTTTTTAAAACTATTAAGCGGCACAACTGTTTTCAACATTATTATCATAATAAAGTCTCAAAATATTAAAAAATATTCATTATTCCAATCTTTTCAGGTTATGTAATTGTGTATATTTGGCAGTATTTATATGAAAGTTTAAATTTATTTATTAGTTTAGTTTGAAGAAAAGAATAAATGCATATTTATTTAGAAATGTGCTAAAGATTACATTTGATTAGATCAGTGGTTCCCAACCACGTTCCTGGAGGCCCCCCAACACTGCACATTTTGCATCTCTCCTTTGTCTGACACACCAATTTCAGGTCTTGGACTCTCTACTAATGAGCTGATGATCTGAATCAGGTGTGTTTGATTAAGGTGACATAGAAAACATGCAGTGTTGGGGGGCCTCCAGGAATGTGGTTGGGAACCTCTGGATTAGATAATGTAAAAAAATATATATATACAATTATAAATAATTAAAATAAAATTATAAACAAATAAAATAAAAACAATAAAATTAACATATTAAATTATATTAATATTAAAATTACATATACAATTACAATTTTGTGTGGCAACTTTAAAATTCTGGCCACACAATAATTAATATTTTTAAATTACAGTAATGTTAAAATTACATTTAGAATTAAAATTTTTGTGTAATTTGAAATATAAACTAATAGATGTAACATCACAAATTTAATATTTGAATAATTTGTAGTGTACACACACACACACACACACACACACACACACACACAAAATGCATATTTATTTTTGAATTTGTTAAAGAATAAATTTGATTAGATAATGTAAAATAAATAAATAAAATAGGGAAAATTACCTTGCATGAAAAAATAATACAATTAATATATAAAATTATATTAATATTAAAATGACATATGCAACTACAGTTTTGTGTCAATTTTGTATGGCAACATTAAAATTTCGACCACATAATAAGACAATACTTAATATAAACTATATTAATATCAAAATCATATCTACAATTACAATTTTTTGCTATTGTAAATATAAACAATAATATACAGTACATGACTTGTTTTTGTGGCTTTCTTTCTTTGATTCTTTGATGAACAGAAAATTCAATGAACAGCATTTATTAGAAAAATAAATTTTCTGTAAAATCATAAATATCTTATTTCATATTTAATAAAATTATTGCATCCTTGCTGAATAAAAGTATTTTTTTTACAGAAAACTCACTCTCTCTCACACACACACACACACACACACACACTTACCCCACATTTTTACATTGTAGTGTATCAAGTTTTCACAAAACTATTAAACAGCACAACTGTTTTATCATTATAATAATAATAATAAATTCTGAAAACATTAAAAAATATTAACTAATCCAATCTTTGAAAGTTAAATAATTGTGAATATATGGCAGTGTTTATATAAGATTAAATTGATTTATTAATTTAGTTTGAGGAAAATAAAAAAATGCATATTTATTTTGAAATGTGCAAAATATTACATTTGATTAGATCATGTAAACAAAATAAAAAAACAAAATGAAATAAAAATAGAGGAAATGTCCTTGCATGAAAAAATAATCAAGTAAATAAAATTAAATAATAAAATTAAAATTAAATTAAATAACAAATAAATAACTCAGAAATGATACTGACCAATAAATCAATATGACATACTTTTCATCAGATCTTTGAGATTTTTATAACGATTTCAAAGGGATATTCCCATTAACACAGCTGCGTAAACGCTGTCCCATGTAAAAGAACTTGACACACTCACTCAGCACTCTTTAAGTGTTTCTGCTGAAAAAAGCCACTTGTTGAGGACATGTCTTCAGGGACAAATGAAAATCCAATCTATGGAGATGTGGAAGTATTAGCAGATGTAGCGGCGTTCTAAGACCTTGTGTGTGAGAGAGACAACAAGCTCCTTATCGAATCAAACCAGCTGGGATTTCCCTAACGCAGGCAGAGATCTGCACATTACAGGCTCTGTGCTTGTAGAAGTGGGAATACAGCGAAAGAGGAAAAAAAAAGGAATGTCTGGCTTCATTTCCGAGAGATACCTGACCCTCCGGTGGGATCCGCAGAGCGTGAATGAAACAGGCAGATGTATTTCAATAAAGTCAGAGAGCCAGAGGTGGCCTTTTACTCAGACTGCTCAAGTCATTCTTCGCATGTCCCGCTGATGATGACTGACACATCGAATAGAAAAGGGTCACTACTGAGAGGAATTCTGAAAAGATAAAAGGTAATAGCAGTGGAGTCCTGCTTGCATTGTTTAGCGAATAGAAGCATAGGTGAATCTAAACTGGGAGAACATGTCACTCAAGTCATAGTAACTTGGCTTTTTCATCCTTAGCTGTAAAATGAGAGAGATTCAGAGAGGCATTACCCATATGCCAATATTTCAATGCAGTTACAGTGAACAAGCTTCAAAAAGGATGCAAAAGTGCCATAAAAATATTATCAAACGATCACAAATGTAGTTTATGCAATTCCAAGTGTTCTGAAATCATACAGTAGATTTGTGTGATGATAAGAGGTATTGACTGAATTCATGAATGAATCATTCTAACCGGTTTGGTAAACTGGATCAACTGGATAATTGACTAAATCAAAAAGAATGATTCATTCACAGATCATTACTTCTAAGTGTTATTTTAGTATGTTTATATACTTTCAGAATATTAAAGCTACATTATGTAACTTTTGCTCTAGCGGTTAATAAATAAATATGCACGCTTCTTGTGGAAGAACACTGTAGACAAGATAAAACTAAAACACGGTTTGGAAGATTTTTTTTCATTATTTGCAGCTTTATTATTTTGTAAATGTAGTTCATTTTTTTATGCCCTTTTGTCATCTTTATTAGTTTATATATATGTATATATATGACCCTGTTCAAAAGTTTACATACGCTTGATTCTTAATACTGTGTTGTTACCTGAATGATCCACAGCTGTTTTTTTTTTTGTTTTTTTTAATGATAGTTGTTCAGAGTTGTTCATGAGTTCCTTGTTTGTCCAACAGTTTACACCCCTGGCTCTTAATGCATAGTTTTTCCTTCTGAAGCATCAGTGAGTGTTTGAACTTTCTGTAATAGTTGCATACGAGTCCCTCAGTGTGAAAAGATGGATCTCAAAATCATACAGTCATTGTTGGAAAGCGTTCAAATACACAAAAATGCTGAAAAACCAAAAAATTTTTGGGATCTGAAGGATTTTTCTGAAGAACAGCGGGCATTCAGGTAACAACACAGTATGAAGAATCAAGGGGATGTAAACTTCTGAACAGGGTAATTTTTATAAATTCATCTATTATTATTATCTTGTGGACTATATGTAAACATCTTTTATGTGAAATAGCTTATTCAGGTCAGTACTAAATAAAAATAACATGCATTTTGTATGATCCCTCTTATTTTGCTAAAATAATTAACATTTTGGAGATTCTGTGAGGTGTATGTAAACTTTTGACCTCAACTGTATTTGTATTTATTTTGTTTATTTATTTAGTAGTTCAACTTGTTTTATCATTTCAATTTTTTGTTTTTAAGTTTTTAGTTTTCCTAAATAAAATGTTATTAAAACTGAAAGTGAAAGAAACAAAACAATAGTAGTAAAAAAATCTATTTAAATTACTTAAATTATATAACTAAATACAAAAAAAATGCAATATGTATTCGTTTTCAAATATACAAATAAAAAAAAATATAATAATATAAAATAAATACAAAATAAAGATGTAGAGTACGTTTTACAATGTTTTGGCATTAAAAAGATGCAAATGATGCATATAAACTGTATATACACTGTAAAAAAAAGTTTTTTCGAAGTTGCAAATAAAAGATTATTGGAGTGCATTTTACAATATACTAAGCTTATGTTTAATTCAATACATTACTTTTTTTTGTTACCGTTTTTGATATTCACATATTTAATTTAAGTTTATGTTTTAAGCTTTTCCAATTCATATTTTATTTCATCTTTATTTCAATAACCAAAGCTTTTTTCAGTAACGCTATTAACTAAGTATTTTCCCTCAATAAACTTATTAATTAATTTGCTACTTAATACTAGTTAATAAGGTAGTTGTTAAGTTGAGGTATTGAGGGATCTAGAATATGGTCATGTAGAATAGGGCATTAATATGTGCCTAATAAGTACTACTAAACAGCCAATATACTAGTAATACGCATGCTAATAAGCTACTAGTAAATAGTCTGGTTTGTTCTTCAAATAAAGTGTTCTTAAAGGATTGTTCATGTCTTTCTTTCTTCAGTCAAAAAGCAATTAAGGTTTTTGAGGAAAACATTCCAGGATTTTTCTCTATAGTGGACTTCAATGGTGGCCAATGGGTTGAAGGTGCAAATTCCAGTTAAAATGCAGCTTCAAAGGGCTCTACACGATCACAGCCAAGGAATAAGGGTCTTATCGAGCAAAACAATTTATATACTTTTTAATCACAAATGCTTGTCTTGCATTAGTGTGACGTAAGTGGAAGTACAAAGAAAATCAATTGCTCTTAACAAAAAAAAAAAAAAAAAAAAAAAAGGTAAAACAATGTTGGAACGATTTTGAAATTTGAAAAGGCCCTGGCCTACCTTTTTGAACAAGAGTACACATACAAACAACTAACTGCAAGTGACTTTTCCAACATGAAGATGCGCATCGCAGAGCTAGTGCAAGACAAGCATTTTTGGTTAAAAAAAAAATATATATATGTTTTTCTTCTTTTTGTAATTTGAAGCCTAATTTGAAATTGAAACTGCAATTTGGGCCTTCAACCCGTTGGCCACCACTGAAGTCCACTATCAGAAGAAAAATCCTGGAATGTTTTCCTGAAAAACCTTAATTTCTTTTCGACTGAAGAAAGACATGAAAAACATCTTGGATGACATGGGGTGAGTTAATTTTCAGGAAATAATACTCTGCAAGTGAACTAATCCTTAAATGATTTCAGCTTTAGTTAACAACAATTCTGCTTCTTTCATCACTTTCCAGAAATGTGCCAAGGAGCGCTACGCTGGATGTCAGTGCATTTTCACTGAAATGATTCTCATTCATTTCGTTTCTCCAAAAAAAAAAAAAAACCTATCGTATGGCATTAGAAGACATATGCGTCATATGAACCGCTTTCACTAAGCTTTTCAAATCAGTCCCTATTCACTTTCATTATATTTTAATAAATGCCATATTCCTCAAACCTTTACCATTTTAGTTCCATTGTGGGTTTGGAGCAACACGAGGGTGACTAAATACTGAAAGAATTCCTTCCCGAATGAGGATATCTAAAGAATATCCCTCCTCCTCACACCCTGACAAGCTTCAGAATCAAACGGCGCCTTTTTAGCCCGTCCTCTGTATTAAAATAACTCCCCCATCCCTATCGGCACTCTGCACCAAGGCGCCCCGTAACATTTGAGCGAAGATATTATGGCGTGCAGAACAGTAAGCAGCTGGTGTCTCTGTGTAGTCATGTCACGGGTGAACGCCTGTGACCTTTTTATCCAATGCGGTAGAAAAGCAGCACAAGGTGACCACAGCTCGTCCAGAGAGCATCAAACACGACAGAGCCGCAAATTACCGGTGGCACAGAACCAGCCCCTGTCATGCCATGAAAGCTGCTGTCATTTCTTTCTGACTTCTCTCATCTCATTACTAATCTACGAGCTAAACACTGCTGACACGGAGAAATGATTTATTGGTTGCTTGATGCGTTTAATAGCTTCCTTATTAAGATTTACGACATCTGTCAGGCCTATGATTCATTAGTTTGAACTGCTCTTCTAAGCACAACTCGGACTAACTCGGAGTGGGAAGTGTCTGTCGAGATTTTTTTTGGGGGGGAGTCGGTCTAAACTTCACATTTACTTTACACGCTCAGATATCACAGGGTACGTTTCTCTCTCTTTGTTCCAGTGCGGTTTCGGCCATATTGCTGGCAGCGAGCGAGCGAACGGTGGGGCTCATGTTCCGGAGGGTCTTTATGGAGTCAGGGGTCAGTGCCAGACTCCTGATGCGTGGCATAATAATGAGCTGCCTCTTCACTCACCCTGTCAGGATGCATTAGCGATGGAACGCCTCACACTCTTTACTGCACTCTCGGCCTCACTCTCTCTCTCTCTGTTCGGTTAACTCCGCTCGGTTAGCACCTACAGGGTCCCGTTTTATCCAGCCAAAGCCAGACGGCTGGCTTGGTCCCATATTGGTTTGTATCAAAGATTAATTGGCTGTTAAATCTGTGAATTATGACTAATCCCTGCTGTATGATCTATGCTGCATTTCTCCCTAATCCCAGAAATGTAGCAGTAATCCACAGTGCAGTAAACATGGGGAGGTGAATTAATCGTCCAGGCCTGTAGTTGAGGGTGGCCTGGGGAGCCTGGACATTGTCAGGTCGCTACCATTCCGTGCAAGGGTCGTTTTACAGAGTTTCACTCTCTCACGATAAGTACAGAGCAGGGTTATTGTCGTAAACCAATGCATAACTAAGAGACAGCTATTATTCTTAACTGAAATACAACAATGAATGCAGTACGTTTACATTAGTAAAAGTGAAATGGAACTAAATAATATGAGTTAAAAACACACACAAAAGTAAATTACTTAAATCATATAACAAAAATATTAAATATTATTTCTCCTTAGTGGGATGCCTAAGTTTACTTCACCATTTTACAAATAAATCCTAATTTAATCATGACAAACTATATATTGTTGGAAAGGTCTAAGACTCCTAAATAGATAATTTGCCATTTTTTGTGTAACAAATTATGCAGGAAAAGTAATGGATTAATTTATGACAAGAGTGCACCTCAAAAATCTACTTCAGAAATTCAGAAATCATAAGAAATTATATATCAGATGAAAACTTAAAATCTCAAAATTCATCCTTTGAAAACCATTTTGAAATCAGACATTGCATTACCATGGAAAATGTTCATCAAAATCATATTACAAAATGTTTTCGTTTATGAATTATGAAAAAGTTTGAATACTGCATTTTCATGTCTATGTTCAAAAATGGGAGAAACAGTTAAAGTTTATAAAATGTTATCAGTAATTAAAATTAACTAACATTATTAGTTGCTGTAGATGTATTGTTCATTCTTAGCTCATGTTAACTAATGTTAACTAATGAACCTTAAATGTAATGTTACCATTAAATAAACAGTCATTCTTGAGAAGTGGGACAAAACATGTCCACCAATTATAACTGCTATTAGTTTTAAAAATAAAAATATTTTCAAATTATAAATGTTATGGGGATTAATAATAGAGTGTATTTAACACAATTATCCCCTTCAGATTAATTTTATCATTATTATGTGAAATCTATGACACTTCTTGTCTTCTCACTACATCTAAAACAGTGTGTCCACAGAGAAGGGTTCATTCATTCATATGCTATAAAATGGATAAAAATGTTTTTTAATGATGAAAGAGAGCTTGTTTTATCAAAAACAACACTTAATAATATATTATATCAAAGCAAGGTTGTTTTTCAATGACACATTCATGTTTAATAAGGTTTAAAAATTGTGTCCTCACTTTTTGTCAACACCGTCAGATATTAATTAAAATGTAATAAAATCAGGAAATATGATGGGCAGCTGTCACTCTAAAGTACCCCACTGCCACAGTGCTCCTCTGCAGAGTACATCAGTGTCAGACAGACTGTGCTAAGTTTTATAGTTTTAGAATATTTTAAATTCTAATGTTAATTTCCTGTGTCACAACCGTAATATGTCAACACCATCTTCCAATTTCTGAGGAAATTATTTGAAATATTTAGATCATTTCATTTTCCAGAAGCAGGTTCCATTAGCCTCTAGTATCAAGAGAAAAAAACAAAATGGCTACTACATGAACTCCATTTGTTTTGTGAAAGAAATGCAAATTTGTCAACACCGTCAGATGTCACCACCATAAGATTTTGTGTTTCAATGATATATCAAAATACTTAAATGTGACTCCTGAATAGAAGCTTCAAAAACAATAACATACTCACTGTTTGTTGTGTTTGTTTTAATACAGTAATTGATTGATTCAATGCATTTGATAGTTAAAATGACCACAAATTAAGGTTTTGGTCACCACCGTCAGATGTGTCAACTCCGTCAGATTTGTCACCTCCGTCAGATGAATAATTTGACAATATTTCATAATGATATTTTATATTTGTTGTTGAATCGTTGGTCACATGTGTTAGTGTAATCTGTCTGCTAACTTGAGAATGTGTTTTGAAATGTTAAATACATCTAGAATGCTGTTAAAGATAAAGATAAAATTATATTACACAGTCCAAGTTAAAAAGCACATTTTGTTAAAAAAACAGGAAGATTGGGAGGTTGTATCAAAGCATAGTTCAGTATCTTAGTGCATATAAGATAGATAAATGTGGTTTCATTTGTCTGAGTACATGGTTTTATTTTTTCAATTTTGCACCCTGTTTTGTCCCACTTCTCAAGAATGACTGTAAAATTAAATAAAATAAAAAAACTACTACATAAGAGACAACTAAATTCATTTTCATAAACTGAAATACAATGAATGAACTTCTACACAAGTAAATTTGAAAGTGAAATAATCAATAGTAGTTCAAAAAACACAAAAATAAATTACTTAAATCATATAACAGAATTATAAAAAAAATCTATATTTTTTCACATATACAAATAATAATACAATACAGAAAATTACAAATAAAATAAAATAACTAGAAAATTAAAATTAAAATGTAAAGTACCTTTTACAATAAGTTTAAAAAGATAGATGCAAATAATGCATATACACTGTTAATATAATGTTTTTTCAAAGCTGCAAATAAAAAATTATAGGAATGCATTTTCCAAATTTTGTTTCAGTTTTTAGACTTAAAATAAAATTTTTATTCAATATGTTCCTTGCCTTTTCTTTGCAACTGTTTTTGGAAAGAAACAAATAGTTTTATTCATCATCAGTTTTGCCAAGTAGAGGGTTGTCCCACAGAATTGTTGCCACGGGTTGTTTTCCATGTCTTTCGGTTTAAGCGACCCCAATAATGTAATATTTATCCCCTGGAATGCAGATATAACCAAGGGAACCCTGTCAAAAAAACACATATTTTATCCCTCGTGAAAATGCAACTGGGCTAGTTTTGAGTAGCAATTGGTTGGGTTTTGTAGTGAAAACCTGGCAACCCTGTTTCTCATGAATGCAATAAATTGATCAAAAGACAGTAAAACTTTTAAACTTTTAAACTCATTTAACATTTTTATATGATATACATTTCAAATAAATGTTGTTATGATCTTTCTATTGATCATAAAATCCTGAATAACAAGTATCACGCTTCCACAAAAAAATGTAAGCACTTAATGTTGCGTTTTCAAAATTGATGACAATAAAAATGTATCTTGAGCACCAAAATCAGCATATTAAAATCATTCCTGAAGGACCGTGTGACACTGAAGACTAGAATAGAATAGAGGCGGCTGAAAATTCAGCTTTGCCATCATAAAACACATTAAAATAAAAAAAAGCTATTTTAAAGTGTCAATATTTCACAATATTACAGTTTTCACTATATTTTGATCAAATAAATGCAGCCTTGTTGAGCATATATACATATATATGAATGCATTAGTCAAAGGCAGAAAAAACTGTTCACAGGCGGGAAGGCGATGGTAATTGAGCGCTGACCTAATGCATCAAACACGCTCAGCTCAGCGGGGAGAAAAATCACTGTAGGTTTCACAGGTGACAGTTTAACTCACCCAAAGCAAACAAAGCCTCCCACTACTAAACCATGTGTGCACCAAATACTCTCGCTTCTATACATACTGCATATATGATCTAAAACAAACACACATATACTTCCACAAACACACCTTGAGCTCACTTTCATACTGTAAACCAGTTTACGAGCGCGGGCCGCGCAGCAGTGGAGTTTTAGTAGCGGTGAAATGGTCATTCTCCATCTGTGCTCCCAAGAGACCTTCCCACAGAGTTGGAAAGAAGGTGTTTTTTTAAGTGCTGTGCTTTTCTTCAAGCGGTAACTGCATAAATGTGCTCTGTGGGATTATAGAGACATTCTAATGAGACCAGGGGGCCGACACTGGATCACATCAAGGGCCTCTCTCGCTTCACAATGCCATTCTTTTGTGGGAACAACTGCGGTTGGGAAAAGGCCTCTGATATGGAAGTGAAGCGTGTTGAATGTGGCGGCTGAAAGATAGAGGAAGAGAAAGGGTTACTGTGATTAGTGCAGGAGATGAGATTTATGGTCTCCAGAGACCTGTCCGTAATGATATGTGAGAGGAAGAGCGCCTCATTACAATGCTACACACCGCCAGTCTGGTCATGGGCCACCATCTTTCACAAATCCAATAACAGCCCAGAAGAGAAGGCAACACGTTTTACTGGCTGCATGCGAACATGAGTGGATAAAATAAAAATTGTGAATTGCATTGCACCGAAAAATGATTACAGGAGCTGAATTCAAAGAAATCTCCGGCGAATGAAAGCTGGGTACGATTAAAGGAAAATAAGCATGCATTAAACAAACAGATGTTATCAGAGATGCAGGAGCGGCTCTTTGAATAGCTCGTGCTTCTGAGCCAAATGCAACACTTCGACTTTAATATTAGATCTAAATAGTGAGTGAGAAGGTAATCTAGATCTAATCAAACTAAGCAGATCTTTAAAACAGGGTGTGATTCTGTTTTATGGAGGAGAACTGTAAATTAAAAAATGAAATAAATAAATACAGTTGAAGTCAAAAGTTTACCTTGCAAAATCTGCAAAGTGTTAATTATTTTACCAAAATATAAAGGGTCATACAAAATGCATGTTATTTTTTATTTAATACTGACATGAATAGGATATTTCACATAAAGTACATTTACATATAGTCCACAAGAGAAAATAATAGTTGAATTCATAAAAAATACCCTTTTCAAAACACTTAAGCTTGATTCTTAATACAGTGTTGTTACAGGAATGATCCACAGCTGTGTCTTTTTGTTTACTGACAGTTGTTTATAAGTCCCTTGTTTGTCCTAAACAGTTAAACTGCCCACTATTCTTCTAAAAAATCCTTCATGTCCCACAAATTCTTTGGTTTTTCAGTATGTGTATTTGAACCCTTTCCAACAATGTTTTTGCGATCCATCTTTTCACACTAAGAACAACTGAGGGATTCATAGCCTGTTGAAAAAAACAGCATATGCTGGTTAGGTCGGTTTTAAGGCATGGATTCTGGTTTGCTGGTTCTTAGCTGATAATGTGCTGGTCTTAAGCTGGTCAGGACCAGCTTAGGACCAGCACATGACCAGCAAAAACCAGCGCATGACCAGCATCCATGCTTCAAAACCTACCTAACCAACATATGCCGTTGTGAATGTGTACGTTTTTTATTTTGCCTAAATATCATATTTTTTATTTAGTACTGCCCATCAGAAGCTACAGAAGATACTTAAATGTTTCCTAGAAGACAAGCTAAATTTACCCTAATCTTCAAATTCAAAAAGTTTTCACCCTCGGCTCTTAATGTATATCCTTCTGGAGCATCAGTGAGTGTTTGAACCATCTGTAATAGTTAAATATAAGTCCCTCAGTTGTCCTCAGTGTGAAATGATGGATCTCAAAATCATACAGTCATTATTGGAAAGGGTTCAAATACACAAAAATGCTGAAAAACCAAAGAATTTGTGGGACCTGAAGGATTTTTCTGAAGAACAGCAGGCAGTTTAACTGTTCAGGACAAACAAGAGACTCATGAGCAACTATCACACACAAAAAAAAAAAAATCAGCTGTGGATCATTCAGGTAACAACACAGTATAAAGAATCAAGCGTATGTAAACTTTTAAACAGGTTAATTTTTATGAAGTCAACTATTATTTTTCTCTTGAGGCGATATGTAGATTTCTTTTACGTGAAATATCTTATTCAGGTCAGTACTAAATAAAAAATAACATGCATTGTGTATGACCCCTTTCATTTTAGTAAAATAATTAACATTTTGCAGATTCTACATAATATTACATAGCACAAAACTGCAAGTGGTTAAAGGGATACTTCACCCCAAAATGTAAGTCTTGTCATTAATTACTCATTAATCACGTCATTCCAAACCCGTACAACCTTCAATTATCTTTGGAACACAAATTAAGATATTTCTGATGGAATTCTAAAGCTTTCTGACTTTGCAACCGACACGTTTAAGGCCCAGATATGTAATAAGGATATCGATAAAATAGTCCATGTGACATCAGTGGTACAAGAATACTTTGTGTGCAGAAAGAAAACAAAAATAACAACTTTATTCAATCATTTCTTCTCTTCCAGTTTTCTGATGCACATTCACAATAGTAAGACATGGACTATTTTATTTATGTCCTTACTACCTTTCTGCAGGGTCAGAAAGCTCTCAGATTTAATCAAAAATGTCTTAATTTGTGTTCTGAAGATGAACAAATGTCTTCTGGGTTTGGAATGACATGAGGGTGAGGAATTAACGACAGAATGTTAATTTTTATATATAAATTATATAAAATAATTTTACATGATACAAAAATTTCCAAAGGTCACAAAATTCCCCAATGACATTTTTATACTAATGGAAGATTTTTCATAAATGTCAATCAACAGACAATACAGTAATAAGCTAATCTTTATAAAGTAATATTGTATATATCTAAAAAAGAAAAAAAAGTAATTTATCTATTAGGTGTGATTTGGAATAGACTAAATTATGCAGACTATTATTATGATAAACAATGGAATAATACCTTTCTATTAGGTAAATTAAATTCTTGGTCAATTTAATTGATTTAATTGTTATTTTGACCATTTTGGTCCTCCATACCCCTTATCTTTTAGAATGAGGAGTCAATCTTTCCATATGAGCAGGATATGGACAAATAGACAGTGTCAGCAGCTCTGATGACAGGAAATCACTGGAAATATTCACAAATTGTGAATAAGAATCACATTCAATAGACTCTGGCGATGCACAGTTTATGACTGCACTCAATCTACCCCATTTACGCTTTATGAATATGCTGTTTTTTTCCATTGCAAATGTGATCCAATGAATAAATTATAGCAAATTATGTAGATTGTTTGGCCCAACAAGCTGACAAAAGGCTTACAATTCCAACTGGCAATTGTATAAATTTGCCAAATATTAACAAAGTAATTACAAATGTGCACAGAATGGTTCTCTCGCACTAAAAGAATGCCAGAAAAAGGGCGAAGGGAGGTCATGGCGAAGTCAATTATGTTTTATTGTGTCAGAGTTGTTACTATTACCAGCAAAGGTTATCTCTTCTCTGTGTTATCGTGGTTTTGCTAAAAGCCCCAATGGCAAGCAGGGCACACTGCAAACATGCAAAGACAAATATCTATCATCCTGAATAACAATGAACGACCGAGCCTCATGTGGACAACCAGCAGTGTCTGGTAATTGATTGTAAAAGCCGAACAACCGGTCTGATAGCTAAAAGCATGCATTTGTGCTTCATAAAGAAGACGGAGACATCTTATGAAGCAATTTCACAGTTCAGATGTCTCGTTGCCAGTCAGTACGAAAGGAACCCCTTGCCCTTTACCATGTGGCTGATCATTCAGAAATGACCCAGTACTATTTGCCCGCTTGGCACAGCGATGACCCCGGTGGCATTTACCCCCCATCCCAGCGAGAGCAGCGGCTGCCATTTAGCACCTCCATAATGACCGTGGTATTTACCCAGGGTTGTAGGATTTTATAATGGCTGCAAGCTGTTTATTGGGCAAGACGGATAAGAGACTGGCTGCAGCCCGTCGTGATGTCACGGCCTCCCCCGAGAGGAGAGACAATTATTTGTTAAGGGGACGTTGGAGTCGAGCTGAGCGTGTCAGGCCGAAAAAAACCTCCCTGGCACCCAGGCTTTGAGTGATGGACAGTTTCCCCTGCCTCCCTGGAGGTCCCTGATGGATGTGGATTGGTTTAATGAGCCTTTACAGACGAATCCGATTCATGGCCGCATATTTTATTCACATATCCGGCGCTTTCGCTGATTCATTCGTCACAATCCACAGCGCACCTTGGCGTGGACGCATGTGAGCAGAAAAAAGACTTAACGCAGCAGATAATGCATGGAAAATACATTTGAGTTCATAGAATTTTCTCATCTTTGCTTTGAGCTTTAGTGTCAGGGACACACACTCTCCATTCAGCCAGGCTTCTCTGAACTACTCCCACACCAGATTGGCAGATGAAACATCTCAATGATTACAATAATACGCGTCTTAGTCTGCAACAATGAGATTGGGCCTTGAGTAAAGACACTCTCCGCGATCAATATCGCCCCTCTGTTAAAAATGATTGTATTGATCTTGGCTACCTCAAGCTGTTTTACACATTGAGCCTGAACAAATCTTCAAGCTGCAAGTATTGAAGATCCAGGCTGAATATTGAAAACTTTTTGCACTTATTTCCAGCGCGCTGCACCCAACGGGGGCTCCTGTTGTTTTTGTCCCTGTAAAAACTGAGAATTTATTTGACATTTATTTGAAGTGTGGCACTCAGCCAAGTCGGTGGATATAACTGATATATCACGAGCAGACAGGGGTTATAAAGCCATCCATTGAGTGACATGCTTGTTAAACATCCATTACTCGTCTACTCAGGAGAATAACATTTAATTTACCTACAGCTCGGTGGACATGCAGCTATGGAAATTGAGTCCTAAAGACTTCCAACACCATAATTCAAACATTTATACACAATAATGACTGAAAGCACACATAGCTGGCTAAACAATAATAGGCAGAAGTTAATTTGGTTAATTTGGGACTTTAACACGTTTTAGGATCTTCGAGTCGATCCGTGTGTGTGCGTTTAAGTCGTTACTGTGACAGCCGGCGAAGAGAGACCATTCTCCAGACTGACACATTAAACAAGGTGCAAAACAAAGAGCCCGGCTCTCTCTTTCTCTCGTAATTAGAGGGTGAGAGAGCAGTGAGCAGAAACAACATGTCACAGGTATGCTTCATTTAGCAGGCTGTCCTCTAATTAACAGGCCATCGCGGCACTCCAGCCAAATCTCACCACGAGGCAATTAAACATTCCGTCTGATATTCTCCAGAGTTTAATCCCGAGATCTGCTTGTTACTTGTTGATTTCACACAGTGTGACCTAATCAGTTCAGGTATTTATGTAGCATGACAGTAATGCGTCACCAATAACTTCTCTGTTTGCCTTTCTGTAAAAACAAGTCAGAGCTTTTGATAAGTCTTAAAGGGATAGTGCACCAAAAAATAAAGAAATCTGTCATTAAATACTCACCCTCATGTAGTTCCAAACCCGTAAGACTTTGGTAATTTTTGATGAAATCCGAGAGCTTTCTGACATTGAACAGACAGCGATGCAACTGACACAATCAAGGCCCAGAAAGGTAGTAAGGACATTGTTAAAATAGTCCATGTGACACCAGTGGTTCAACCGTAATGTTGTGCGCAAAGAAAACTGTAAACAAAAATAATGACTTTATTCAACAAATGTCTTCTCTTCTGCTTGCAAACAAGGTGCAGTGGATCCGGTTCTACGTCAGAATGCCAGCTCTTGCGTCATTATTTTTGTTTTCTTTTCGCACAAAAGGTATTCTCGCTTCATAAAATGACGGTTGAACCATTGATGTCACATTGACTATTTTAACAAAGTCCTTACTACCTTTCTGCGCCTTGAACGTGTCAGTTGTCGATGCAGGGTCAGGAAGTTCTCAAATTTAATCAGAAATATCCGAATTTGTGTTCTGAAGATGAATGAAAGTCTTACAGGTTTGGAATGACAAGTAGTAAATACTGACAGATTTTTTTTTTGGGGGGGGGGGGGGGTGAACTGTAATATATCGGAAAAAATACTAAACCTATTCATCTTTAAAGATTAGCGCAATATCACAAACAATTGAAAATAGAGGTAAATTTAAAATAATTTCACTATTTTGACTTTTAACATGAAAAACTATTTAACATAATTAATTAATAAAGAAATATTCCACAAATGTTATTCCTTTGTTTAATCAAAACAAAACATGTATTCTTGGGAAAGTTGTTTTTAATAACTAACAAATGTAAATAAATTGGTATGATGATATCATTAAAATTTCAAAAACATCTTAGTGACCTATTACTCTCAATCCTTCATTGAGCAATGAATTTAGCTCTTTATTTTATTCTTAGAGTACATCCTGTTCATTTTATTACTATGGATGTACCGACATTAATATTCTGGCCAGTGCTGAGCTGATCATTATTAAGTTATAGTTGATTTATGCTAATTGGCTAAACAGAATACTATTATGTCTCAATAAATTAAAAACACTGAAAACTAAAATGAATTATTTTAAATGCTACAAATAAATTTAGGCATCACAACAATGTAAAATATGAAAAATGAATCATTATTTTAAGATTTGGTGAAGATTGCATTTAAGAATGTTCTTAAATGTAACATCTTTTTAAAAAGAAGTGTGCAACTTAATATCTAATACCAACCGATATCAATAAAAATCTGATAGCAAATCTGTAATAATCAGCAAACAATCGATATGCATCCACAGTTAGAGTTAATCCATTTTGGTTTTAGTTTAGTTAGTTATTTTTGTTCAGTCAAGTATGATATTTTATATGAATACTTACTTTAATTACAAAACAGGCATATTAAAGGATCACTTCACTTCCAGAATAAATTCTTGATAATTTACTCCCTCCATGTCATCCAAGATGTTCATGTTTTTCTTTCTTCAGTCGAAAAGAAATTAAGGTTTTTGTGGAAAACATTTCATATAGTGGACTTCAATGGGGATCAGCAGGTTGAAGGTCCAAATTGCAGTTTCAACACAGCTTCAAAGGGCTCTACACGATCCCAGCCAAGGAATAAGGATCTAATCTAGTGAAACAATTGGTCCTTTTCTAATAAAAAGAACATTTTTTATACTTTTAAACCAAAAATGCTTGTCTTCCAATAGCTCTGCAAAGCACTTCTACAACACATTGTGCAATCATGTTGGAAAAGTCAGACATGATTAGTTCTTCGTCTGTGTATTTCGGATCAAAAAGGTAAGGTAGGCCGAAAAACTCCAACTTCATAATCGTCCGACATTGTTGTTTTACCCTTTTTTGTAAAGGTCGATTGACTTTCTTTGCACGTTGACCCTTATTCCTTGGCTGGGATCGTGTAGAACCCTTTGAAGCTGCACTGAAACTGAAATGTGGACCTTCAACCCATTGGCCACCACTGAAGTCATTAATTTCTTTTCGACTGAAGAAAGAAAGACATGAACATCTTGGATGAGTAAAGTATCAGGAAATGTTTATTCTGGAAGTGGACTAATCCTCTAATTTAGGCAAGATAGAGAGTTCAAAAGATACTGCATAACATGGCCAACAATACAAAAATAAAGACAAATATTTTAACAATATATCATAGAAAACATGACAATTTAATTTGATTGTAATCAGGAGTGTATCTGTTCCCAAGGGCAAAATTATCTGAACGACCATATGTGTGTGTGCATGACTAAGCAGTGGCATTAGCTCACATCTGACCCGAATCTCATGTTCTGGATGTGACGGCTGGAGCCAGGCTGTTATTTCATAATCTCTGTGTGAAGCAACTACAGATCTCTCAAACAGAAAAAGGCCTTCTTATCCTAAAACGTCCTCTTTCTCTCCAGTCATACGCTTCTGGAGCTTTCAGACTGTACAAATAGCACAATGATTAGATTTGCATGATCTTTAATTTAATGATAAGGTCTGATGACCTGCATCGCTATTACCAGACATCATTTGGAAGTGAAGTATGCCAGTCAATGACTACATCTGCCCCGGTCACTCTGTTCAGTCAAATGAAACTCATTCCCGCAAGACATTTCATCTCGCACAGAAGCGCCGATATAAATAAAGCTGTCATGTTGGAGAGAAATATAGAAGAATATTCTCAGTGATAAAACATGCGTCTTCCTAATCTGCGAACAGTCCGAATTCATTCGTCTCAGCCGCTTGCTCTTTGCCCTCCTGTCTTCCCTGAGTAGATGCCCTGACTGATAACATTCACGCCGAGGAGGGTCGGATTAAACAAACTCACCTCATTCGCTCGCCAACCTGAGGTGTGGGGGGACAAGGGTCACAGCTGAATCCACAGATTAGTTCACTGCTCTCCGTTAGGTAAATCTGATCATTCTTAACCCCCGAAAAGGGAGGCAATTCATCATAGGCGCCTATAAATCACACAAGCTTGACCCACTGAACACATTCCACAGCCTCAGGTCCTCAAACCTGTTTATCTTACACAGCTTACACAATCTATAATACGCCAGGAGGGCAAATTCAAGGCAGCCTGCTGGGTAGGGAGTCATTTTGTGTGTAGTAAAACAATTATTGTAGCACAAATTGCTGGGACAAAAAAGGAAGAGATCCATAAACGGGGGCTGTAAATGAGTAAGAATGTCCTCCCCCCTTCCCTCACCAAAGGGCAATAGAGGCGAGCGGTCACTGTGGGTTTTCTCAAAGTGTGGCTAATTTAGATAAGCTAAGCTAACATACTTCAGGCAGTGGTGCTTTACTGCCGCAGACAGTGGAAGAATGTAAACAGAGAGCTAGTGCTGAGGCCCCGTTCAAAGCAGAAACCCGCCGACTCTGAGCACCTGCGTGACTGCAGGAGACGCTCTGTTCATGCTAAGCATTTAATGACTGACTTTAATTGGACTATCCATACTGACCACAGACGGGCTGACAGAGAGTGGAGGTACTATCCATGATCTTATTTCATTAGCTGGCTTCTCAATGACACACAACTTCCTGTAGAGTGGTGGGGGGAGAGTCATGATTTTTCCTAAGAAAAAAAAAAAGGATGAATAAAGGTTAAATTTGTACCTTCATTAACACAGTATTTTGCACATAAATTCTTTAAAATAAATAGATTATGAATTACAGGCTAAGGAAACAATTGCAAGATACAGGGTTCGTAAAGATACTGTAAAATGAAATTCCAGAACTTTCAAAGACTTTTCAAGCACTACTTTTTGGATTTTCAAGGACTTTAATCAGAGTTCTCACTTATCAAACAATGTCTTCTCTTTAAAATTATAAAAGATATATAAAAAAAAAGTATTACGAAGTATGCTTCACTTATTTACATTGTAAAAGCAGGGTTCATTTTGTGGGGATTTGTATTTGTGAATACTTGTTTTTATAACTGATGATCTGATGAAATGATCTGAAAAAA